>JAPXFY010000015.1:53249293-53254293 GCA_030674185.1 Monoplex corrugatus | reverse complement strand
AGGCCTCGCCTTCTCCATCTATAGAAAGCCGACCACACGGACCAGTACTTACAATTTGACAGTCACCAGCCACTGGAACACAAGCTTGGAGTAATCCGCACCCTCACCCACCGAGCAAAGACCATCTGCTCTATCGACACCGCTAGAGAAGAAGAGGTGCAGTACATCAAAAAAGTACTCAGAGTGTCAGGATAATAGAAGTGGGCCTGGGACATTCCGGGGGGCAAAAAAACCATACCTCACCCTCCACTGAATGGCCAACCCCTTCGAGAGGGCACGTCTCCATGCCATACGTCAGCGGTGTCACTGAGGCTCTCAGCAGGAAGATCAGGAAGTTGGGAGTCAGTGTCCATGCCAAGCCCACCAACACCATCAGAAGCCAGTTAGTCCACCCCAAAGACAAAGCAGACAAATTGGACACATCAGGGGTGATATACAAGATATACTGCCAGGACTGTGACCATAGTTATATTGGCGAAACTGAGAGCAAATTGCACAAAAGATTAAAAGAACACAAACGTGAGTCCTCTCCAGTGGGAAAACATCTGACCCACACCCAACACCACCTTGAAAAGGACAATGTGCAAGTTCTCAACAAAGAAGCAAGATGGTTCCAGAGGGGAGTAAAGAAGGCAGTTTACATCGCCGTAAGGAACCCCACC
Source organism: Monoplex corrugatus (assembly GCA_030674185.1). Classification (NCBI taxonomy): domain Eukaryota; kingdom Metazoa; phylum Mollusca; class Gastropoda; order Littorinimorpha; family Ranellidae; genus Monoplex; species Monoplex corrugatus. The sequence goes on along the minus strand of JAPXFY010000015.1, from coordinate 53,253,631 downwards.
CTCAACCGTGACCAGGGCCGACACAACCTGCCATCGGTGTACTCCTCACTGATTCAGTCGCATTGTCGTGGGTTCGCTCATGGTGGTGCGCACTGAAGCCAGTTCTCAACCCAGCAATTGCGCTGAAGAAGTCGGCTGGATCACCGATGAAAGCAACTCAGTAAGTAGCCTTTTTTGTAACTGAGAGCCAGGTTCAACCAGGTAGCCAATATGTTTAAAGCAGTTAACACGTGTTGTCATGCAAAGAGTTTAAGTTGTGAAAGTTCTTGTTTAAAACAATTAACAGTTATTGCTATACTAAGGCTTCATATGGTGAAGTTTGTTCTTCAGAAAATTTAACAGTTGCTGTTATGCTGTGGGTCCATAGTGTGAACGTTTGTTGTTAAGAAAAGTTAACAGTTGTTGCAACGCTAAGGTGTAATATTGTGAAGTTTATTGTTCAGAAAATATAACAGTTGTTGCTATGCCAAGTACTAATACTGTGAAAGATATTGGTTTTAATAGTTAACACGTGTAGCTATGCTAAGAGTTCATGCTGTGAAGATTGTCGTTGTTTGTCTGTTTGTTTGTTTGTTTGTTCGTATGTGTGTGTGTGTGTGTGTGTGTGTGTGTGTGTGTGTGTGTGTATGTGCGTGTGTGTGTGTGTGTGTGTGTGTGTGTGTGTGTGTGTGTGTGTGTGTGTGTGTGTGTGTGTGTGTGTGTGTGTGTGTGTGCGTATTTTGGTGTGTACGTGTATGCGAGCGTGTTCTCACGTGAGTGTGTGTTTACTTATGTGTGTGTGTGTGTGTGTGTGGTGTGTGTGTGTGTGTGCGTGAGTGCGTGCGTGCGTGCGTGTGTGTGTGTGTGTGCATGTGTGTGTGTGTGTGTGTGTGTGTGTGTGTGTGTGTGTGTGTGTGTGTGTGTGGTACATGTGTTTGTATATAATCGAGGGCGTTAAAGAGAAAGAGACAGACAGACAGACAGACAGATAGGGGAGCGAGAGTGTGTGTGAGTGTGTGTATGTGAGAGAGAGAGATTGTGTGTGTGTGTGTGTGTGTGTGTGTGTGTGTGTGTGTGTGTGTGTGTGTGTGTGTGTGCATGTGTGTGTGTACGTGTGTGAGAGAGAGAGAGTGTGTGTGTGTGTGTGTGTGTGTGTGTGTGCGTGCGTGTGCGTGTGTGTGTTTGCGCTTTTGTGTGATTCGAAAAGAGAGAGAGTGAGAGGGGGAGAAACAGTGCGTGTAATGTGAAAGAGAAAGAAAGAAAGAACGAGAGAGAGAGAAAGATGGAGAAAAAAGAGAGAGATGGGAGACAGAGGTGGGACAGACAGACTATGACAGAGATACAGAGGCAGTCAAGGGGAACAGAAACAGAGACAGACAAGGAGACATCACATACAACAGATTTTGGTTTTCATATTTTTAGTGATGTTAAGAATGATGATAACATTCCTTATACACTTTATTTTCAGACGACAGATTTCTGGATTCTTGCTCATCTACAGCAATTATATCTGGAAAATGGCATGAACGGGCGCATGCTACCTGTAATCTTATTCGGCAGTAATGGGACACATAATGGATAGATGGCTCATTAAGACTCATGTTGTTTATCTTTGATTTTTATAAAAATGGAGAGATACTTATAATCCCCCCATCTGAGAGACAGGCAGAGAGAGAGAGAGAGAGAGAGAGAGAGAGAGAGAGAGAGAGAGAAAGGGAGAGAGAGAGAAAGGGAGAGAGAAATAGAGAGGTGGGACAGAGAGAGAAAGAGAGCGAGAGAGAGAGAGAGGGTGGACAGAGAAAGAAAGAGAGCAAGAGTGCGCGCGACAGAGAGACAGAGAGAGACAGAGAGAGACAGAGAGAGCTTACGGACAAAATGAAGCCTGCATGTGGCTGATTTTTTGGTGCTGTTAATGGTTTCGGTGCACATGACAGTTCCAGAGAAGTCTCTGGGAATCCTGTTATACTGCAGATCAGTCCTTGTAGAAGACACATAAATGCGCAGATCTGAGCGGCTCAGAAAGTTAGTACAGTTGTATGGTGGATAACATGTAGCCAGCCGTGTCGTGGTTCCGTTGTCGCTGTTCAACGTCCAGTGGACGGAGCTTGATTGGTCTGCAGAGAAGTAGCAGTATAGGTATATCGAATCGCTCTTTTCTACAACGGTGAGGTTACCATCACCACATCCTGTTAATCGAATTGAACCTGAAACAAACCATCATAGCCATCGTTATCACCGACCTGGTCATCCTCGTCATCGTCGTTGTTGGACACCTCATTACCACCCTCATGCAACATTCTCTCCATCATTTCGAACAACATCTGAAGAAAAAACGAACAAGTTGGTATTGTGTGGACACTCAGCCGGTCGCAGGTAGCTCGTGGTGGAAGGCCTTCAGATATGGAAGATAGCTATTAGATAAGCACAGATTGCTTGGACAACTAAGCAACCCTGAGCCGAGTGGTGATGGCTTCTCACAGGACTGGGTGGCTTGGCACTTTGCAAGGTCATTTCTAGAAACCACCCTATCTATCCTATGACAGAGGGGTAGGGCAGGCAGGGGCCGCCTATAGCCATACCCTGTGGCATTTGCAAGGCATATCTTTTAACTATGAGCTAAATGCAGAGAAACCCCTTGGAAATGAAAATAGCTGCAGTAAGACACACCAGGCCTGCAGGTGCTTTCTAAAAGAGCATGGCACCTTTCACTATAACGCAAATATTCACTGTCATCCACATAAGACAAAAGTGGCGTTCTGTCCACTGACATCCCTTTACCACAGATACAATTTCAGCTATTGGAAAAACTGTTCTTATTTATGAGGGTGTGGAATAAGCTATGCGTATGCCTTTTTTTCGAATTTTTATCCTCGCCTGAAGAGGATCTATACCATAAAGAATTGCACATGAATCATATATTTCAACAATGCATGCAATCAATGTCAATTTAGAAAAAAACACACGTTTTTTTATGTAAACAGTTTATTCACCACGAAGAGATGTCAGTGACAGATATGAATGATAGATAGCAGAAAAACTAATTAATTCATGATGTGATATATATCTCTGATTCAAATATTGAACAGTTGAGATATTCGCTCAGGCTTTTTGCTTGCTAGTGATTTTCAAAGGGTTAGTGTTAGGGTAAGCTCCTGAACATCTGAGGCTGAAATGAAAGAATGGAATTGTTGGGATGGAGAAATTCATAGTTCTCCACTTATGTGTGAGATTTATAGAGAAGGTATTGGCCATGTTACCAGGAGCATATCCATGCTTTGCTTTGTGCGTAAATATTCCATTGTGAAACTGAAATAAAAGTTTCAATTGCAAAATATCGAAACACAGTAACGAATCTGTCAAAATGTTGTAACAATTACATTTTGAATCTACTATTACACTGGATTTCCAGAAAATTAGTATAAACTTTGCCTGTGAAGACTAATGAGATACAATTAATACCGGCTGAGTCCTACAATACTTATATTTCAGAATATTTTATAACTCAAGCTTCCATCAGACCTGTCTTAAAGCTAGTCTTTGTAACTCTAAATAGGAATTATGGTATTGAATTATGAAAAAAAACTAAAATGTCTACAAAATAAGTTGTAATAATTATTGACTATTACATGTGCACCAATAGCACATGTCATTAACAAAAACGTGACAGACAATGGCAAACCTATGTAAATGAAAATGCGTGTCAAACTATAACAATAACAACTAGAACACAAACAACGACATAGCGATATTGTCAGCAGTTGTATTAACATTTCATTAAAAAGTACATGATAGACATAACCATAAAGGTAAAAGAAGATTGTTAGTTATGATAAATTCCCTTTCTCCTTCGCGTAAGAAATTAATTTTCTTCAACAAACCTTCACTGCAACATCCCATGTTGTTACTCATAATCAATATAGGATTTATTGTGGCTAGTGTAAAACAGTTGTTTTGTTTGATTGTTTGTTTCAGTGTTGATAAAATATGAGAGCTTGCTAAGGAAAAAGAAATAGTTTTAGCGATGATTCTACTGAGATGATTAATATAGATTTCCCAAGTAAATTTGTCATCTATGTATAATCCAAGCAAACAGTGCTAAGGCACTTGAGCTATATTTACATTATCTATTGTAATTAAAGATGTAGTTTTGAAAGATTTTTTTTTCATTTTCTTTTCATTGATTTCGTTTTCATTAAACTGAGCTGAATATGGTTCGCATTATACCACTCAGGTACTTAGTATAAGTATATATATATATATATATAGTTCTAATGTTGTTGTTTTTTTATTTTAGAAATCTGTTTCCCTGAGGTGTATAGAGTAGAGTAGTGTCATCAGCAAGCAAGTGAAATTATACTG
>JAPXFY010000015.1:53236793-53239293 GCA_030674185.1 Monoplex corrugatus | reverse complement strand
ACACACACACACATACACACACACATGCACACACACATGCACACACACACACACACACGCAAACACACACACACACACACGCAAACACACACACACACACACACACACACACACACACACACACACACACACACACACACACACACACACATGTACAAACACACACAGATAACTAATCAATGAATGGATGAACAAGAAAATGTATGAATATTTACAAACGCACACGAAGTTAATGCACAACAATGGCAAAGATACTGTCATTATTCACACATGGATATGAACCATATCTAACTACATAATTGGTTCGTGTTTTGCAGTGACGTGCGGCACGCAGACCCACCGGCGTGTGGATATGCCCTGGTGCCCACGAACCAGACCCTCAGCTATAGGTAAATAGCTCCACTGCCCTGTGGACATCCTGGGAGATAATAAAGCTTAGGGAGGTAACCCTGAAAGAAAAAAAAACAACACCCTACTGCCTTGTAGGTTGTCGTGGGAACGACAAAGGCTAGCAGAGAGACCGCAACAACAGCAACAACAACAACAACAAAACCGACGGAAGACAACTGGAAACCACCATTGTATTCTCTCTGGAAAATTATGGCCAGACAAAATAAAAATGAAGATAAAGACGTAAATAGGTGCTCTGATGGAGCACCTTCGTCCGGTAGGGACCGTCATGTTGCAGAGGTGACACCAGACCGTCAGCAAGCTACTGCAACCAAACTCAAACTCAAAAATACTAAAATAGCAGCATGGAACATCAGAACTTTGTTCCAAAAAGGCAAATTAGACAACGTCAATGCTCTCTTTCCCTCCAGCTTTCCTGTTCTGACCAGGTGCTCTAATTCCCCTTTCCTCATAAATGGCCTGCAAATGTTGCCTGCCTTTCTGAATCGTCCTGATCAATGATCTTATTGTGTCTGCCTCCATCAAGATTGTCACGTTTGTTTTCTTTGCTGTCCATGGAACTCTCAACATTCTTCTTAGAAACCACATCTCGGTTGCATCAATCTTGTTCTGGCTTTGCGTGTTGACTGCCTACGCCTGACTACCGTATAACAGTATCAATTCTATAGAACATTCAAGAACTCTCTTCCTGATGTTAATTGATAGGCATTTGTTGGTAAAAATGCTTTTCATTTTCTTGAAAGCTATTTTGGCTTGGCCAATTCTGCTGGCTATTTCTGATGTGCATCTGTCATCTACCGAGATGATCGTTCGCAGACATTTAAACTTATTAATCTGTCTCAAGGTTGTGCCGTTTGATGATATTTTTGCATGAGGGGATTTAATGTTTTCTATTGATTACCATGACTTCCGTCTTCTTGTTATGTAGCTCCAACCCTTTATTTCTGCTTTCTATTTCTATATATTCACAATTGTTTTGAAGGTCTCTTTCATTTTCTGCAAGTAGCACGGTGTCACGAATGTTGTTTATCATTTTTCCTCCGACCCTTAATAAAGGGTATTCTTCTAGGTTTCTCATGACGTTTTTCGCTGTAAAGTGAAAACAGATCTGGTGACAGAATACAACCTTGCCTGACTCCTCTTTTGATATTTTGGAAAGAGCTTATATCGTTTTCTATTCTTATTGCTGCTGTTTGTTCCCAATACATATTTCTAATTATTCGCAGGTCTTTTCCATCAGTATTGAGTTTTTCTAGCTGTTTGATCAATGTCTTCAAGTCTTACACGATCGAAAGCCCGTTTGCAATCAACAAAGCATAAATATAAATCCTTGTTCAACTCGATTGACCTTTCTATGACAGTTCTTAGGATGTATATGGCATTAACAATTCCTTTCCCTTCGACAAATCCACACTGTTCTTCTGCTATTTCTGTTTTGATTCAATTCCCGATCCTCATCATGATTATTCCTCATAGGATTGTTGTCACATGACTCATCAGTCTGATTACACGATGGAGTTTGCATTGTACAGTCCCTGTTTTCTTTGAAACAGCAATGAAAATTGATTTTGACATATTTTGGGGGATTTTTGCAATGTCATAAATTTCATTTTGGAGGACTGTTATTTTTTCAATACCAAATTCCTTCAGTATATCAATCATCTCTGTAGTGATATGGTGTGGTCCTGCGGCTTTTCCTGGTTTCATCTTTTTCAATGCTGCTCTAACTTCATCTTTCATGATCGGTGGTCCTTCAATGTTCTTTCTTATAATGTGTTCATCGTTTCCGTCATCTTCAGGAAGGTCTTCAGTGTACCCTCCCCATCTATCTGATACTTTGTCTTTACCATGAAAAGTGTACATCTTTCGATTATAAGGAAACAGTTGATGTGCATGTCTTTTTCCTGCGGACAATTTCTTCACTTTTTCTGTACATACCCTGAGAATCTGTTTTGTGTTGGTCATCTATTCCTTTGCAGTTTGTTTTCACCCTTGCTTCCATGGCTTCATTGCACCTATTCCATACTTTTTTGTTTGTCTTCCTGTACATTTCCTCTTTCTCTTTGCCTTCCTTTGTTCTTCCATCAAG
>JAPXFY010000015.1:53226793-53229293 GCA_030674185.1 Monoplex corrugatus | reverse complement strand
AAGCGAGATTGAGTAGTTCTGACACAGAAAATTGGTAGCGTAATAGTGTCACTGAAATGGTTGACTGAAGGTTTTGTTAGCCCAGTGTATGCAGATGTAGAAAGGGATTTTAATTAGAATTGTTCAATCAGATATTTGTAAATTTTTCATTTAAAGCTGCATAGTGATGTGCATGACTTGATGTTGATGGGTATTGTATTTCAGAGATACGTATGCGAACAAAGAAAATGCTTGATTTGAGTATTTCTTACCTTAGTCTTGGAAGATAATAGTTGTATCGTGAATTTGTGTAAGGCGTTTGGTTTAGAATGAGTAGAGTCATTAAATATTTTGGATGAGTTGTTTGTTGTACTTATAATGTGTTCCATCTTTTTCAGTCAGTATTATGTTTCCTGCTGTTTCAGTTTCAAATTCAGTTTCTCAACACGACGTCTCTGTGCTCGGGACGAATTCTGTATGCACTAACGTCACAGGTGCCATGTGTATAATAATCATGACACATGCCTTAAACATGCACATAAAGCCATGAGCTGGCCAGGTCACGAGGCCCTATCTAGACTCGACTATGTTTCACCGAGTCAATGTTTTATATTGGTATTGTGCCAACTTATCATTGGAATAATCTCAGAACTGTTCATTAAGGCATTGGTGGTCACTTGTAGACTGTCATTGAATTTTGAAGATGAGCCATTAATAATTACGTTTAGAGTTCGCCAGCTTGCTGATGTGTCTCTCTGGTTTTTAATTAGTTTACGAAAAGTAAGCTATCTTTGCGTTTCTTTCCTGCTCTGTCCTTGAATCCTAGCCGTTTTTATATCAGGTATGTATTTACTTGACTTTTAATGTGTGTCTGTGAGACATAGCTTCCATTATACTTCCATTATGTTCAGCAGGGTGGCAATTTGGGGTGTTTTACCAGTTTATGCATTTTTTTGCTTGTTTGTTAGGATATGACAGAATGTTTGGTACCAGATCTCTTGCGCTTCGTTAGGATTTATGCAGTTGTAGACTGTGTGAAACACTGCCTGTAATAAATAGATCAGCAAAAACAGTTTAGATCGAAGGTTTTGAACGATCGAAATGAGATGTAGGTGTGTCCTTTCAGTTTCGTTTTAGGCATTTTAAGAGATTTTGTGCAGCTTGTAACTCTATGGTCTGGAATGACCAGGTTAGGCGCACATACGTTTTCAGTTGCTTCGGGTGAATCTGTGTAGATATGACCAAGAAATGCTTCTGAAGTCGGTGTTATTCTAGTTGGTTCAAGCTGGGAAAATCCAAAGAGGTTTAAAGTTGACTGCCAGTAGTCGTTTAAGGTCCCGGTAGCTTTATATTGGAATCACCTAGGAGAAGGATATCAGTATTTTGTTTGTGTTTGTTCATATGTTAATACGGTCTAACATCATAGCAAAGAAGTCATACAATTCATAATTCACAAGTGAAATTATGTTTAGATAATAGACAAAGAGACAGGGAACATAAGACTCATGCTTATGTTTTAACGACAAGCATTTTATTGTAATGTTCTCTAGCTCTTAGCATCGTTGAATGCGATGTTTTAATACTGCTGTGAATGTACACAACAATGCCTGTCTAACCTGGACTTTGAAGATCTTTTCTTAGTGTGCTGTAGTATGTAATGGTGACGAAAGCTTAAATAATATTGCAGTAAGTCGTGATTCAGTATTGTTTCGGATGTGTTTGATTTCATTTACAGCATACAAGTCTTGAAGATCTCTGCTGTAACGTTCTTGAATGACGTAGTTTTTGTGAAGATCGTGTTTTGTGATTCTCAGATTAATCTCTGATTTTTAGTATTGTGACAAGAAGTTCATCAGTTGAGGGGTGGTCTGTGTGTGTGTGTTTGTTCTTGTTGGTTTGTTATCTGATGTGTCCTTGGTTTCTGGCTCACTGTCGTTGTCTTTACGTGTTTTCAATTAGCGATGCGTTATTGGTACCTGGCTCTGTGTATATCATTTAGAGGGTATCCTTTTGTTGAAAGTACAGGTGTCCTGTGTTTTGATGAGTTCCTGATCACCTGCATGATTGATCATTGTTTGTATGTTCATACTGGCATTCATTGTGGTAGTACAGTCACTTGCTGTCTGCATGGATGCGGTTGTTTTCGTAGCTTGTGTGGTAGTAAGATCACACTGATTTCTTCTTCTTTTGCTGTGGGGTCAACCATTTTGTTCTTTTACAACATTCCATTTGATACTTGTATTCGTGTGATTACCGTTGTCTTGTTAGGGACAGATAGCTCTGTAGCAAAAGTTCTGGAAGAAAAGAGAGAATAAGAAGAGAGAGACTGAGAGAGAGAAAGAAAGAGAGAGAGAGAGAGAGAGAGAGAGAGAGAGAGAGAAAGAAAGAAAGACAGACAGACAGAGACAGAGAGAGTGCGAGATAGAGAGAGACTGAGTGAGAGAGGCACAGAGAGACAAAGGGAGAGGAGGGAGAGAGGCAGAGACAGAGAGAGACACAGAGAGAGACAGCAACACAGAAA
>JAPXFY010000015.1:53209293-53219293 GCA_030674185.1 Monoplex corrugatus | reverse complement strand
TACATGTCGGTAGAGTTTTTGTAAACCTCTTGAATATATATAATTTATTGCTATACATTTATCAAATATCAATGAAAATGTGGTAACAGAAATGTTATTAATTCATACATATTGGACGGGTATCACTTACATACAAACGACTGTTTGCATACAAAACACATGACAATATTCGAAACAGTGAAAGTTTGGTTGTATACATGTACATTAAGATTTAAGTACTTGTCAAGAAGAAAGATTGTTTTCTACAGGGAAAACGTGGTGTTTAGTTGTTCCAATGAGCATAAAAATGGACAAGTGAAAAGCTATTTTGGCATTATACTGTTCAGTTTTCAATCTCAAATTTAGTATTTTTGGAGAGTATGTACATGTATATTCGGAAAACATTTGTTAGTTTTGTATTCACAGATAAGAGATTTTTCAAGTATTATTATAAAGCCAAAAATATTCCATCTATTTTTTTTTCATTTTGGCCAGCACCAACAGCATAGGATCTCGTGCGGTTTTGATGGCATATGTATGTTGGCTAATTGCAGAAAATGAAAGGGACCTACAAAACCTTGTGAATATAGTAGAAATAGAAAGCAAAGGCAAGGGGTTGGAACTAAACAGCAGGAAGACAAGTCATGGTGATCAGTAAAAAACATGAAATCCCCTCATGCAAAATGACAGCAAATGGCACAACCTTGACACAGGTTAATAAGTTCAAATACCTGGGAACGGTCATTTCATCAGACGGCAGATGCAAATCGGAAATAGCCAGCAGAATCGGCCAAGCCAAAACAGCATTCAAGAAGATGACAAGCATTCTTACCAACAAATGCCTATCAATTAACATCAGAATGAGAGTTCTTGAATGTTATATAGAACCAATACTGTTGCACGGATGTTAGGTGTGGACAGTCAGCAAGCAAAGCCAGAGCAAGATTGAGTCAGCCGAGATGTGGTTTCTAAGAAGAATGTTGAGAGTTCCATGGACAGCAAAAAAAAAAACAAGACAGTCTTGATGGAGGCAGACACAAGTAGATCATTCATAAGTAAGATTAGGAAAAGACAGGCAACATTTATAAGCCACTTTATGAGGAAGGGGGGTTTGGAGCACCTGGTCACAAAGGGAAAGCTGGAGGGAAAGAGAGCACCAGGTAGACCCAGGGAGAGAATGCTGGACGGACTTGCAGAGTGGCTGGGGATGAGGAGGGTGGGGGAGATGCTAGGGGCAATGAGAGATAGAGATGGATGGAAGTCCATGGTCACTAACGCCATGTGGCAGGGCACCCGATGATGATGATGATGATGTATGTTGGCATTTTTCGTTGGGGTTAATTTTCTGTTACATTCCAGAAAGTTACCGATACAATACAAGGTCTACAGAAAATATTCAGTAGCATCTCTTGCATTAATACACAACGTACATTTTATCATAATTGCTATATCCGCAGCATTTAATATCATATTGATGGCACTAACCCGATAACATATTCTTAGTTGAAACCATTTAAATTTGTCGTCATTGCATTTATGAATTTTTAGAGATCCATTTTACCACGAAGCATGTAGGCCTACGTATAACATTCTGGTCACTTTAGGCTACACTTTGGTTTATCATCACAACATGGTTTCTTTTTCATAGTAGAATTTTGCCTCATTTGGTCACTCTTTGTTAGTCTTTCTAGGCACAATAAACATACAACATGTATTATGGTATTGTTCAATTGATTTTTGGTTGTTCTTAGATTTTGTTCGATTGAAATTATCCATTCCTTATAAGTGGTAAAATAAATGTGGCAGTCAGCGTTAATTTCCCGTTTTATATTCTTCAGAGGTTAAAACAAACAAAACAAACAAACAAACAAGAGAAAAAAAAAGCGGCCTTGTTCTTTAAGAAAATTTTGGATAAAGTATATTCCTTTCAAATTTCATTGCCTGTTTGTTGTCTTTAAATATCAAGTTATCCCCCTTTGCTGTCAGTTCCTTTCAAATGTTTCTGTTGGTTTATTGTCTTTGAATGTTAGGTTACCCTTCCTTGTTTTTGTTGTTGTTGTTTCTTTTCCGCGTTGCAAAAAACAGGTTCAGCCAGTACTTCACTTGAGTTGTAAAGTACTCTGTGATTATAAATGTGATATAGGCCTTCAATGTATGGGCCCAAAACAGTGTTCTTCGGGGAATGTATTGAAACAATGGCTGGTCCTTATTATTCAATGGTTTTAAAACGGATCCCTTTCTTTTGCAGTAATTTCGATTTCTGATTTGAGGTTTTATTTATCTTTTCTGTCAATGTGGGTTTGACAACATATATATACATATATATACATACATATATATATATATATATATATATATATATATATATATATATATATATATATATATATATATATATATATATATAAATTTTCGTTTTTTGAGGCGGTTTTTCTTTTGACTTTTCTGATCGATTTCCGTATCATCTAAATGGAAAACATACCTTTTGTAACTTTTGTATAAAGTGATCAGGTGGATCCAGCAGCAGTATCCATAAATGTGTATGCTCAGATTTCAGAAGAGAGTTTAGAACTGCAATCAGAGTAATGGTTCTTCAGGACCAAATTTTAAATAACGGTTTTATTTCTGACATGTTGTTATAATAAATGCTTTCAATTTGTTTAGCGCTTGTATTTTAAACTTAAGAGGATTCCGTATCATTTTGAAATGAGAATAATATATTTTGGGGAATTTGCTCTCATTCCTGGGCCATACTACTTGCGGTTTTTTTTTTCTGTTCATAAGTAACCTGAAACCGACGTATTTATCAATTATACGCTCAGATTTTTTCAAAATAAGTATTACATCCCATATTTATTAACAAGGTATCAACAGCAAACTGAGATATGTTGCACAGTGTCCCCCGAACCCAGATTTTACTGAATCGTTCTCCCCATAATTGCGGCCAGAATCTCTGCACGAAGAAGAAACAAGTATGATGAGACTGGATCTCCGTGCCTGCTTCCCCCGTGTGTACTAAACCAGTATGTACCTGACCATTTATGGCAGCAGCTGATTTAATGTTTTATAGACAGATTTATTCCACCCACAAATACTAATTCCAAACGTATAGCTTTACCAGTCCCTAAGCATAAATCCCCTGAATCAATTGAATCAAAGGCTTTTTCTTCGAAATCAATACAGAATAATAAACTTGGAATTTTGATGAGATTTAAGTACATATAATTCATCAAATCATACATCAACCTTCTATTGTTTCCTATATATCTCTTTCGCTGCAAAACCTGTATGATCGTCATTCATAAGTACAGGTAATTGTTTTTTTTTATACTATTATGAAACGCATGCCAAGTCTATATTATACACAACTTTAAGGAGTGAAAGAGGACGCCTATTTTTCACATACCTTTTGAGTTTGTCATTTGGGAATGCAAATGACCTGCATTGTAGAGAGTGTTCTGTCCATTTATAAAAAAAAAATCTATAAAAGAAAAGATAGACTGTAGGCGGAAAAATAAAGTCTTACCAAAGTATCGAATGAAGACACAGGATTATTGGATGATGAAATTACGATAAATGAAACAAGCGTAACATCGAAAAACATGAACAATGATACACGTCTGGGCACAGACAGCTTAAAGATTAAATCCGTCTGTGCCCTATGCTGTCTGTGCCCGGACTTTTAGTTTTCTTAGTAACACCCTCTGTCCTGATTAAATTTGTCATCTGTTCAATTACATTTTTTTTCAGGTGGCAAAAGTCCCATCTGCAATCCATCTAGCCTTAAAAAAAACTTACAGTAGAACTTATTCTGAGGCAACAGAACAATTTACCAAGCACACACTACGATTAATCGAAACAACCACCATAAATCAACGACGCTAAAGCTCGGAAGTAAATAACAACTATGCAAATGTGAAGTCTACATCAGTAATACTATCACACATTCGTTCCTAACGATCACATGGAATATTTACAATGAAACAAGGAAAAAAATGCTATGTCAATATTATCTCCTCAAATGGAACAATTCCACAAGCTTCTTTTATCTTATGTGCTTATCGGTCACCACGTTCATTGTATAACATCAGAACTTTGATTTAAACAAACACTTAGATTATGCATGTAAGTGGTCAAGGTAATTAAAACATAACGAATAAAATAAACATATATACATAGTGAGTCACACTGTATATTTCTTCACAACGTTTGATGTAGAATGTTATCAAATAATCTTTGTGGATCTGTTTGATTACTTCCCATCTGCGTTTCGAATTCAATGGCAACATTTCTTGTGTTGGCTGCTTTTTCGTAAACAGTCCAGATGTTCTTTCAATTTCTTTTCGATTATTTAAATACTGACAATTGATCAAACAAAAAGAATAAATTTCGTACGTGACTGATCAGATTTTGTCATGATTTGTTTTTATGTTTTGGTCAGTATCGTAATTGTCAGCCACATTAATTTACACTAACGTGTAGCCAGTTTTATCATTTTAATTATATTTACTTTATGTCGGCATTATACCATTTAATCATAAGTATGGTGCATCTCAAGAACAGTCAGTACAATAATTATGTAGCCATGCTAATATTATTATACCACTGTATGTATGTATGTATGTATGCATGTATGTATGTATGTATGTATGTTTGTATGTGTGGATGTATGTATGGATGGATGGGTAGATGGATGGATGTACGTATGTATGTATGTCTGTATGTATGCATGTATGTATGTATGGATGTATGTATGTGTGCATGTATGTATGTGCATATATATTAATATATATTATATATATATATCGGTGTGTCTGTGTGTGTGTGTGAGTGAATACAGTAATGCCAGGTATGATCATTTTACATCTCATCCACATTGGCTGTATGCTGATACAGTAACCCAAAGCCTTTTTCATGATACATTCTATCTACAGTCACATCATATCAATACAGTAATCTCTAGTCCTATTGATATTACATCTTAGCTATAGTTACTCAATGTTAGTACATTAAACAGCAATTGTGTTTATGCTATATATTTGCTGCAGTCACTCAAGTCTTCTATATTACCCTTAAGCCTTGTTTGTCTTACAAATTGGCTGAAGTCACTTTATGTTGGCGCAGTATACCATCAACCATCCTTGTGGTAGGTAAAATTTGCAATCGCTCTCTGTTTCCATATAATCGCTTGTAGATGGAAATGGTGAATTCAGTTTACATCTTTCAAGAAATATGCCAAGACAAATATGGACCACTAAAACATAATTATGGAGCTTTTAAGACAGGTACATCGGTGCATGCTAAATCTCATAGAACAATTGCGATAACAAAACGGTAATGCGTGTAAGAAGTGTGCAGTTGCATTCAGTTGTAGACAGGTATTCAGCACATGCAACTGTCATTCAGCATCGCGTAATGCTGCTTGGCAGATTAGATGTGTCCAGCTTCTCCTCCGAAGCTGGAATTCTCGTAGGTGTGATCTGTACCTGGCATTGCTGGAAGGCTTCGACCTGAAATGATAGAAGTGATGATAGAAAAGAAGAAGAAGAATAATGAGAAGAAGAAGAAGAAGAAGAAGAAGAAGAAGAAGAAGAAGAAGAAGAAGAAGAAGAAGAAGAAGAAGAAGAAGAAGAAGAAGAAGAAGAAGAAGAAGAAGAAACGGCGGTAATGACATGACATGGGTACATTTACGACAAGTGACCCACCCAGTCAAATCTCACACGCTTCATGGATGTGTGATTTGATGGTGTTCTCAAATGTCTACATCCAAACAGTAAAGATCTGTGTTTTATTTTTAGTTCTAAGTGACATCTGGACATGTCCAAACATGAAGCGTACGACATAGCTCTGTCTTGCAATTTGAATTCAGATACATTGTCCATTCCTGTTCTTGTGGGCCTTCAAAACATTCGAAGACTTGTTCCAGATTATGTAGCTTGTCATACGCAGATTACAATTGATTGAAAGCGTCAACTTCTTTTCTCAGATCCATGCACTACGCAAAATTCACTTCAGGCATTTGGCATCGGTGTCTTAAACATGATGGATGGGTTTATTGCTGGAGGAATCACTCACTCGGAAATTGCAATAGAGTAAATTGACTTGCGTTTACTCACCTGTGAACTTATTCCAGGAAGTGTTGTGAAAAGAGAATGCCTAAGACTGCAAAGAGATGAGAACATGGTGTAGGTTCATGATATACATGTACATGTAAATTGTGACTGTCATTCCATCTTCACGGCGCTGCCTTTATCATTCTCTGACTCTGACGCCTGAGCATCTGGTATTATAGGCTCAACACAATAAGTGGTTAACTAACAATCTGGTCATGTGGCCATACAACTTGACCCATTGTAATGTGATGTAATGGTTGACAGTTGCTGTTCCAACTATCTCTTGTATCTTTGTATTTCCAAACATGTCTTTCTAGGTCTTGCATTGTGCTCTTTTGAAATATCTCAATTCAGACGTTTTGAATTTTCCTATCAAGAATTTTGTGTAATCACAATTCTGGCACTGGTAATTCAGTACTGGTACAAATATAACACAGACAAACCTGATTCATGTTTCTATAAAGATGCCTGAGTGTTTCAGAAACAGTGAGTTGGGAATTCACATCACTGATCTGTGTGAACTTGGTGTCAATATATATGCAAATACTTTTTTTATTTAAAGTAAATATGCTTCTCAAGTATATCAATTCTAAATGTTGGTGAAGATGGAGTCTTTTCACTCTGATAACCATTTTTTTTAGATGTTTGACCTACTGATATAGCATGTCTTGCAAGTACTGATATTTTCATAGTCATCACTTTTATCGTGTTGTCTGAGGGTTATTCAAGGTTTCTCTCCTTTTCCCCATCAGAATATATTCTTATTATTTAATGTGTATACCTGAGGATGGTTTGTAAATATCTTTTTTATTTTTTATTTTAGTTTGGTTTGGATCATTCTTTGGCGTGTATGCATTGAAACACTTTGTGAATGTTTCTATTTTGATATGAATGGTTCATGTGACGTGACTTGTTGTTGTGAACACGATAACTAGTTGGACAGAAAATATATCTTTTTTTCAAAACTATTTTTACCTTAACCTGTATGAAATATAAGCTCCTTCCCTCCCCCATGTGTCATCAATACTTAAAACAATCATTATGAAAATTTTCAAGTGATGAAACATGTTTCACTTATAAACTATGCAATCAAACATCAAGTGCAAGAGCGTGTGACTTTATGTTCTTATTGTAGTTGGCATCATTGAAATACAGCTTGCTTTGGATATAGTTCAAGATGTAGTGGATAACATGCTGCTTTAAGTCAAACGTGTTATAATATTTTGTTTCCTATTTCTAAAAACGTAGTTTGTTTTAGTTTTCTTCTTAGATGGTTGGTTTGTTACACTAAGACATGACAATACCTTCATTCTTGTCAACATTGTAGAGGTCATACACATGTGCATCTCCATCGCTGCCTTTGGAACTGTCTCTTCCAGCTGGTTGTGTGGAATCATAGACTGGATCTCTGCCTGCAACCAGCACGAACACACACACACACACACACACACACACACACACACAACACACAACACACACATAACACTCACTGTCTATATATATATTTATATTATCTATTATTATTATCTATATCTTTCTTTCTATTTATGTATTATCTATCTATCTATCTATCTATCTATCTATTTATCTATTTCTCTGTCTATCTATTCGTCTGTCTGGCAAATACTGGAGGAAAAATGGTAATGTGCTATAAGTCATGCCTTATCTTTCTACCTCTACGTTTACGTCGAGTGTGTTCAAGTATTTTCTACTCTGTTGAAGCAGTAAAAATGACAACGTATGAAACATATACACTAAATTAACACAATGATATCCCTTGACTAAGAACGTATGTTTTGTAGCGATCCAGAATATTGTTACTGACGAGATGGCTAGGAAATAGCGTAAGCATTACTTGCCACAGTGTATACATTCTGAATTTGTCTGTTTGATTCGCCAATGCGTGTACGTTTTGGGTTTGTCTGTCTGTTTATTTATTTGATTTGCCATTGTGTGTGAGATTTAGATATGATTCATTGGTTATTTATTTGTTTGTTTCTTTGCTTGCTTGTCGTTGCTTGCTTGTTTATTTTAATGAATTTGATATTGCTGATTTATCATAACTTGGTTGTATTGTTTTTTTCTCGCTTGTTGGTTAGCTGGAGGGAGAATGCTTACTTGTTGGTCATCTTTCAACACTCAACCATCCAACACATACCACTTGGCTTTCAACTGTCAACATCATACATGTAATATTACTCCTCTCCCAATAAGCAATCATCATCATCAGGTGCTGTGCCACATGGCATTGGCGATCATGGAAATCCTTCTGTCTCTATCTCTTGTTGCCTCAAGCATCTCCTCCACTCTCTTTGTCTTCATGCCACTCTGCAAGTCCGTCTAGTGTCTTCTCCATGGGTCTACCTGGTGCTCTCTTTCCCTCCAGCTTTCCTGTTGTGACCAGGTGCTCCAATTCCGCTTTCCTCATAAAATGACCTAAAATTCCCTGTCTTTTCCTAATCTTCCTTATCAATGATCTTCTTGTTTCTGCCTCCATCAAGACTGTCTCATTTGTTTCTTTGATGTCCATAGAACTGTCAATAATCTTAGAGTTGATTTTATCAAGATTTTGCGCTGTACAAATAAAGTATTGTATTGTATTGTAATCTTCTTAGAAACCACATCTCGGGTGCCTCAATCTTGTTCTGGCTTTGCTTGTTGACTGTCCACATATCACAAGCGTACAACATATTGGTTCTATATAACATTCAACAACTCTCTTCCTGATGTTAATTGATAGGCATTTGTTGGTAAGAATGCTTTTTATCTTCTCAAACGCTGTTTTGGCTTGACTGATTCTGCTGGCTATTTCTGTTGCGCATCTGCCGTCTAGTGAAATGATCGTTCCCAGGTATTTAAACTTATCAACCTGTCCCTAGGTTTTGCAATTTGCTGTTATTTTTGCATGAGGGGATTTCATGTTTTTACTGATCACTGTGACTTCAGTCTTCCTGCTGTTTAGTTTCAACCCCTTACCTTTGAGTTGTATTTCTAGTATATTGACCAGGTTTTGTAGGTCCCTTTCATTTTGTGCAATTAGCACGGTGTCATCTGTGTATCGAATGTTGTTTATCATTTTTCCTCCAACCTTTAATCCAGGGTTTTCCTCTAGGTTTCTCATGACGTTTCCGCTGTAAAGTAAAAACAGATTTGTGACAAAACACAACCCTGTCTGACTTCTCTTTTGGTGTTTTCGAAAGAGCTTATATGTTTTCTATTTCATTGCAGCTGTTTTTGTTCCTAATACATATTTCTGATTATTCGTAGATATTTTTCATTAATATTGAGTATTTCTAGTTGATTGATCAATTCTTCATGTCTTATCCGATCGAAAGCCTTGATATAATCAACAAAACATATTCATCTCGTCTGATCTCTCTAGAATAGTACTTAGGACGTTTATGGCATTTGTAATTCCTTTCACTTCCACAAATCCACACTGTTCTTCTGCTATTTCTCTTTTGATTCTATTCCTTGTCCTCATCATGATTATTCTTAATGCGATTTTTGTTACATGACTCATCATACTGATCGTGCGATGGAGTTCGCATTTTATAGCCCCTGTCTTCTTTGGAAGTGCAATGAAAATTGATTTTGACATATATTTGGAGATTTTTCCAGTGTCGTAAATTACATTTAGGAGGACAGTTATTTTGTCAACACTAAATTCCTCCAGGGCTTCAATAAATCTCTGTAGTAATGTTGTCTGGTCCTGGGGCTTTTCCTGGTTTCATGTTTATCAGTGCTGCTCTAACTTCATCTTTAATTACGGGTGGCCCTTCAAAGTTCTTTCTTATAATGTGTTCTTCATTTCTGTCAACTTTAAAGAGAACTTTAATCTGTCTAATGTTTTGTCTTTTTCCGTGATAAGCGTACCATCTTTCGAATTTAAGCAACCAGTTAATGTG
>JAPXFY010000015.1:53199293-53204293 GCA_030674185.1 Monoplex corrugatus | reverse complement strand
ATTATGACATTATCTCCAAGTAACCAGATCAGCCTTCCTGCGGGAGATCCAAGGTCAGACGTACACATGCACGTGGTTCCACCAGTTTCAGGAATGTATGTGACATTGGTACAGTTGTGAACTGGTGTGGCTGGCGTGCCTGATAGAACAAATAAACGATGTATAGGACGTCTCCTCTTGTTTCATTAATGAAATTACATAGGATAAACATTCTATAAGGTTGATAGAGTGTGGAAAATAATTTCAGCCTAGGATATGTAAATGATCTTACACGCCATGTTCGAAAAAGAAACCACATGATGTCATTTTATTTTGGCGTTTTCTATTATGAACAGCGTCAAAAATAGTCTGTAAGGACTGTGGAAAAATAAAACACAAGTAAAAGCAAACAAACAAAACCCCTGAAAAACAATAAACATCTTGAAAACGGGCTGTTTCTTATCAGTGTCAACCGTTTTGGTCAGTTGTACAATCCCGACATAGAGCTCCTGGTTCTGATCACAACACTGCTCTTACAGCTTGTGGAAGGCAAACATGATATTGCTTGAGATCATTACACCACAAAAATTGCACTTAGGAAATATAGGATTAGCTACATAGGTGATAGTTCTTGGCACGAAATTTGGCACACTACCAAAGAGGGACATACAGCGATGATTATGGCATGATGCCTTACAGACATTTATCTTGCATATGTGGTCTATCAGAGGGTAATTTACGTTTTGAAGTACTACTTCCTTCTGTCATATATTATAGGTTACTACAGGATCGTCATTTTCTCCAGGGCATTCTCACTTCAACCACTGTAGATTTTTGCAGCAATATCATTGGCTCCTGTTGTCTTTCCATGTGTCCTTTCCTTCAGTGCTTTGACACATTTGGTATGGGACGGTAGATCTGCTAGAAGTTCCTCTACTGGCAGTCTGGAAGTCTATCAATGGAGTCTTCAGGTATCATCGACTGTTCTGAAGGCTTTTTTTTAGCTTGATTGGCTTTCTGTGTCAGCAGAATGTACTTGTTGGACACATGGATGGATATTACGTGGAAACCATCGTGGAATAATCTTATGTTCTTGATATCAGCTGCTCCATAAAATACTAAAGGTTTCATTTTCCATCATGTTATGTGTGTGTGTTTTGTGTGTGTGTGTGTGTGTGTGTGTGTGTGTGTGTGTGTGTGTGTGTGTGTGTGTGTGTTGTGTGTATGTGTGTGTTTCTGTGTCTGTGTGTGTGTGTCTGTGTGTGTGCGCATGTGTGTGTGTGTGTGTGTGTGTGTGTGTGTGTCTGTGTGTGCGTGTGTCTGTGTGTGTGTCTCTTGTGTGTGTGTGTGGTGTGTGTGTGTGTGTGTGTGTGTGTGTGTACGTGCGAGCATGCGCATTCTGTACTATGGGGGTAGTGTGTGTTCTAGCGTGCTCTTTCTCATCAACACATTCCATTTTTGGACTATTACTAAATCCAGCCTTTCTCATTCCTCTTTTACACCTGCAGGTAGCATGTTCAATTCCGGGCACATAGCATCTACAGCCTGTACAAATTCCTCGTTTGATCCATCAGCGTAGATGTGCTTGGCAATGTGATTTGCTTCCTGGCTTTGGTTTTCTGGTGCGTTATCTTCTAGCACAGTGCGTTGCTGTTCGTTCATCAGGGTTTTTGTGTAGCTCTTTTGTGTTCTGTAAATCTTCAGGCTGTACTTGGTAGAGAGCCTCCTCCCACATGGACATGGGAATTCCATTTGTCTCATACTCAGGATCCATTGTGGATTTCCAGTCGTGATTTGGTTAGTGCTGATTGGTTTATTATTCTCTCCCCCTGTTGGTGAATCCTGGGAGCATCTTTCGTTTATAGAATTACAGACAGTTGAAGAAAAGCAAGGTGGAAAGCAATTCCACAGAGTCTGTAATTCTCGTCTTTCCCAGAGTCATTCAGACCGCTCCCAAATGTTTGTATTATAGCCATGTATCAGTTGTTAGAAACTCTGGGCAGATGCAGGCAACAGAAGGTCCTTAGAGGAGAACACCCTGTCAAGCAAGTGATTCAGCCCTTTTCTCCTGACATTCTAAGAGAGCTGGGCTACATCCAGATGATGACCTCTGGATGCCTTTCTGCTATCGTCATTTTTTTAAAACATGAATTTGTCCCCACCTGGATTCGAACCTTCTCATCCACAGTGGTCATGTGTCACAAGGCCAAGTTACCCTTGCCCCTTGCGACAGATGTCTTATCCACTTGGCTATCAGACACTGGCAGCATATTGAAGAATCAATGCCTTCTGAAGTTTCCTTTGCTCTTCCTTGACTAGATCCATAGAATTATGCAAATGGCCTTTCTCTTTATACGTGAGAACCTTGTGAACTTTTCTGCAAAGACACAACATTGATAAAGTAACTTAAATAGCAGAAACAACAATTTCATATTTCTTCAAATCAGTGTTGACAAGTTAGAATGGTGCAAATTGAATCAATTGTTCTCAAACCCTTATACATATCAAACAAAAGTCAAAATAAAGAGAGAAAACAACAATAAATGACAACAACATCAGTAACAACAACAGAATCTCAGAAGAAAAATTCCAGCTATCTCAGTAAATAATCTAACAAAGAAACAAACAACCAAACAAGCAAACAAACAAACAAACAAACAAACAAAACCAGTTAAAATTACAATAAAGAGAAAAAATAACAACAACAACATCAACAATAAATACAACATAATCTCAGAACCAAGATTCCACCTATCTCAATAATTACTCAAACGGAAAACGAGTGAAAAATTGAAGTAAAGCGGTGCACTCAGCACCATACTTTTGGACAATTTATTTTAGAAATGTTGAAAACATATCTGCTATGCAAAATCAAAACTAGAAGAACAATCATACCATAAGCGTGTTTATCAGTAATGTATTTGCACTCTTTTACACCACCAGTGCCAATGCCATGACATTCTTAGCATCTTCACACGTGCCCGCAGACCTATTCATGAAATATGCATCTGAAAGATTATGTAAGACTCCATGTGCTCCCATTGAAATATATGCTATGAAGAAAATAAGGTTTATGCACCGTGTTACGTGTTATGCTGGAATTCGTATTTAACACGACACAACAATACCTTAGAGCAACAAAGGTATATCTCGATGGCTGCAGTTTTGAAAAGTTCAGAGCTACACTCATTTGAAAAGTTTTGGAAGCTCATAAAAATTCAGATTCTCAAGCAAAATATTCACAATTTGGTGAGAATGTAGAAAACCCTGTTTACACTTGTACATCACAAAATGGTTGCCGCTTATAAACTGAAAATTGATTTAAAATCATTTTGAAATCGATAGTCCATTGTTACTTAACTTCTGTTTTAGAAAGAGGACGGAAGTTTTGAGCAAGAATGGACTACTATGAGATGTTCCGGTTTTGCATGAAAGGAGACTCAAAAAATACAGACTCAAATGTAGGCAACAATACTTTATCTATTCAATAGCCCGTTGTATCATACCATGATGAATAAAATTGCATACACATAAATTGTTGCACAGGCAAACACTGGTTTACAGTTCTAGTAGTCTGTTGTTGCAGAAACTATTCCTTTCCTGATGGTACTGAAATGTGGGGGGAAGAAGGCGGTATTTCACAGTGATCCATTCTTGCCCGTGAAAAGCCTGTAAGCTCGTTTTGTGCAACAACGGTTTTTATAGTATAGCTTTCAAATTTGATAAACAGCTTCTTTGGCACTTTGTTATCATGAATTTTATAGTAATATCTACCACATATCAAAGAAATTGAAAAATGCATTCTTTTTAGATAGACCGTTGTTGCTCTAAGTTATCGACAAGCATTCACAGCGAAAACATCATGACAAACCTAGAGGAAGACCCTGGATTAAATTAAAGGTTGGAGGAGAAATGATAAACAACATTCGATACGCAGATGACACCGTGCTAATTGCAGAAAGTGAAAGGGACCTACAAAACCTTGTAAATATACTAGAAATATAAAGCAAAGGTAAGGGGTTGGAACTAAACAACAGGAAGACCGAAGTCATGGCGATCAGTAAAAAACATGAAATCCCCTCATGCAAAATAACAGCAAACGGCACAACTTTGAGACAGGTTGATAAGTTTAAATACCTGGAAACGATCATTTCACCAGACGGCAGATGCACATCAGAAATAGCCAGCAGAATCGGCCAAGCCAACACAACATTCAAGAAGATGGAAAGCATTCTTACCTACAAATGCCTATGAATTAACATCAGGAAGAGAATTCTTGAATGTTATATAGAACCAATACCGTTGTACGGTTGTGATGTGTGGACAGTCAACAAGTAAAGCCAGAACAAGATTGAAGCAACTGAGATGTGGTTTCTAAGAAGAATGTTGAGAGTTAAATGGACAGCAAAGAAAACAAACGAGACAGTCTTGATGGATGCAGACACAAGTAGATCATTCATAAGGAAGATTAGGAAAAGACAGGCAACATTCACAGGCCATTTTATGAGGAAAGGGGAATTGGAACACCTGGTCACAACTGGAGGGAAGGAGAGCACCGGGTAGACCCAGGGAGAAGATACTAGACGGACTTGCAAAGTGGCTGAAGACAGGGAGGGTGGAAGAGATGCTTGAGGCAACAAGAGATAGAGACAGATGGAAGTTCAAAATCGCCATTGCCATGCGGCAAGGCACCTGATGAATGAATGAATTGACAAGTATAATCAAAATTCAGTACAAACCCTGGACATCCCTTTGAAATATTTGCCACGAAATGTGGGCCGTTCTCACTCGAGAATCCACGTGACAATAGTTCAGTGTCACCTATTCCCAGCCTCCCTCTTCCCCCACACACACATACACACAACACTCTCTCTCTCTCTCCTCTCTCTCTCTCTCTCTCTCTCTCTCTCTCTCTCTCTCTCCTCTCTGTCTCTCTGTCTCTCTGTCTCTGTCTGTCTGTCTGTCTCTGTCTGTCCACCTGTCTGTCTGTTTGTTTGCCTCTCTCTCTCTCTCTCTCTGTC
>JAPXFY010000015.1:53186793-53196793 GCA_030674185.1 Monoplex corrugatus | reverse complement strand
TACATGTACACTTTTGCTCAAATTTCAACCTTCCTTTTACAGATAGGTGTAGTAGGCTGAGAATAAAGTTTGGTGTTAAACCAATGGTTGTACCTATGTAGGCCTACGTATTTTTTTTTGTTTCTTATCAAGATTACTCTGTAGTTTATAATCTCATTTGAGTTTTTTGCCTATTTTTCTCATATATTCTGCTATATTAAAGTGTAAATATAATGTTTCATTCGTGACACTTTTGTGTCACAGGCCTACAGTGCTTTGATCAATCACAGTGGAAAAGAAATGATTAAAACTGCAATGAAATAGGGCTTTTCAAGTTTTATACATAAAACTGTCTGAATAGAACTGATCAGCACTACGATCAATTGGATACTTTGGAAACTACGTGAGTTTTTAGCGTCCGTGTAACACCTGTCACGGATGAAACTATGCCCTATAAAGTATGAGCTACTGCCTCTGGAAAAGCCAGTCCAACATTTTGTTTGATCAAGGAGCATTCAAGGCGTGATGGAATATTTCTTTCCCGCCAAAATGGCTGAGTATGATCAGGATGAGTAAGACAAGTTGTGTTGTCACACCATTTTTCTTGTCAAGGATGAAACTATTTAACTGTTCAAATCACAGATTAAACTGAGTCACATGTTTTCTATCATACATATGAATTTTTAGCTTGCAATAAGGTTTTAGTTGTTGAAAATGTCTGTAATTATGTTTTAACATCAGTCTAAATATGCAAACATTAATGTCGTATGTTAATTAACATAGGCTGTGCACAGCCTACTGTTTAGTTGAACGCACTCACTGAGCCACCGCGAAAGACAAAACAGCTGCTCAGTGCCAGGGAATCGTACAAAGCGAAGGTCTGTTCTTTCAGTGCCAGCATTAAGCTGCAAGCCACTGGCCGCGGTAAATTCTAGATCTAGTGTCTGTGGTTCTACATCATTTATGTCTGACTCATCATAGCTGTAAGATTTTTGATAAAACCAGCAGAAAGTAGTCTGTCGCAACACATTGAAAGTTAATGAAAAAAAAAAACTAAGTTAAGAAACTGACTGTCACAATGCAAAATACATGCATTTTCAACTGGTGGTGTAGTAAGCAGTTTATTTCTCTTGCTGTTAATCTATACATATGATGAAAGATGCATGAATGCATGATGCAATGCCGAAAGAAACATCGCAGGGACACTTAACTGTAATAGCAAGAGGCGGTGCCGTAATGTAGGTGTACAGGGCACAGAACAGCACTGAGTTTTCACATATTCCACACAAAGACTCAGTGCTGATTTCTAGATCTAGAGATGCATTCACGTTTTTGTTTTGCTTTTTTTTAGGGTCTCTCTCTCTCCCCTCCCCCCCTTTCCGCTGGCTGTCAAAGTGTGCGCACGATGTACATTGATCTATTGACAGTGTGCGTCGAACTCAGCCCAGATCTATATCTGCCATAGATTTCTTGATCTTTTCCGCTGCGTTTTGTAACACAGCATTATTTCTTGCTTAGGAATATTTTTTTGCAGTGAGTCAGTGTATGATAGCACTTAGATCTACATTGGTTTATCTTTCACTCGTCTTTTAATTACAAATGTTATTTTTACTTTGGTATTGTTTTATATTTTCATAAACTTGAATGGAGGAGTCATTCATGACATGCTACAGGAAATTGTGTTCGAGTCACACTGCAATCGTCATTGATGTATTAAGTTTGACATTCTTTTCATAAATCTTCTCATTGTGTTCTTAGGAATATGTCAGAATAATTTTTTAAAAATTGCTTGCTTTGTGTTTTTATGAGCACAAATATACAGAAAGGTGTGTCAGTGTCACTGCAATCGTCACAGATGAAACTTGTTTTGTTGCTATGCTTTGTAATATTTGGTGTATTAACTTTTCCATCCTTTTCATAAATCTTTTCATTGTGTTCCTTGGAATAAAATATAAGAAACTGTCCTATTTTCTTGCTTTTCACTGTGAATAAGATGGTGTCATTTGTGACTGTGACGACAAACAGCAGTTATTTTCTCCATAATGAACTAGCCCAAAAGTATAGTTTGTTTTAGATATTCCATTTTTAGAACGTCTCAAGCCTGAAAACACCACAAATTTCCATGAAGTAATCATATTTTAATCAGTAATGACATGGGTAAGGTATATTTGTCGTCACATGTCACGAGTGAAACCAGACATTTTTTAAACATTTATGAGCAGAGATACCAAAAAAGACAATTTTCACTGCATAAACATTGAACATTGAGGTCCATACTTCTTAAAACATAATAAATCTAATGCCTTAAAACTGTTTCATTTTGGACAAAAGCAAGAAGCACCTTTTGACCGTGGCTCAATTTATATATATATATATATATATATATGTTATGTGTGTTTATTGATTGTTGTAGTGTGTGTGTGTGTGTGTATGCATATATATAAAAAAAATTATATACACATACATGTATATATATATATATATATATATATATATATATATATACATGTATGTGCATATATTCATACGTATATTATATATGTATATGTAAAATTATATGTATATGAATATATGTACATATATGTAGATTTAGATATAGGTAGATAGATACATATATAGATACGTAGATAGATAAATGTAGATATATGTATGTGTGTGTATGTGCATGTGTGTATGTGTGTATGTATGATGTATGTATGTATGTATGTGTGCGTGCATGCATGTATGCCGGTATGTATGTACATGTATGTATGTATGCATGTAAGAATTTATGTATGTACATGTATGTATGTATGTATGTGTTATGCTTGCATGTTTGTATAAGTGTGTGTATGTATTTATGCATGTATGTATGTATGCATGTATGTATTATGTATGTATGTATGTATGTATGTATGCTTGTATGTGTGTATGTGTGCCTGCGTGTCTTGCAAGTGAGTTCAGAAAATATGCTGCTCTTTTAGAGAGTAAACACGTGATAGCGACTGACAGAGGTGATGTAAGTATTTCCCTTTCATGATATATAATGATACAGTTCGACAACGTCATGGTTGATGAGATGCTTAGGAAAAAAAGGGATTCGTCAATACACACCTACTGCTGATACTCACGACAGTCAATTCTAAACATGCATAAAAATGATCTAAAATTTAATAATTGATAGCTATTAATTAATGGCAATGATCACATTTAATCAACTTTTACGTATAACAGAAAGAGGCCTGAATCTTTGACACACATGTTATATATTGTTTTCTTGACTTTTCCTTGTGTCTGTTCTATACGAACGGATTTTGTTCTGCATAATCACAATCATTATGTTTGAGCTTACCTGAAAACGTGCGTTGACTGCAACCTCGTATATGTTAGCACTTGAAAACACCCTTGTTATATCACAGGTCAGCACGGCTGACCAGTTTTGCTGAATGATGTTAACACGACAGTTTTCAATGGTGGCTGGATCTGAAAATAAAGAGACAGAAAAGACTGTGGGTAAAAGGTAATTCATATTTACAGTTCGGCCCCTCATAAAGGGGATATACATACGAATCGGAAGTCACATTTCAACAACAAAAAAGTGTAATGACATTATGCACAGAAACGATAGAGATCATCAGTGGGTTCCCTCACACTGCAGCATTAAAGGAAAAGAAAAACAATCAGATAAAATGGCATGCTAAAAGCAGAAGATGAACACCAAGAAAAATGAAGTCTCTCTCACAGATTTGAATACTATCATCAAGTCTCTGTTTAGATTGGCTCAGACACACAACAATTTTTATGAGCTGTAAATATTGCAACACGTTATCTTCTGTGTGAGAACTGGGCACAACAGACAGTGCAGAAAGGTTTTCAGTACTACTGATCAATACAAAACAATGTAATGAGTCTGATGCTGTGGTCTTGCTACATACTTTTGGTCAACCTCCCGAGACAACGCCTGGTCTTGGCAATGTGCAGCAGTACCTCGTCAAGTGATTCCCTGCCTCTCACTTTACTGCCCAGACCTTTGAATTAGTCTACGTTGTTCATCTCCTGATTGTTGATAACATTTGGAGGAGGTGATTTTCAGAAGACTGACATGACGTTGAATGAAACATAGCATCCACTTTTGTAATGTTACGTTAAGACTGAAGCGATGCAGGGCAAATACAATTGCTCAACAATGCACTGGATGTGTTTGCGTGAGTGTTCAGCCATACACAGTATTTTCCAAAATGGTGTTCTGTGGATCAGTGTTAGCTTTTTTTTTTTTTTTTGAGAGTACTGTTGCATTTGAGTGGAACTGGATGCACATCCTTCTACATGTATATACACACTTATACACATACATCTATACATCCATCCATCCACACATACATATATACATCCATCACTATCCATCTCTCCATCCCTCCATCAATCCTTCCATCCCTTCATACAGACACAGAGAGAAAAAATGAATGAGTGGATTATTGGTACAACTACATA
The DNA here is from genome assembly GCA_030674185.1 of Monoplex corrugatus. NCBI lineage: Eukaryota > Metazoa > Mollusca > Gastropoda > Littorinimorpha > Ranellidae > Monoplex > Monoplex corrugatus. The sequence goes on along the minus strand of JAPXFY010000015.1, from coordinate 53,192,344 downwards.
GTTGCAATGACATATGATACAATGAAATCCTACGACTACTACTATTACTAGAACTGCTCCTGCTTTACTATAACCACTACAACTACCACTACTTGTACTGCTTGCACCACTATTACTGCTACTACTAGTATTATTAATGCTGCTACTACTACTTCTACGTGTACTACTACTACAACAACAACAATACAACTATTAAACAATCACAAAACTTGATATGCGAATTAAATCCAAACAAGCGCCCTCATCATTCACTAAAACGTTCACTCACAATAACAATAGATAATTTAACAATGAATAGATAAATAAGTAAATAAATAAATAAACAAATAAATAATCAATCAATCAATAAGTAAATAAGTAAATAAATAAACTTATTACTCACGATAAACATTCAGAATCACATCGTCTGTTTCTGTGAAACCATTGTATATGAAGGAACAAGAAATGCGTCCACTCCAGTCTCTTTGATAAAGTCGGAAGTTAGGCTCGAGTGGATGTCGTGTATCTGTAGAGTGTAATGTTCGGATCATACGGTGACTCGCAGGAACCAACATCACGACAGGTGCCAAGATGAAGTGTCTGTCCTGTTCCTGTGGTCAGAGTCCATGTCACGGTGCTGGGGGAGAACGGTGAATTGTAGCAGAAAATAGTGATGAAATGTTCTCCTGGCCATCAAAGGTCTTCGGGTCATTATAGTATCCGATCCGAACATCTGTCAAGGTAGGAAAGACAGCTAGCTATACACTGGTTACAGCAAATGATCACCTATAATACTAACACTTTACAGCGAAAGTCACATCGTAGAATAACTCTTCTTCAGGTCTGAACTGTGGTCTTGTGCGTGTGTGCGTTCGTGTGTGTGTGTGGTGTGTGTGTGTGTGTGTGTGTGTGTGTGTGTGTGTGTGTGTGTGTGTGTTGCGTATGCGTGTGTGTGTGTGTGTGTGTGTGTGTGTGTGTGTGGTGTGGTGTGTGTGTGTGTGTGTGTGTGTGTGTGTGTGTGTGTGTGTGTGTGTGTGTGTGTGGTGTGTGGTTGGGTGGTGTGTGGTGTGTGTGTGTTGTGAGGCAGTGGTGAATATGTTTGTTTGATAATTTGTTTGTTTGTTTGTTTGTTTGTCTTTCAAACCTTTTGATTCAAGATTATGCAAGAAGTAGTACAATATTAAACTGTATTTTCTTAGAATGGACATAAAATTATGTATTGAATAATATCAATGCCAAAAATTTGTATGTTTATTTATGATCACACACACACACACACACACACACACACACACACACACACACACACACACACACACACACACAACAAATATTGCACATAGACGTACACGCATGTAGACACGCACTATTAGTTGACATTTAATAGTCTGATAACATCATGCACAATAACTTTAGACAAAAAGTCATTAGTGTATCGAAACGTCTCAAGAAAAGAAACACATATACACACACACCTTTGATAAAAAAAAAGTATGTTCGTTTGCAGTGTTTCAGTATTTGTATGACATTTCATTTGTTGTAATCGTAACACTACATCATGTCAAATAAAGTATGCCACATTTCATTCTTATGGCAACTTTCCTGGCTGTGTACTGTTATTGTTATTGGTATTTTTGTTTAAAGCCCATTCGACTGTGCAGAGCCATATTCTGACTATAACCTGTTTCAAATTATACAAAATACTTTAACTGGAAAAAAGAAAGAAAATAAGTATACATACCAACACATTTGCGCATATAATGTAAAGAGATGCCCAAGATGTTGACCACTCTGATCCAATGTATGACACAGGGATTTAAAAAAAACATACCTAAATACAAATTTAAAATTAAACACACAGAAACATATATAAAAACAAACCTAAATTGCCTTAAATTGCTGTACATGATAGATGAAATAGTTAGTCACCGGTAAAAGGTAATACTTGCACGCTAGTGCATCCGAACCAGTTTCTACTTTTCTGCGGTGATTCTCAATTTTCGATTATACAAAGGTTATTTCCCATATCTCCGTTTGAATATTTTCCTAAAGATGTGGATTTGCCTTTGGTTTCTCTCATTTACATTGACAAATGAAATATCTTGTGAAAAGTAATATGAAATGAAAACTGGTTTATCACATTTAATCAGATGTTCTATCAAATTCTAGATAACGTCTTTCATCATCATCATCAAGTGCCTTGTCACATGGCGTTGGCGATCATGGCCTTCCATCTGTTTCTATCCCTTTTTGCCTCAAGCACCTCTTCCATCCTCTCTGTCTTCAGCCACTCTGCAAGTCCTTCCAATATTTTCTTCCTGGGTCTACCTGGTGCTCTCTTTCCCTCCAGCTTCCCTGTTGTGAACAGGTGCTCCCAGTCCCCTTTTCTCATAAAATGGCCTATAATTGTTGTCTGTCTTTTCCTAATCTTCCTAATAAATGATCTTCTTGTGTCAGCCTCCATCAAGACTGTCTCGTTTGTTTTCCTTGCTGTCCATGGAACTCTCAACATTCTTCTTAGAAACCACATCTCTGCTGCCTCAATGTTGTTCTGGTTTTGCTTGTTGACTTTCCACACCTCACAACCGTATAACATTATCGGTTCTATGTAAGATTTACCGTTTTTAATATAACATTTACAGTTTTAAAATTATTAACATTTGTGCAGTTTGTCTGCAGAAATACTTCAAATTCATATTCATTCTAAAAGAACAGTACACATCTACAAAATCACTGTACACTTCCCCGTTTTCGATTGCAGAAGTTGTACACATTGCTTTTTATTAAGCCCAATGTCTGTAGCAAATATGATCTTACCTGAAATCATGTCAGTCTTATCTATTTAATACTCTGTATGCTTGCAAAGTATCGTGTCCAATTAACGTGTTCTCGAAATGTTAATTCCAGATTATTACAAGAATGGGCAGTTATTCTGAGAGTGTTATGACACACTTATACACAATTTTCATTTCAAAATAGTTCTTTTCATTTTTGATACAGTTGTTGTTGTTGTTGTTGTCGGTTTATGAAGTTTGTTCTCTGTAACAGTTAAAGGTCGTTGTTATCGTACTGTGAAGGCTGGCGTACATAAAATCTAAACATTGTTTCTATGCCAAAGGTTCATTGTGTTGCATGGTCTTACTTATATTATTTAAACGTTATTGCTACGGCAAATATTCATACTTCGTCAATGAGAATGCAGGAGGTAGGAGATGGGGAGGAGGTCTATTTTGGTATAAACAGTATCCCATCTTCAGGAAATTTTGCGTTAGAAATTTCTTCTTTTCTGTCACTCTGTTTGTTTCTGCCTTGCTCTTTGCTTTCTGTCACCTCTTTTTATCATCTTCTGCCTTGCTGGTCCATTCACCTGTATGTGTTACAGACTTCCTCTTAGGACTGATAATTTGATTATTGTGTGAGGTGCAGTTCTGAGTCTAAGGAACTGTTCTGTGAAGAAGTAACTTTTGGTAATTTAGGCCAGTTTTTACAGGGCCTATAAAATTTGGTGTCCTCAGTTATGTTTCAATTTGCATTCAGATTTTGTTGCTAATCCTCTTGGTGATAAATGGAACAGGGCGGTCAATGGTAGGGGCATATCCTCAGATTACGTTGCTGAATGTGTTGATATATGTACTTAATTTTCTTTTCCAGTGTTTTTTGTTTCTAATGCTCTAATAAGGTATCGTGTACTTTTTTAGGATGGTTATTGCCCTGTATTGCTCTGCACAGTCGGCTGGGCTTTAAACAAAATCGAAAATAAAAGATACAGTGAATGTTGCTTCTGATATTCAAATGTTGCTAATATGCCAACGGTTAGTCTATGGAAGGTATTGTGTATATTACCTAAATGTTGCTGCTATGCCAAACGTTCATACCGTGAAGGGTGTACTCTGTAATATTTAAATGCTGCTGCTTTGTAAAAGGTTACTACTGTGAATATTTTTGTTCAGTGATGTTCAGAGATATTGATACTTGTTATGCTAATGGTTCATACAGTGAATATTGTAATAACATATTTAACAATTATTGATATGCTAAGGGGTTCACACCATGAACGCTATCACAAATATTCAACAGGTAGGTGTGTGTGTGTGTGTGTGTGTGTGTGTGTGTGTGTGGTGTGTGTGTGTGTGTGTGTGTGTGTGTGTGTGTGTGTGTATGTATGTGTGTTGTGTGTGTGTGTGTGAATGACAGGCAGCCATACAGACAAGCATACAGGAAGACAGACAGACAGACATATAGACAGAGACCGTGACAAAGACAGAGGGGGAAACCGAGAGAAGACAGAAGACAGAGAGAGAGAGAGAGAGGAGAGAGAGAGAGAGAGAGAGAGAGCGAGAGAGACAGATGACAGAGAACAAACACACAGACAGACAGACAGACAGACAGTTACGGAGACAGAAATAGAGATATAAAAAGAAGGAGAACAGAGAGACAAAGACACAGACAGAAGAGAGAGAGAGAGAGAGAGAGAGAGGAGAGAGAGAGAGAGAGAGAGAGAGAGGAGAGAGAGAGAGAGAGAGAGAGAGAGCTTACGGACAAAACGAAGCCTGCATGCGGCTGATTGTTCAGTGTTGTTTAAGGTTTCGGTGCACGTGACAGTTCCAGAGAAGTCTCTGGGAATTGTGTAATACCGCAGGTAAGTCCATGTAAAATGCAGAGAAATGTGCAGATCTGAGCGGTGCAGAAACTCAGTGCAGTTGTATGGTGGATAACATGTAGCCAGCCGTGTCGTGGTTCCGTTGTCGCTGTTCAACGTCCAGTGGACGGAGCTTGGTTGGTCTGTAGATAAGTAGCAGGTTAGGTATATCCCTTCACTCTTTTCTACAACTGTACGTTTTCCATCACCACATCCTGTTAATTGAATCGAACCTGAAACAAACCGTCGTAGCCATCATTATCACCGTTCTGGTCATCCTCGTCATCGTCGTTGTTGGATAACTCATTACCACCATCATGCAACATCCTCTCCATCATTACGAACAACATCTGGAAAAAACTTCTTAAGCTGATATTGGGCCGACACTCCCCAACCCAGCCAGTCGCAGTAGCGTGTGGTGGAAGACCTTCAGATATGGAACTTAGCTATTAGATAACCCAGGGTTGCCTGGACCGATACGCATCCCCGATCCGAGTGGTAATTGTTTCTGTTTGGACTGGGTGGCTTGGCACTTTGCTAGGTCATTTCTAGAAATCACCCTATCTACCCTATGACAGAGGGATAGGGCAGGCTGGGGGCCGTCTACAGCCATACTCTGTGGCATTTGCAAGGCATATCGTTTAATTATGAGCTAAGACCAGGGGAGCCCCTTGAAAATGAAAATGGCTACAGTCAGAGACACCAGGCCTGCTGGTGCCTTCTAAAAGCGCATGGTACCTTTCGGTATAGCGCAAATATTTACAATGTCATCCACATTAAACAAAAATGGCGTTCGTCCACTCACATCCCTTTACATAGATACAATTTCAGTTACTGGAAAAATGTTTTTCATGGGGATGTGGAATAAGCTATGCATATGCCTTTTTACCATATTTTGTCCTCGCTTAAAGAGGATCTATACCATAAAAAATG
>JAPXFY010000015.1:53174293-53176793 GCA_030674185.1 Monoplex corrugatus | reverse complement strand
TGTTTAATGGACTTACCTGTGAGAGTTATGAAGGCAACAGAACTGAGTGATAGAAACAACGCAAGCTGTAGCCCATGGGAGTTGTCACTTGGTCCCATGCTTGTTAAGAGAGTACAAATGACACCACTGTATACTGCTAGCAGAACGAATGCAGTCACAGGCTTCCTTCACGCAAGTGATAAATAACACCAATCAGCGGTTTATGACGAGCACCAATGTGATCACCGAACGGGCAGTGGATTAGTGGCGCGAGGACAGGTGGGTGGGTGGATGGGTTCTGATAGGCTCCTTTAAACACACAACAGAGTCGAGGGTGTGGAAGACAGACTCCAGGCTTAAGAATATTGTATAACTCAAGGTTTAATAGCGTTAGGTCTCACCGAACGTGTCTTACAGCTAGCCCTTGCTACTCTAATCACACACAAACTACGAACATACAAGAAGTCCATAACGCATTAAACTGAATAAACTGTGATAACGTAATGACTCTTACACATACGCCATATTTGTTAGAGAAATTCCCCTGCGCTTCTGTACAAGGAATTGTTTATCTTTAACAGAGCTTCACTGCAAACATCCCATGTGCATAAGCAATGTAAGATTCGACGTGAGCAGTGTAAAATAGCTTTTTTTTTCGCCCCAGTGTTAACAAAATATGAGAGCTTGCATAGACAAAAAGATTCTTAGAGAACGTTTAACTGAATGATCACTGTGGACTTCCCATACAAGGTTTTCATCTATTTTTTCTCAAAGTACTCAGTGCTCTAAAACCGTGTTCAATATTTACACCATCTAAAGTTGTTGTTTTTTTAATGTAGTTTTGAAAGTTGGTGTTTCGGGCGAATTTTTATGACCATTGATCTTAGGGTTGATCTCATATGGTTTGCATTACGCTATTCAAATACTTGGTTAATATACACTTGTAATGTTTCTTGGATTTCACAAATATGTTTTTCAAAGGTGTTTATAGTAGTGTCATCAGAAGATATGTGGCATTCAACTGAGTGATGCTATGATTAAAGGTGTCATTGATGTAGACAAAATACAATAAGATGTAGAACTGAATCTTGTGGTACATCAAACGATACATGTCCTTCAGAAGAGAACCTACCATGTACATATGCATGTTCTTTTTTTCTCTTTCTTTTTCAGATATGATTCTAAGAAAGGAAGGATGCAGACGTTGTTTAGACATACATTAAAAATTATAAGAAGGGTTCCATGGTCACTGAGGTCAAATGCTTTATTTAAGTCTAAGAAGAGAATTCATGATCCATGTGCATCATGTATGGCTAATAACCATACATTTGGTATGTTTGCATAAGCGGTGCTGCATGAGTGATATTGATGGAATTCTGGTTGAAAAGGAACAAATAACGAAGGGTAGGCCATGATTTTCGTCATCCATTTGTGAATGTCTTTCAGATGGTTTAAAAACCACTGCCGATAGTGATATTGGCCTGTAGCTGTCTAAAATATCTTTACATTTCGTCTTTAGTACAAGGATTTTCTTTTAATATATGTTGGGAGGATTTTCTGATCAGTAAGTAAATTGGATAGATATATATTAAAGTTTAAATGATTTAAAGCATGGGCAGCTTTAATGCTTTGCTACAGATTTCATGTGAACAAGATGATGTTTTTGTTGCTAATATTTGAGATGTAATTTCTGACACTTAGGAACAGTAACGAAAGGAATAATGAATGAGTCGTTTCCTTTATTTCTCTCTTGACAAAACCGGTTGAGTTGTTTCCTCTACTGATAATGTGTTTCAAATGTTTCAGTCAATGTTGTTTCCTGCAACCAATAATAATCGTTCATTAAAGGTGTTGGCGATCAGTTGTGTAATGTCATCAGATTTCGAAGATGATCCCTTGGTAAATACGCTTAGAGCTCGCCAGATAGTTGATGTGTCTGTCTGGTTTTTAATTAGTTTGTGAAAAGTAAGCTTTCTTTGCGTTTCTTGCCCTATTCAGTCCTTGAATTCTTGCTGTTTTGTATACTGTATATATTTATCATGATCATCAAGTGCCCTGCTGCATGGCGTTGGTGATCATGGCCCTCCATGTGTATCTATCCCTTATTGTCACAAGCACATCTTCCACCCTGTCTATCCCCAGCCACTCTGCAAGTCCGTCCAATATTTTCTCCCCAGATATACCCGATGCTCTCTTCCCTCCAGCTTTCCTGTTGTGACCAGGTGCTCTAATCCCCCTTTATTCATAAAATGGCCTACAAATGTTGCCTGCCTTTCCGAATCTTCCTGATCAATGATATTCTTGTGTCTGCCTCCATCAATATTGTTCTGTTTGTTTTATTTGCCGTCCATGGAACTCACATTCTTCTTAGAAACAACATCTCAGCTGCCTCAACATTGTTCTGGGTTTGCTAGTTGACTGTCCATGCCTCACAACCGTATAACAGTATTGGTTCTATACAATATTCAAGAACTCTCTTCCTGATATTAATTGATATGCATTTGTTGGTAAAAATACTTTT
>JAPXFY010000015.1:53144293-53146793 GCA_030674185.1 Monoplex corrugatus | reverse complement strand
AAGAAGAAGAAGAAGAAGAAGAAAGAAGAAGAAAAGAAGAAGAAGAAGAAGAAGAAGAAGAAGAAGAAGAAGAAAGAAGAAGAAGAAGAAGAAGAAGAAGAAGAAGAAGAAGAAGAAGAAGAAGAAGAAGAAGAAGAAAAGAAGAAGAAGAAGAAGACAACAATAACAACAACTATAACAACAACAACAACAACAAATCAGCAACCACAACAGTAAAATAGATCTGTACATTACTGAAGATAGTATGCCTGAGAAGCAAAAAAAAAAAAATTAATAATAAAAAAAAATAATAATAATTGCATGGACATTAAAGAATTTCTATAGCTGGTAAATGCATTCTGAAAATCAGAAATATATTAAAAATAGACGAGTTCAAGAGGAAATAAGAAAGACGAAATTTTTGACCAAGCAATACGTTTCTAAATTAAGGATTGTGAACAGCATCAGTCAAGTTTTTTTTTTGTTTTGTTTTGTGTTCTTGTTTTGTTTTGTTTTTGTTTGTTTTGTTTTGCTTGTTTTTCTAACATTAATTTTTCATTGAGTTGGAGACTTCCACGAAAAGTTGTTCTCAGACACGATGTTTTATTCCTTTTAATCGTCTGTAGCTTTCTCATACTCCTTAGCAAGTGAGATTTTCTAGACACTCTCTCTCCTTCTATCTCTCTTCTTCTCTCTCTCTCTCTCCTGCTCTCTTTCCTTTCTCTCTCCTCTCTCTCTCTCTCTCTCTTTCTCTCTTTTCTTCTCTCTCTTTCTTTCTCTCTCTCTTTTTTCTCTCTTTCTCTCTCTCTTCTCCTCTCCCCTCCCCTCTCTCTCTCTCTCTCTTACTCTCATCTCCCTCTCTCTCTCTCTCTCTCTCTCTCTCTCTCTCTCTCTCTCTCTCTCTCTCTCTCTGTCTCTCATTCTCATTCTCCCCTAGGCAGATACGTTAATCAGCAACGGCATGTTTGAAAACATGTCTCCCAGCCACTACTTTCTACCGTTTCAAAATAAAGCACCACTATGACTGTCATTTCCATTGCCATCCTCTTTCCTTCTGTCTCTTTTCTCTCTGTCTCTGCCTGTCTGCCTGTCTTGTTTGTCTGTTTTTTGTCTGTCGCTTTCTGTCTGTGTTCTGTCTGTCTGTCTGTCTGCTCTCTCTCTCTCTCTCTCTCTCTCTCTCTCTCTTTCTCTCTCTCTTTGTCTCTGTCTTCTCTCTCTGCCTCTATCTCTGTCTCTGTCTCTCCGTCTGTCTGTCTTTCTGTCTGCCTGTCTGTCTCTCTGTCCTCTGCTCTTCTCTCTCTCTCTCTCTCTCTCTCTCTCTCTCTCTCTGTTTAAAATACAAGCTTGGTTTTGTTAGAATACAATACATGCCATCTACCTCTTTGTTTACTCGTTTCGTCACATATTCTTGAAGTAATTCAGATACGCAATTCAAGATAGAGCTACCTGTATGAACTCTAGAAACTTTGCATTGTTCCTCTCTGGCAAGGAAACTCAATGACATAGTAGGGAACAAAAGAAGCTTCAGCAACGTGCCTTGGGGGATGCCCAGTCCATCAAGGCAGGTTATGTACATAGGAATTTTGATGTACTCAGGTAGTTGCAGAGATATAAAGGTAGGCTTGGGCGCTCCTTTTTGAGGAGTTTCTGAGCTTACGGTTTTGTGCTTTGTGTCTGCTTCTGTGCTGCTGAATGGGTAGCGCAAACTATGTTAGATTTGAGAAGTTCAACAACATGGGAGATAATTTCTACGTGACTCTCAAGAGTTATGTCCTTTGGTTGATATTATGAAAATTCTCCCTGCTTCCCTCTTATTTCTTGGTATTACCTATATGCCTTGGAAGAACCCTGTATTTTCTGTCTTGTCTGTGTGTGTGTGTTTGGTCAGTTCAAGAATAAAGACTATGTCAGTCTTGAACATAAGACTAATATATTGTATTATTTCTCTCCTCTCTCATAGTTGTGTGTAGGGTAGTTGCAGAGTATAAAGGTAGGCTTGGCGCTCCTTTTTTGAGGAGTGTTCTGAGCTTACGGTTTTTGTGCTTTGTGTCTGCTTCTGTGCTGGCTGAATGGGTAGCGCAAACTATGTTAGATTTGAGAAGTTAACAACATGGAATAATTTCTACGTGATCTCTCAAGAGTTATGTCCTTTGGTTGGTACACAGTTTGCTCTCTGTTGTCAAGGAATGAAGAAAAGAGTTCCACGTTGCTCATTAATATGCCACACAGTAACACTTTCCGGCTAAATTTTGATGGTTTGTGATCGATAATATTGACGACATTGAAGCTTTGCTTTTTTGTAAAGTTGCAAAGAGGATCCACATTATTTGCTACTTTATATTGAGTTTTGTTTGTTTAATTTTTTGTTTTTTTTTGTTTTCCTTTCTTTTTGTTAGTGTGTTTCTTTGTTTGCTTGTTTTGTTGGGAATATTGCTATACTTCAACACCTCATTCATATACAGTGTTTGTTAAAACCGCGCGACATGAAAACATGTACGTATTTTCTAAGGTAGACGAGATT
>JAPXFY010000015.1:53111793-53129293 GCA_030674185.1 Monoplex corrugatus | reverse complement strand
CATTGCAGGAAATCTTGGAAGACACATTCGAGACCTATTTTGGGAGACTCCAAGGAGAACATCAAGATCAAGATCATCACAGCTACACCCTTCCAGATTCTCCAGAGGACAGTACCACCCTTTTGACAACTACACACCATGGTGGCCGTATAATATGTTTTGAAATAACAGTATTACATATACAATACTTAATGTTCATGTCACAGGACTTTTTCATCGTCATCTCTGACATTTCTTCTGCTGAAAATAAACAATAACTAGGTTTTAGTCCAACTATCAAGACTCGGTCAGACTATACACTGTACATTTGAAGACGTGAATGCCATTATTTTGATTTTTGGTTATTTGTTATCCCTTGTAATCTATTATCACCTTTATAAGTTATTCGTACGTTGGACTATGTAATTTTCTTTTTATTGATTTTGCTACAATTTTGTTTTCTTTACTTCGTAGTCTAAATAATTACGTAATTTTCTTTCTGTCCAGTTCTCCTGGACACAGAAAATCAAAGTATCCATTATTATCGACCATAAATAACAGTTAATAGAAAGTTGGAGATTAACCAATATCAGCAATGCGAAAACAATCCCAAGTCAAGTTTTTGCAATGGAATTGTAGATCCCTTTCCACCAATTCGGCTTACTTGGAGCATTTCCTAGCATCAAATAGGTGTGAAATTTTGATTCTACAGTCGATGAATGTTGTCGCTACCAAGCTTCCCAATTTCCCCAATTATTATTATCCTCCAGTCTATGAATGTGGGAATCACGGGAAGAAGGTATCCACCGCGATTTATATACTCAAAGAGTTACAATACTGCTTACTTACTTCCCCAGTTTTGAAATCAAGCGAAGATTTGCATGCTTGTGCTGCCACTGTCCAATTAAGCAATTCTCTAAACATTAACGTTTTGTCAGTCTACCTACCAACAGGTCCATATGACCACAACACAGAATGGCTGCGCACTATCCAAGATCAACAGCGTGGTAAATGGCTAATAGGTGGAGACTTTAATTCCCACTCCCCATTTTGGGAAAAGAACTGTTCTACTGTTACGAGCAATCGTTTGGTAGAAAATATCGTTGATAGCTCGCTTTACCTTCTAAATGATGGTAGTGTCACTAGGATCCCTGATGTTTCCAAACACAGGGCGACAGCCATCGATTTGTCTCTAATCTCACCAGAATTAGCACCATCCTGTACCTGGGAAACTCACAGAGACACTTTGGGAAGCGATCACCTACCTATCATTATAACCATAACTGACAAAAACATCAGGATGAAAGACAGCTCTCCTGAAATTATTCCAAAATATAATTACAAGCGTTCTGACTGGTCCTTATTTCGAACTGCTCTAGCTAATCAAGATTACAGACATTATGAAAGTGAAAATGTAGACATTATGTTTTCTAAATTCCAAGAGTCAATTTTAGCCGCTGCAGACCTATCGATTCCGAAACTCAAATCTTCTAGATCAAATAATCGATTGGGTAATGTTTGGTGGACAGAGGCATGTGAGAAAGCAGTTCAATATAAAAGGGAGAAATTCAAAATCTACATCAAAAGCCGGAAACCTGAGGATCATGTCGAAATGAAAAAAGCTAACATCCAATGTAACAAAATCATTGCTGAAGCAAAGAAAGATTATTGGGCATCATTCTGCACAAAAGAAATTTAAGATTTCAAAGATTTCCATAAAGTCTGGACGAAAATGAAACAAATGAAGGATGGAACCAACTTACCTAGGTGTCCGATAATGATTGAAACATGTAACACATTTCCTTCAGACATGGACAAAGCAGAAACTTTTGTGGATATGTTCGCCAAAAACAGTAAAGTTGACGGTTTATCTCCTGACTGCAAACATCACAGAGAAATGGAAGATTACAACCCAATCTACACTGATCCAGTACCACAGAATGATCTCTGGTTTAATTCTCCAATCACCTTAGAAGAGCTAAAAAACACAGTACTGTCTCTACACAACAAAAAGAGTTCGGTAGGTGTTGATCCAGTTTCGACTGAAATGATTAAACATCTCCCTGAAAACTACCTTATTTTCCTACACAAAATTTTGCAGAAATGCTGGGTTACTGGAACTGTGCCACAAATCTGGCAAAAGTCTATAGTTATACCAATCTTAAAAACAGGAAAATCGAAAACCGATAAAAACAGTTACAGACCTATTGCTTTAACGTCCCACACAAGCAAACTAATGGAAAGATTGGTCTTAAACAGACTTTTACACTACTGTGATAAAAATAACGTTATTCCGGTAAACCAGGCAGGTTTTAGAAAAGGAAGATCCGCAGTTGAGCACCTAGTTAAACTTACAACTCAGATCAAACAACAGTTTGCCCGCAGAAAAAGTATTTTAGCTACTTTCTTTGATGTGAAAAAAGCTTACGATCAAGTTTGGCATAAACGTTTATTGTTCAAGCTAAAATCTGTTGGTTTATCGGGCAATATGTTCAATTACATTAAATCGTTTTTAGCTAATAGAACAATTCAGGCAAGGGTGGGAGCTAGTTATTCTTCTTCACGATGCCTCGACATGGGGATTCCACAAGGTTCAGTGATAGCACCTATTTTATTTAATATCCTTATACAGGATCTTCCTAAAGCTCTTTCAAATCGTGTTGTTTTAGTACAGTACGCTGATGATATATGCACTTGGATGAATATCACTTTAAAAAAGACAACTCCACAGAGAACGCGAAATTACATCAGGAAGTTGTATCAAATTGATCTTGATAATCTTGGAAACTATATGTTAGAAAATGGGCTGTCGTTGTCAGCAGAAAAAAACTAACATGATGCTGTTTGATCCTGGTGGTAACTCAAATAACTTGCCTATTTTCAAATTGCTTGGTGAAGTGTTAAATTACAAACAGGTCGTAAAATTCCTGGGAGTTTACATCACGTCCAAATTAAGCTGGAATATCCATTTTGATTATATTTTAACAAAAGCGCGAAAAACCTTAAATTTTCTAAAGATAATAAGCAAATTACCCTGGGGAATGGATACAAATGTACTGATTCATCTGTCAACAGCGCTGGTCAGGTCTAAATTATCCTACGCGCAAGAAGTTTTCTTCAATGCACCCAAATATTTACTAAAAAAGATTCAGAGCTTGGACTGCAAAAGTCTTAAAATTGCACTAGGTGTACCAACTCATGCTTCTACTCTGGAAACGTACAAAGTTGCTGGAATTCTACCTTTAAACAACCATCGTGAGTTAGCTACAGCAAAGTTTGCAATTAGAACTACTTCACAAGTGGATAATTTTGTGAGCAAAGAAATTAAGATCAGGTCTGATACTGACTTTCCAAAACGAGCAAAAAACATTTCATCACAAATTACAGCCGCAACTTACATATCTGGCCTGATCAAACAGTCCAACATAACAATGGATGAAATTGCTGAGAAACCAACGATAACGCCTATCCCTACATGGGAAATGCTAAATGCCACATTTGATCTCGATTATGCAAAAGTTAAAAAAGATGATAATGTCAACATTACGCTATCCACAGCTTGTGAACACATCGATGAAAAGTACAGTACCCACCTCCACATTTTTACCGATGGGTCAGTCTTAGCAAACCAGAGCGCTGGAGCAGCCTTTTATGTTCCAAAATTTAACATTAAAAAGTCTTTTTTCATTGGGGCAAATGTATCTATATATACAGCAGAATTGGTCGCTGTTGTTCAAGCGTTGCATTATTTAATAAGCCTTCGGCCTGTGTCATTCAAAGTAGTTCTCTTTGTTGATTCAAAATCTGTATTATATGCCTTACAGTCTTTTGATACAGACACAAGACCTGACTTAATTATTGAGGCAAATCATCTAATACATTGTTTAAAGATAAATGGTTCGGAAATCAATTTATGCTGGGTGCCTTCTCGTGTTGGTCTTCATGGCAACAACGTAGTTGACAGAGCAGCTAAATCCGGTGCCCTCCATTCTGAAAATTCCATAGAATTACATGTTAACACCTCGGTAAAAGAAGCTTACAACTCGCTAGAATTAGCATCATGGATTCGATTTCATGAACATTTAAATGAAAAACTTGTGTCTCAAAAAAGAATCAAACTTTCAGTTCAAAATATCTGTAAAAATGTGCAGTATTCCTCGTTATATCATTTGAGATTAATTGTTATGACATATTTTCGCATTCAACTGAACGCTTTGAAAACAAAATATTGTAACAACGTTTTACGTATTTGTGGCGAACAATTCACATTGTATCACTGTTTGTTTTACTGCAGAAAGCTTCGTTCCTTTTTACCAAAGACGTTTACACAAGGAAACTATCTTGAAACGCATTTTAAAGAAGTAGTATCGGATCAAGTTTTGTTAGTTAAAATTTCAGAATCATTGGTTCACAGTCCTGTTAATGCGTTACTTTAAGATTATTATTATAATTATGATTATTTTTGTTTTGTTTTGTTTTTATGACGATTTTTCTTTTACATTATTGATGTTAGCGTTGTTCTAGTTTCATTTCTCTGTTCATCCATATCCTTTCTCTTAAGACCTTGCCGCTTCCTTTTAATTTTTTTTACGTCCCTTACTCTGTTCCCCTCTCCCCTCCACACCCCCCCCCCCCCTTATTTCATCCTCCATGCCATTTTTCCCCGTCTAATATCACTTATAGTGAAAAGACGTTAAATCAAGCAACGAACGAACACACACACATACACACACACACACACACACACACACACACACACACACACACACACACACACACACACACACACACACACACACACACACACACACACAGAATCTACAGTGCCTTAAAATTTTGAAAGCTAACTTAATGTTCATTCAATAAGGGTAAACTTTAACAGTTCGCTACAATGCAATTTTTACAGCTACTCGTCTTACTCACACAGCAAAAGGACAGCATAAGTTGTTGTTTTTTAGTGCGCCTTAGAAGTTTGAAAGTTAATCCTCTTACTCACAGAATGAAAGGACAACGTACTTTTCTTTCAGTTTGAGTAAATTGTCAAAGTTTGCAACAATGCATTAGAATTTTAAAAAGTAATCCTCTTACCCATACAGCGAAATAAAAAGTAATTCTCGTTCAATTAGGGTAAACTTTAAAGGTTTGCTACAATGCCTTAAAAATTCAAAAACTAATCCTCTTACCCACACAACGATAGGACAACATAATGCTCGTTCAATTAGGGTAAACTAGAAAAAAAATTCTGCAGCGCCTTAGAATTTTGAAAGCCAATGTTTTTTTCCCACATATTGAAAGAAGAGAATAATTTTCACTGAATTAGGTTAAACTGTAAATGTTTGCCACAATGTCTAAGTCTTTTGAAAGATAATCCTCATACCCACGCCCCTTCCTACTAGGTAACGGTTGCAACACAGTAGTTGTTATGTCCTTATGTGACATGATACAGTAACATCCATTGTTGTTTTTTTTTCTTTTAACTCTTTAGCCATGAGGAAGGGTTCTGTGATATGTTGTGTTTTGTGGCAAAAGCACAGTATGGAATATTGTCTGTGTACAAACAAACAAACAAACAAACGAACAAACAAAACAAACATGATGAAGAAAAGGTACACCATTCATTACCTGAATCTTGGATCTGAATGAACTGATTCATACTCAAGTTGAAACAATATATATCCATATACCGATGATTCATATGGTCTTGTCTATGTACCAACTTATGAACGTATCCAGGGTGTGGATGCAGGAAGAGAAACGTTACAGTGTATGTTTCCAGTAAAGCAGTTCATGGGGTATCATACAATCTGGAACATTTTATGAGCGATGGCTGTTCTAAAGGTGAAGGATTAATAATACTACATAATATGATTTCTAGGCTGTGTGATGAAACTGTAAGCTTGGCATTATGTTGCAGCATATGCCTTTGTTCAAACAGCTGTTGTTGCTACTGTTGTTGATTTTGCTGCTGTTGTTGTTGAAAAGTAACTGTTGTTAATGTTCTTCTGATGCTTTCTTCTATTTCTTCGTCGTCTTTGTTTTCACGTGGCCCAGGAGACGCACAACGCATTTTCATCTCTTACCAATATTTTGATTGTGAAGATTATTTCAATATCAGATATGTTCTCGCGAGAGTTCACATAGCTTTAACATCCAGGATGCTTTTACGAGACAGAAACGAAACGTTTTGAGTTTGCTATAATAAAGACATGAAGGTTGCCATAGTATGTTTATGTAACAAGCTTTCACGGATGTAACAAGCTCTCACGGAGCTTTTCTCCAGTTTAAAGGGGACTCTAGCAATATACCCCCCTACGGAAACAGTACAAGGAAAAACATAAAGTGTTCTTTGAGGAGGGAATGGACAAATGGAATCGCAGAGTGGACTCGAGAGGACTTCGCTAAAAGACAAAATCACTCACCATTGACCATGTAGGATGGAAACAACTCTTACAGTGTCCAGCTGTACAGCCCCAATACGAGCCAGGCAGGTTTTGGGGATGCTTCAACGTGCTGTGGTAGCGTATATGGTTGGATAGCAAGTTGGGTATGTCATTGGCTATACAGATGGTTGAGGGATGGTGAGCCATTCCATCAAAAAGCAGTTAAGCGATTTGCTGTTGAGGTAGGATGGTGTTTCTGTGCTTGGAATGAATTCCGTAATCATTGGACGCCACAGAATCCACGTGATGTGGGGGTGGGGGGTGGGGGGTGGGGGGTGGGGAGACTGTTTCAGAGATGGATGATTTATAATGCTACAAAATATAATTTCTAGGCTGCGAGACGGAACTGTAAGCTTCGCATTATGTTACAACATATGCCTTTATTGAAAAAGTTGTTGCTGCTGTTGTTGTTTCTGATGCTGTTGTTGCAAAAATGACTCGTTAATGTTCTTCTTCTTTTCACCATCTGTTTCTACATGCCCCGAGAGATATACAATACATATTAAATCCCTTACAAGGATTTTGAATGTGAAAAGTATTTTCTGCTATATGTTCTGTCAAGAACTTACCTATCATTAACATCCAGGATGCCTCTACGAGACAGAAATGAAACGGTTTGAGTTTGCTATAATAAAGATAAGAAGGTTGCCATAGTATATCTATGTAACAAGCTCTCACGGAGCTTTTCTCCAAGGAACAGAAAACCATGTAACAATGTCAAGGGAACTCTAACAATAAGGACCCCTACGGAAACAGTACAAGGAAAAACAGAAAGCTTTGATAGAGGAGGGAATGGACAAATGGCATCGCACAGTGGACTCAAGAGGATATCGCTACAAGACAAACACTCACCATGGACCTTGAAAGATAAAAACAACTCATTCAGTGTTCAGCTATACACCACCAGTACTAGCCAGGCAGGGTTTTGTGATGCTTCAGCGTAATGTGTTGGCGTATATGGCTGGACAGCAAGTTGGGTTTGTGATTGGCTACCAGATGGTTGAGCGTTGGTGATCCATGTCATCAAAAAGTAATTAAGCGATTTGCTGTTGATGTAGGTTTCAATTTCAGTTTCTCTAGATGATGTGTCTGAGCTCGGAATGAATTCCATAATCACTGGACGCCACAGAAGCCATGTGATGGGGGAAACAAAATGACTGTTTTAAAGATGGAGGATTTATAATGCTACAAAATATGGTTTATATGCTGCGTGAAGGAATTGTAAGCTTGGCATTATGTTACAACATATGCTTTTACTCAAACAGCTGTTGTTGCTGCTGTTGTTGATTTTGCTGCTGTTGTTGTTGAAAAGTAACTTTTGTTAGTTTTCTTCTTCTGCTTTCTTCTTTTTTTTTTCTTTTCTTTTTCTTTTTTTTTTTTTTTTTTTTTCGCCTTCTGTTTTTGCATGGCTCAAGAGATGTACAACACATATTAATTCTCTCATAAGTATTTTGAACGCGAAAGTTATTTCAATTTCAGATATGCGTTTTCGAAAGAACTTACATAACTTTAACATCCAGTATGCTTCTACGAGACAGAAACGAAACGTTTTGAGCTTGCTATAATAAAGGTGGGAAGGCTGCCATAGTATGTCTAAGTAACAAGCCCTCACAGAGCTTTTCTCCAACGAACAGTAGAACCATGTAACAGTGTCAAGGGAACTCTAACAATATGCCCTCCCCCACCACCCCCATACGGAACAGTACAAGGAAAAACAGAAAGGGTTGATGGAGGAGAGAATGGGGAATGGACAAATGGCATCGCACAGTGGACTCAAGAGGACTTTGCTACAACACATAAACACTCACCATCGACCGTGTAAGATGAGAATGACTCATACAGTGTTCACCTGCATTCCGCCAGTACGAGCCAGGCAGTCTTTTGTGATGCTTTAGCGTAATGTGGTGGCTGGATAGCAAATCGGTTATGCTATTGGTTATACAGATGGTTGAGGGTTGGTGATCCATTCCATCAAAAAGTAGTTAGGCGATTTGCTGTTGAGGTAGGTCTCAGTTTCAGTTTCAGTAGATGATGTGTCTGCGATTGGAATGAATTCCATAATCACTGGATGCCACAGAAGCCATGTGATGGGGGGGGGGGGGGGGGAACAAAATGACTGTTTTAGAGATGGGGGATTTACAATGCTACAAAATATAATTTCTACGCTGCGTGAGGAAAATGTAAGCTTGCATTATGTTACACCATATGTCTTTATTCAAACTGCTGTTGGTGGTGGTGCTTTTCTTGTTGCTGCTGTTGCTGTTGTAAAATAAAAGTTGTTAATGTTCTTCTTCTGCTTTCTTCTATTTTGTTCGTCGTCTTTGTTTTGACATGGCGCAGACGACGAACAACACGTTTTTATCTCTTACCAGTATTCTGATTGTGAAGATCATTACAATATCAGATATGTTCTTGCGAGAGCTTACATAACTTTAACATTCAAATTGCTTCTACGAGACAGAAACAAAACGTTTTGAATTTGCTATAATAAAGACATGAAGGTTGCCATAGCATGTCTATGTAACAAGCTCTCACCGAGCTTTTCTCCAAGGAAGAGTAAAACCATGTAACAATGTCAAGGGAACTCTAACAATAAGGGCCCCTACGGAAACAGTACAAGGAAAAACAGAAAGCGTTGATAGAGAAGGGAATGGACAAATGGCATCGCACAGTGGACTCAAGAGGATATCGCTACAAGACAAACTCTCACCATGGACCTTGAAAGATAAAAACAACTCATTCAGTGTTCAGCTATACACCACCAGTACTAGCCAGGCAGGGTTTTGTGATGCTTCAGCGTAATGTGTTGGCGTATATGGCTGGACAGCAAGTCGCGTTTGTTATGGGCTACATAGATGGTTGAGGGTTGGTGATCCATGTCATCAAGAAGTAATTAAGCGATGTGCTGTTGATGTAGGTTTCAGCTTCAGTTTCTCAAGATGACGTCTCTGCGCTGGGAATGAATTCCATAATCACCGGACGCCACAAATGCCATGTGATAGGGGAAAACGAACAAAAAAAAAGAAAGAAAGGGGGAAATAGTGGGGAAGGGGGGAGGTGGGGGGGCTCTCACAAGGGTTGAACTTGCATTTATTTCCTGCGTTTTAAGCATTATGCGCTAACAACTGAGGATAATGTTAAAGTAAGTTACATGACCAGTTCCATAATTGGTCATAAGACGCGTTATCTTGGTGGTTACACAGTTGGCTGGGATGTTGTTCAAGTGATTTTCATTAACCCTTTGACTCCCGCAGCTTATCCACCAGCTGGAAGAATACTTAACATTTTGATTCCCTCATCCTATCCACCAGCTTCCTGCAGGTACTTGAAGGGTTATTTTTTTTACCTTGCTAGCACGGTTGACAATGCCAGATGCAGGTGGACAGGGTCCAGGATTCAAAGGGCTAATTCATAGTTAGCTTGATTGGTTATGCGATGATGAATTATGTAAATGGTTGCATGGTTGTTAATTGCTTCATGATCATCTGTTTCAGGTCAAAATGAGACAACAGCAAGTGTATCCAGGTACTAACCAGCTCGCTGTTCGTAGGCCCGAACTGGTGAGTTTGTGTTTGTCTGTTTCTGTCTTTTTATTTGTCTTTCTATCGGCCTGTCTCTCTCTTTCTGCCTCTGTCGTCTGTCTGTCTGTCTATGTATATGTCTATGACTATGTCCGTCTCTGTCTCTCTGTCTCTATTTCTCTGTCTATGTCCCTGTCTGTCTGTCTGTCTGTCTCTCTCTCTCTCTCTCTCTCTCTCTCTCTCTCTCTCTCTGCCTGTCTCTGTCTGTCTCTCTTACTCTCTTTTTTTTTCTCTTTCTGTCTCTCTCTCGGGCTCTCTCTCTCTCTTTCTCTCTCTCTCTCTTATTCATCTGTAGTCTGTGTGTCTGTGCGCATGTGTCTCTGGCTGGCTATATGTCTCTCTCACTGTTTCTCTGTCTGTGTCTCTGTCCATCTGTCTCTAGCTCTGTCTCTGTCTCTGCCTCTGTCCCTGTCTCTGTCTGTCTGTCTGTCTGTCTCTGTCTCTCTCTATCTCTGTCTCTCTCTCTCTCTCTCTCTCTCTCACACACACACACATACACACATATACGCACACACACACATACGCACACACGCATACATAGGTAGTAGTAGTAGTTGGCCTCCTTTGGTCATGACTGACCATGGACAAAGTACATCCGTTCTAATGTCTAGATGGGCTGTCTGCTTGGTCCAAGCAGCGTCGCCTGTGACTGTACAGACCAATGCGATAGAGGCAGTCTCTGTCGCAGCGGTCGCATGTGTATGCTGATGCTGGTCTGTTGGCTGTCATCCCTTTTCTGCGAACTCGCTTTACTGTTGCAGCAGCTGACAGTTTGTCCTCACCAATCCGCAGCTGTTTCTTGAGAGTAGTTCTCCAGCTGTTGCGGTCGTCTGAGGGGTCCTCCCAGGACTCAGTGTTGATCTCAAGCGCCTTCATGTTACGCTTGCAAACGTCTTTGTATCTCAGCTGTGGGCGGCCAATGTTTCTCTGCCCTGTGGCAAGCTCACCATAAAGGATGTCTTTTGGGATGCGACCATCTTCCATGCGGCGAACGTGGCCCAACCAACGCAGCCGACGCTGTCTCAGCATGGTATGCATGGTTGGGAGGCCAGCACAGGCTAGGACTTCGGTGTTGGTCACCTTGTCTTACCGGCCTATCTCTAATCTCTCTTTCTTGTCAAAACTCCTTGAAAAAGTCGTCCTCAACCAGCTGAACTCTCACCTGTCTGCCAACAATCTCCTCAATCCTTTCCAGTCAGCCTATCGCCAGTGCCATAGCACTGAAACTGCCCTACTACACATTCTCAACAATCTCCTCCTTGCAACTGATACTGGCAAAGTCTCTCTCCTCACACTCCTTGATCTGTCTGCAGCCTTCGATACCATTGACCATGGTATTCTCCTTTCTAGACTTCATCATACTTTTGGCATCTCTGACATTGCTCTCTCCTTTTTCACTTCGTATTTATCAAACAGAAAACACACTGTTCTCATCAATGGCACTTACTCTCAACCTGCATACCTGACCTGTGGTGTTCCACAAGATCTGTCCTTGGCCCTGTTCTTTTCACTCTTTACACCTCCCCCCTGTCCACCATCATCAACTCCCATTCTATAAAACACCACTTCTATGCTGATGACACCCAACTTCAAGACAGTGACTCACCTGATAATATACAGCGCCTGTTGACTCGCACCACTGAGTGTTACTTAGACATTAAGAACTGGATGACGTTCAACAAACTTCAGCTTAATGACGACAAGACAGAAGCTATCCTCATTGGCACCCGTCAGAAACTTTCTCAGCTGCCTCCTCTTTCTCTCCCATTATGTAACACATCAGTCCCAATTTCTGATTCAGCTAAAAAACCTTGGTGTCTGCATTGACTCTACCCTCTCCATGAACAACTTTGTTTCTCAAACTGCCAGATCTTGCTACTATCATCTCCATCGTATAAGGCTGATCAGGAAGTATCTCTCTGTCGAAACAACTGCAAAACTCGTTCTCTCCTTCATAATGTCTCGCATTGACTATTGCAATTCACTCCTGTCTGGTCTTCCTGCCTCCACCATTCACATCCTACAGCGCATTCAAAACAATGCTGTACGCCTTGTACTCAAAAAAAAAAAGCTGACCACATATCTCCTCTCCTGGCACAACTTCACTGGCTCCCTGTATCAAAGCGCATACAGTACAAACTAGACACCATGTGCTACAAAAGCCTCAATAACGCAGCCCCGGATTACCTGTCAAGCCTACTTGAGATCTATGTTCCCTCATGTACCCTCCGCTCTGCCTCCGATCCCCTGACTTTTCGCTTTCCACGCACTAAGCTCAATACCTATGGTCCACGAGCCTTCTCTGTTTCTGGTCCACTCTCCTGGAACAAACTTCCTCTCTCGGTCCGTCAGCAACCTACTTTTGTCTCCTTCAAGTCCGCTCTCAAAACTCACCTTTTCTCCTCCGCATAAAATCCTAACCTCACTCAACCCCCACCCCCCCTCTGCAGCCTGTCTCCGCTCGGAGGGGAATCACATGGTTATAATATATAATTGTATATGCTATGCTCTCTATAATTTTCCATTGGTTTTATTCTTGCTTTTATTGCTTTTATTCTTTCTCCCCATTTATAGCCATGCGTGTGTGTGAGTGTGGTGTGTGTGTGTGTGTGTGTGTGTGTGTGTGTGTGTGTGTGTGTGTGTGTATGTGTGTGTGTGTGTGTGTGTGCGTGCGTGTGTGTGCGTGCGTGCGTGCTTGCGTGTGTGTCTGCTTCAGCGCTTAGATTTGATTTTATCAAGATTTTGCGCTATATAAATATTGTAATTATTATTATTATTATATTTGTCTTTGTGGTCAGCTTGGGATTTGTCCACACCCTTTGTGTGAGGCGGGCTAGTGTTGTGGCTGCCTTCCCGATCCTCTTGTCGACCTCTGTGTCAAGGGAGAGGTTATCGGTGATGGTGGACCCAAGATATGTGAATTGATGGATGGCTTCAAGCTCGTAGTCATCAATGGTGATGGCTGGTGGAGATGGCGTGTCTTGGCCCAGGACGTTTGTCTTCTTAAGACTGATGGTCAGACCAAAATCTTTGCAGGCCTGGGAGAAGCGGTCCATTAGTGACTGCAAGTCCCGCTGAGTATGGGTCACAACTGCGGCATCGTCGGCAAATAGCATGTCTCTGATGAGGGCTTCACGGATTTTTGTCCTTGCTCTGAGGCGGGCGAGGTTGAAGAGCCTGCCATCTGATCTGTTCCGCAGGTGGATCCCTTCTTGCGCTGTGCTGAACGCATGCCTCAGGAGGAGAGCGAAGAAGATTCCAAAGAGGGTTGGGGCCAGGACGCAGCCTTGTTTCACACCGCTGCGTACGTCGAAGGGCTTGAAGAGGTTTCCGTTGAACTGCACCATCCCTTTCATGTTTGAGTGGAAGGACTCAATTAAGCTGCACAGTTTGGGGGGGGGGGGGGGGGGGCAGCCGATTTTTCGGAGAGCCCTGAAAAGGCCATCTCTGCTGACTAGGTCAAAGGCCTTGGTGAGGTCAATGAATGCCACATACAGGGGCAACTGCTGCTCTCTGCACTTCTCCTGGATTTGGCGAAGGGAGAAGACCATGTCTATCGTGGATCTCTCTGCTCGAAAACCACACTGTGATTCCGGGTCGACGCGTTCAGCCAGTTTCTGCAGGCGGATTAGGAGGACCCGAGCATACACACACACACACACACACACACACACACACACACACACACACACACACACACACACACACACACTCACACACACACACACACACACACACACACACACACACACACACACACACACACACACACACACACACACACACACAGAGAGAGACTGCAATCAATATGGCAATCGTCTTTCGTCGTCGTCGTCATCATCATCTTCATCATCACCACCACCACCATCACCACCACCACCATCAGCAGTAGCAGCAGCATCCTCACCACTACCATCATCATCATCATCATCACCACCACCATCACCACCACCACCATCACCACCACTACTACTACCACCACCACCACCATCATCATTATCACCAATCATCACCAACACCCCTCTTCATTCTCATCACGACCATCACCATCATCCTCAAAGAACGACACTAACAACTGGAACATGAAGCCTCGTCAAACAAGGACTGTGCTTTTAGGTGTTCTAATCATACCACTGCGGTGTCTACTACTCTTCATGCTAACGATTTCTAGTTTGTTCAACCATAGACCTATACAGGAACATCGACTGGCAGGCAGTTCAAGGCTTCTGTGGTCTCTGATGCCTTCAGAATCGATTCTTGGGGTAACGTACCGCCTTTATATCTCAATATAACGTTGAGATGAATATAAAGATAGTGTGTGCTTTTTTTGTTCTTTTTTTGTTCTTGTATCCATGTGGCTGTAGTACTAGTTTGTTGGAATGTTACGTATTCAGTGAGATGGTCTTTGTTTTCAAATCTTTTCCACTTTGAGTGACAATCTTTGGTATTTTATCGGTACATTTCTTTGTTAAGAATGAGCATTAAGTTCAATGCTTAACAGCTGGTTCCTGCCCAAAGTTGAGGGTGCTTTTGGCTCAGTGGGAAAACTGGGACCAGTCAGTCGAGTCTTACCCACTTTATGGATGCGTCTATGAAAGTGATGCTCTAATCTTCTGACCGGCACCGCAGGTGTCTGTATCTCTTGGGCTTTCTTGACGCTAGGATTATGATAGTAAGCGCAGAGTAAGCCCTGTCACGTCGACTCGATCCTAGATGACACTCCATGGCATCATGATTATCATTCTTATCATCATCATCGTCACTGCATTGTTTAAAAAAAATAGTGCCAGGTTCTGTGGCCATTAAGATTTCGCAGAAAATAGGACAAAGAAGTAGCATAAACGATTGGACATGAAAACAAAACAAATAATATAATATATGAAAAGGTGAGCAGAAATGAAATCTCCCAGAGGGCGATGATCCTAAAACAAGCCAGCACTTAACTCATTTAAAAAAAAAAAAAAAAAAAGAAAGCTACACCGCTGAATTGAAGCTAACTAAATAACACAACCACGTGATTTAGCTCTGTGTATTCATGAGAGAGGGATGGGCTCCGCCATGCGACATTGCCCAAGACACACTAAATGAAGATTACAACCGCAACTCAATCCATACCGGCCCGGTCGTCGCCCGGAACAAGGACCGCGCCTTCCGTCGCTGGCCATCAGGGCGGAGGTGAAAAGTATGTGACTGATGGACCAAAATCCCTACGTACAAGAAAAAATGTTACTATCGGCACCTGGAATGTGAGATCGCTGAGAGCAGCAGGAAAAGTTGCAGAACTAACGTATGAAATGAAGAGATACCGATGGAACGTCCTTGGGCTCTGTGAAGTACGATGGAAAAACCTCGGAGAAACGTCTACCCCAGAAGGCCACAAACTCTACTTCAGTGGCAGTGAAGACAAACATGAACATGGAGTTGGATTCCTCATTCACAAAGACACTGTGAATGCCATCATGGGATGCCGACCAGTCTCTAGCAGACTCATTACTATTCGGCTTAAGGCTTCACCTTTTAACATCACCGTCATCCAAGCTTATGCCCCAACAACTGACTATGATGACGAGGCTGTCGAAGATTTCTATGATCAACTGCAGGAAATCGTAGATCAGACGCCAAAGAAAGACATCATTATAGTGCAGGGCGACTGGAATGCGAAGATTGGAGAGGATGAACACAATAACTGGAAAGGGATATGTGGCCAATACTGCAACCCTGAGACCAACGAAAGAGGTTTAAGGCTCCTAGAATTCGCCAGTTACAACGACCTGAGGGTGGTGAACACGTTCGGTCCACACAAACCATCTAGACGCTGGACATGGCACAGCCCAGGAGAAAAATACCACAGTCAGATCGACTACATCATGGTTCAAAGACGCTTCCAGTCAAGTGTTAACATCGCAAAGACCAGGAGCTTTCCAGGAGCCGACATTGGAAGCGATCATGAGCTTGTAATGATGACCTTCAAACTCCGCCTCCAGAGGATGAAGAAACAGCGCAACATAAGAATTAAGTTCAATCTTGAGAAGCTCAAAGACCCCAACATAGTTGAAAACTTCCAAGCAACGATAGGAGGGAAGTTTGCTCCTCTCCTCGTCCTTGACAATATGGACACCGAAGTAGACACTCTGATCAACAACTTCAACACTGCCGTGACCGAAGCAGCCAACGACATCCTTGGAAAACACCGACCAACAAAGATGCCCTGGGTCACGGAAGAAGTACTAAAGCTGAGCGACAAACGCAGAGAACTAAAGCAAAAGAAGAGTACGGATGAAGGTGCTAAACTATACAGAAAAGCCAACCAACAAGTTAAAGAAGGCATGAGGAAAGCAAAGGAAACATGGATTGAAGAACAATGCCAAGATATCGAAGCAAACCTGCAGAAAAATAACAGCAAAAAAGCCTACCAGCTTGTGAAAGAACTAGCAAGCTCAAAACAAGGCAGAACCACTACCATACAGAACAAAGCAGGGAAATGTCTCACAGAAGATCAAGAGATTCTGCAGAGGTGGACAGAGTACTGCTCCGAATTATACACACACACAACAACAGGAGATCCCAAGGTGCTAGACGTTCCTCCACCAACCAACAACGACAGCTACCCCATCGTGCGAGAAGAAGTTGAAGCTGCAGTAAAATCATTGAAGAAAGGCAAGTCGGCAGGAATGGACAACATTCCCTCAGAACTGGTCCAGGCAGGAGGAGAGGCCATGATAGATATGTTACTCATCATCTGCAATAAGATCTGGCGGACAGGTGAGTGGCCAACACCTTGGACCCAGTCCCTGATCATCACTCTCCCGAAGAAAGGCAACCTACAACTATGCCAAAACTACCGTACCATCAGCCTGATCAGCCATCCAAGTAAGGTCATGCTAAAAATCCTTCTGAGTAGACTGAAGCCACAAGCTGAGGAGATAATAAAAGAAGAGCAGGCAGGTTTCAGACCAGGAAGAAGTACCACAGAGCAAATTTTCAACCTCAGATTGCTCTGTGAGAAATACCTGCAACACCAGCAAGGCCTTTACCACGTCTTCGTGGACTTCAAGAAGGCATTCGACAGAGTTTGGCACGCAGCCTTGTGGGCAACCATGAGGCTGTACAACATCAATGCCAACCTGATCAGAACCATAGAATGCCTCTACGAAAAGGCGACCAGTGCAGTCTACCATGACAATAACATAGGCGAATGGTTCCGAACCACAGTTGGAGTACGCCAAGGATGCCTGCTCTCCCCCACTCTCTTCAACATCTTCTTAGAGAGAATAATGGCTGACGCACTTGAAGACCACGAGGGAACAGTCAGCATCGGAGGTAGAACAATCACAAACTTGCGTTTTGCCGACGACATTGACGGACTAGCTGGGCAAGAGCAAGAGCTAGTCAGCTTGATAAAACATCTTGATGAGGCCTCCACATCATATGGCACGCAGATCAGTGCAGAGAAAACCCAGTTGATGACAAATAATACCAATGGCATCAGCACTGACATTA
>JAPXFY010000015.1:53101793-53104293 GCA_030674185.1 Monoplex corrugatus | reverse complement strand
GTACTGTTTCTCTCGTCAGTCGACAAACACCCGCGTTTTGTTATTGTTGATGCAGAAACTAAGCTCCCCCCCCCCCCCTCCTGTTCTTGAACCACACGAGCTAAGTAACTTGGGTTTAGGTAGTTATTGGTCACCCTTTTCCTCTCTCTCTCTCTCTCTCTCTCTCTCTCTCTCTCTCTCTCTCTCTCTAACGAGCTAAGTAACTTGGGTTTAGGTAGTTAGTGGTCACCCTTTTCCTCTCATGCTCTCTCTCTCTCTCTCTCTCTCTCTCTCTCTCCTCTCTCTCTCTTTCTCTCTCTCTCTCTCTCTCTCTCTCTCTCTCTCTCGAGCTAAGTAACTTGGGTTTAGGTAGTTAGTGGTTACCCTTTTCCTCTCATGCTCTCTCTCTCTCTCTCTCTCTCTCTCTCTCTCTGTCTCTCTCTCTCTCTCTCACACACACACACACACACACTTCTCTCTCTTCTTTCTCTTTCTCTCTCTCTCTCTCTCTCTCTCTCTTCTCTCTTTCTCTCTCTCTCTCTTCCTCACACGTCTGTTTCTTACGTGTGCCTTCCAGATCATTCGCCTGTATTTCCTTCAACTCTTCTCCTTAGCCCTAGGGTCATACACGCAAAACGTAGCTCTCTCTGTCAGGTGGGTAGGTTTGTGTGAATTTGTATAGTTAGATGAGAGGTGTTTGCAGAGAACTCTAAAAGATAAAGAAAAATCACACGAAGAAGAACGAGGAGGACAAGAAGAGCAAGAAGAAGAATAAGACCAACACAAAAAAGAGGAAGAAGAAGAAGAACAAGAAGAAGCAACAAGAAGAACAAGAACAATAAGAAACAAGCACAAGAACAAGAACAAGAAGAAGGAAGGAAGAAGAAGAACAAGAACAAGAGCTAGAAGAAGAACAAGAGGAAAGAGGAAGAGGAAACAAAAGAAGAACAACAAGAACAAGAACAAGAAGTGAGAACAATAACAAGAAGAAGGAGGAGGAGGAAGATGAAGAAAAAAGAAAGACGGAGAAGAGGAGAAGAAGAAGAGAAGAAGAAGAAGAAGAAGAAGAAGAAGAAGAAGAAGAAGAAGAAGAAGAAGAAGAAGAAGAAGAAGAAGAAGAAGAAGAAGAAGAAAGAAGAAGAAGAAGAAGAAGAAGAAGAAGAAGAAGAAGAAGACCAACAACAACAACAACCACAACAACATCAACAGCAGCAACAACAACAACAACAACAAGTAAGAAGAAAAAGAAAAAGAACAAGAAGAAAAAGAAGAACAAGAACAAGAACTATAGGGAAGAAAAAGGAGAAGAAGAAGAAGAAGAAGAAGAAGAAGAAGAAGAACAACAACAACAACAACAACAACAACAACAACAACAACAACAGCAACAGCAACAGCAACAGCAATAACACTAAGTAAGAAGAAAAAGAAGAAGAGCAAGAAGACGAAGAACAAGAACAAGAACCAAAACAAGTGTGACTGCCCGCGCCCAAGCAAACAGGAACCAGAAGAACAAGAAAACCAATATAAGCGCGTATCCAACAAAACAAAACAAAACAAGCGCAAATTTTCGGCCAAGTAGCCTTTGTCAAGCGCGAACGCACGGTCACAAACAGATCACAGACACCAAACAATGGATAATAAAAACGGGACTAAAAACTTCCCTGCCGCCTCGTCCAGTGGGTAAGAATGAAGTAAAGCGAAGAAGAACAAGAAGAACTAAGAACAAGAAGAAGATAGATAGATAGATTAAAAAAAAAACTGGTTAGTGCTTTTCTCAGTGGTGTTGACGTCCTGGCATCGAAGAAGTGGAAGACATGGAGATCAGCACCCTTGGGTGTTCCTTGATACATTATACATAGTTCTACCTACGTGTGCATGTGGGTGTTGGTTTTGTTCATCACCACAGTGTGTGTATCAGGCGGTGGTGTTGTGTGTGTTGTGTGTGTGTGTGTGTGTGTGTGTGTGTGTGTGTGTGTGTGTGTGTGTGTGTGTGTGTGTGTTATCTTGTGTGAGTGTGTTAGCGTGTGACTATAGAAGAAAAAGGAAGTCATAAACATATACTGTGAAAACTTATTCATTTCTGTCTGCATTGAACCACACAGACCATAGACACAGTGGACAAACGGTATCATCTTTAAATCTCCTGTTTCATACCTGTGTTTCTTAGTAAAACATGAATGGAAGGCCAATATCGATAGCAAATCAATTGAAAGCATTATCTTTAAAAGAAAAATAAACACAATGTGTCTGCTGTCTCTGGTCTAGTGGAAATTATAAAACACATGAAAAATTATTAAAATTGAAAAAAAAAATCAAAGACACACACACATGCACACACACATGGTCGCAAACTCGCACATACACAAACACACTCGCGCGCACACGCACACAGACATACACGCACACCACACGTGAACACACACGTGAACACACACACACACACACACACACACACACACCACACACACACACACACACACACACACACACACACACACACACATCACTACAGAGACACACA
>JAPXFY010000015.1:53091793-53094293 GCA_030674185.1 Monoplex corrugatus | reverse complement strand
GTGTGTGTGTGTGTGGTGTGTGTGTGTGTTGTGTGTGTGTGTGTGTGTGTGTGTGTGTGTGTGTGTGTTGTGTGTGTCGTGTGTGTGTGTGTGTGTGTGTGTGTGTGTGTGTGTGTGTGTGTGTGTGTGTGTGTGTGTGTGTGTGTGTGTGTGTGTGTGTGTGTGTGGATACTAATCATCATCATCAGTAACGCATGGCGTTGACGATCATGGACTTCCATCTGCCTCTATCTCTCGTTGCCCCTAGCATCTCCCCCCCCTCCTCGTCCCCAGCCACTCTGCAAGTCCGTCCAGCATTTTCTCCCTGGGTCTACCCGGTGCTCTCTTACCCTCTAGCTTTCCCGTTGTGACCAGGTGCTCCAAATCCCCCTTCCTCATAAAATGGCCTATAAATGTTGCCTGTCTTTTCCTAATCTTCCTTATGAGTGATCTACTTGTGTCTGCCTCCATCAAGACTATCTCGTTTGTTTTCTTTGCTGTCCATGGAACTCTCAACATTCTTCTTAGTAACCACATCTCGGCTGTCTCAATCTTGTTCTGGCTTTGTTTGTTGACTGTCCACGCCTCGCATCCGTACAAAGGTATTGGTTCTATATAACATTCAAGAACTCTCTACCTGATGTTAATTGACAGGCATTTGTTGGTAAGAATGCTTGTCATCTTCTTGAATGCTGTTTTGGCTTGGCCGATTCTGCCGGCTATTTCTGATGTGCATCTGCCGTCTGATGAAATGATCGTTCCCAGGTATTTGAATTTATCAACCTGTGTCAAGGTTGTGCCATTTGCTGTTATTTTGCATGAGGGGATTTCATGTTTTTTACTGATCACCATGACTTTAGTCTTCCTGCTGTTTAGTTCCAGCCCCTTACCTTTGCTTTCTATTTCTAGTATATTCACAAGGTTTTGTAGGTCTCTGTCACTTTGTCTCTGTGATACTAATGCTACTGAAAAATAATCCAATCTACGTCTTTCAAAATGCAATACAAAAACAAAAAGTGGCAGAATGGTTTAAAAGTTCGCCTGCCAATAACCAAACTTGAGGTTTCAGGGTTCGTTTCCCATTCAGGCCTCGACAATTCTCCTGAAATTGACCCGGAAATCAAACTGAACGTCTAGTCATTTGGAAGGGAATGAAAAACGGGCCCATTGTGCCTTCATGCTTGCACACGCTTAAGATCCACCGCAGTTGGAAATCATGAAGAGGAAGGCTTTCGCCCAGCTGCCCTGGTACAAAAACATCAGTGATACAAATTCATGTCCCAGGCCCCTCCCCTTTAATGCCAATTAGTTTCTTTGCCTTCATGAAATCTGGATCAAAGAAAGGTGGCACTGCACTGCGCGACGGACGGGGGAAGCAGCCTGAGTTTCACATGGTGAATATATTGTGTCAAAAAGAAGCGAATATGGATGTGAATATTAACATGAATAGCAGGCAGAAAGTCCAAATAGCTGGGACAACAGCTGAAATCAAGATTAATGATAATTATTATTATTGTTGTTATTATGTTTCTAAAATGACATAATCTCCACGTTACAGATTTACATATTGCTATTAACATTAGTGGGTGATGTTTGGGTGTTCTTTTTGCTGTTGCACACACACACACATACACACACACACACACACACACACACACACACACAATATATATTATATATATATATATATATACATGTGTGTGTGTGTGTGTGTGTGTGTGTGTGTGTGTGTGGTGTGTGTGTGTGTGTGTGTGTGTGTGTGCTGAGTGAGCATGTGTGTGTATCACTGTATGTGTACAGCTGAGGAGGGGATAGGGGAGAAATTGAGTAGTAAAGAGACTGAAATACTTTAAGAAACTTTTAAAATCTTTGTTTGTATGTAAATTGTGATGTATGATATGCGAATAGTTTATAATTTGTGAGGTAATTTTGATTGTCAAGGTGTTAATGTTGTATACTGCACTTATAATGTTTTTCCTGTATATGGATTAGAATTTTTCTGTTTTTATCTTCATTCAAAATATTGATTATAATTTTATGTACAACTATTCCATGCATAAACACACACACACGCATGCAAACATAGCACACGCACTCTCTCTCTCTCTCTCTCTCTCTCTCTCTCTCTCTCTCTCTCACACACACACACACACACACACACACACACACACATACACACACACACACATTCTTACAAACACACACGCGCACAGCAACGCACACGCACGCACACACACACACGTACACACACACACACACGTACGCAAGCACACACACGCAGCAATATATAAACACAGTATGCCTCTTTATTCATATGAAAAATCTGTTAATCTTTCTTCATTACATAAGTCAGTGTTTAAATTTTAATATTATGTGGTTTCTTATGTGTCTTCTTACTTGTATAGCTTTATTGTGTATGTAAATTGTGAACATTTTTTATCACCTTTTGCCTTTTCTTGCGAAATGTAAAGCGCTGGTGAGCATGTTTTTATATGGAATATGCGCTATACAAATAAACATT
>JAPXFY010000015.1:53064293-53074293 GCA_030674185.1 Monoplex corrugatus | reverse complement strand
CTCTTGTCTACAGATAATAGCAAGAGAAAATAACGAATTCGCCATTCTTCTGTTTTGCTCTCTCTCTCTCTCTCTCTCCTCTCTCTCTCTCTCTCTCTCTCTGTCTGTCTGTCTGTCTCTTCTGTTGTCTGTCTCTCTCTTCTATCTCTCTCTCTTTTTCTTTCACTCTCTCTCTCTCTCTCTCTCTCTCTCTTTCTCTCCTGCTCTCTCTTTTTCCCTCTCCTCTCTCTCTCCATCTCTCTCTCCCCTTCTTTCTCTCTCTTTCTCTGTCTCTGTTTCCTTCTCTTTTCAAAGTCTGCTCCATGCAGACATATTCGTCAATGCCATGCCTACACTCAGTGAATTAAGGAAGCCCTGTGGTGTGGTGGAAATCAGTGATACGATACAGCTAGCATATCTTTCCCCCACAACCCTGTGCCTTCTGTTTGTAATGTGGAGGGATCTGTGAAGTGATTTCTCTCTCTCTATCTCTCTTCTGTCTCGTCTCTTCTTCTCGTCCTCTCTCTCTCTCTATTTCTCCTCTCTCTCTATTTCTCTCTCCTCTTTTCCTCTCTCTCTCTGCTTCTCTTCTCTCTCCTCTCTTTTTTCACTCTCTCTCTCTCTCTCTCTCCCGTCTCTTCTCTCACTCTCTCTGTCTCCTCTTTCTCTCTCTCTGTTGCTTTTTCCTGTCTCATCTTCTCCTGTCTCTCTCTCTTCATTCCTGTCTCTCTCCCCTCCTTCTCTGTTCTGTCTCTCCCTCTTCTCCCTTCTCATCTCTCTATCTATTCGTCTCTCTTTTTTCCTCTCTCTCTTCTTCTCTCTTTCTCTTGCTCTCCTCTCTCACTTATGCTCTGCTCTCATTCTCTCTCTCACTCTCTCTCTTCTCTCTCTCTCTCGTTGCTCTCTCTCTCTCTCTCTCACTCTCCATCATATCTCTTCTTCATTCTGTCTCTGTCTGTATGTCTTCTTCTTTTCCCTCTCTCCTTTCTCTCCCTCTCTGTCTGGCTCTGCTCTCCTCTGTCTCTGTCTCTCTCTCTCTATCTTTCTGCTCTCTCTCTTCTCTCTCTCTCTCTCTCTCTTCTCCTTTATTCTTCTCTGTCCGCTCTTCTGTTCTTTTCTCTTCTCTCTGCTGTCTGTCTGTCTCTCTCTCTCTCTCTCTTGTCTCTCTCCCCTCTTCTCTTCTCTGCCCCTTCTCTATAATGCCATCTTGAAAGGTTAGTCTGTGATGCAGATGTATTCTTCAATTCTTCAATGTCATAGCTACACTCTGACTCTGAATTAGGCAAACCATGTGGTGTAATAACAAGCGACACAGATACAGCAGGCGTGTTTGTCCAACTCTGTAGCCTCTCTTTACATCATGATGGATGGTTCTGTACACACACTATATGTGTGACAGGTCGACAATCAGATCCCATGCCTCTGGCTGCTGGCACAACGACGCAATACGACATTATGAGTTCAGGAACAGCAAGAGAAGATACTGATTCACCATCTGCCCTTGTTTTAGTCAGTGTTTCTTTTTATTCATCATGTTTTATTTTTTTATTTTATTTATTTATGTATTTTATTTATTTTATTTTTTTATTTTAATTTTACTTTATTTCATTTTAGTTTTATTATATTTTTTTATTTTATTTTTTCTAATTTTTTTTTATTTTTTTTTTGTTTATTTTTTTATCTTATTTATTTTATTTATTATTAGTTATTTATTTTATTTATTTTATTTTATTTAGTTATTTAATTATTTCATTTATTTTATTTTAGTTTTATTTTTAGTTATTTGTTTGTTATTCGTTTTAGTTAAGTTGTTCTTTCTTTGTTTTTTGTTTTTTTTTGTTCATTTCTTTTTTTACTCTCCTAACACATGTGTTAGTTGTAATTTAGCTATTAGTTGGGGTTAGTTGTGTAGTTAGTTAGTTGTTGTGTGTTAGTTGTTGTTGTGTAGTTGTGTTGTGTTGTTTGTTTGTTTGTGTTGTTTCAACTGTCTTTTTAGTCGGTACGAGAAGGGAGATGTAAGAGAGAGTAATTAGCTACTGAGGGGAGAGTTGGGGAGAGAGAGAGAGACAGAGAGAGACAGGCACACAGATAAGGAGTGAGAAAGATAAATAGAGATCGTGTGGGTGAGAGAGAGAGAGAGGAGAGAGAGAGAGAGGAGTGTGTGTGTGTGTGTGTGTGTGTGTGTGTGTGTGTGTGTGTGTGTGTGTGTGTGTGTGTGTGTGCGTGTGAGACAGACAGACAGACAACAACAGACAGACAGACAAAGACCAGACAAACAGACAGAGAGAGAGTTGGTTGATGGATGATTTATTCATGCCATAGGCCATAGCCCATCACGAAGAAGCATGTAGAGTATACATCATGGTACTTTCAACGTGATTACAAGTATTGAATTTTGAATGATCATGACCAACACATTGTGAACAGTTTCATCATAATTTCGACATAGTTTAAAAAAATGACCAAAAAAATAACAATATAATGAAACAATAAAGTTTCTAATTTCAGAGTTTTGTACAAAAGAATGAGACATGTTACACAATTTTGGGGTTTGTTGATGATATCAAAAAACTTATTTAAATAGGCAATTTAAATAAGCAAGGTTGTCTGTAATATTAAGTTGAAGAACATTTTTTAACATGGATATGTGCTTGACAACTGGGAACAAAGACTCGTCTGTAGTTCTTCTGTATATCAAATAACTATCAATAAATTGCTTTGCATTTGAAACGACAAATAACTAAAGTCAGACAAACCAAATCTGAATCTTGTTTTGTATTTTGAATGCCTAAGGATATTAAATCAGAAATATGCTTCACGCTGAGCATACTCCAAAATGTTCTGTACAGACGTAACCATTTGCTTTCATCAACATGGTGATTCCGATATTTGCCTTCTACAATTTATCACTTGTTGATGAAAACACGTATAAAACCATTCAAGCGACCAAAAAACTTAGTCACCCATATCCAAATCCACATTCACTCAAACAAACACGTACATTTGTTATCCAGTTTTTCTTCCAATCTGAATCTAAACTCATATAACATTTTAAGATTTCCATAGTAATGTAGATTTTTCCATATGTAACAATTTAAACTAATGTCTAATACAGCGAACTGCAGGGTTGACATATACTGGGTATCGGTTTGTTTCACCATATATAAAATCAAAAGCAGTCCGGATATCCACTCCCAAGAGCCTTGTCAAGGCAACAAATGAATCGGTTCACAGTAACGCACACAATTATCTAGGCCTCATAAGTCTGAGCCATACTTCACAATAGGCTATATTTAGGAGTCAAGCAATGTTAACACAATTCCAAAGTATTACTATTAAGAATATATATATATATATATATATACATATATATATATACATATATATATATATATATATTTATACACACACACACATATATAATATATATATATATATATAATATATATATTCATATATATGTATATAATATACATATATATATATGTTTTGTTTTTTGTTTTGTTTGTTTTGTTTTGTTTGTTATCTTTTGCATATACAACATCTCCTTGCTCTACTGGCAAGATCTCAACAACCAACAGTAAAACTCAAACGTGTCGTGAAAACTAAGTATTTGTAGACGTTAACCACAGGTACACCATTGTACAACCTACACAACCCCCTTTTGAAATACAATGATATTGTTTTGACTCATATACATATTTAACTAGAGTCAAGAAGCAGCCAACAGGATAGCTGGCGTGAAAGAGAGCACCAGGTAGACCCAGGGAGAGAACAATTGGACGGACATGCAGAGAGGCTGAGGACAAAGAGGGTAGGAGATGCACTTGCAGAGACAGGATAGATTCGTATGGAGGGCCATCATCGCCAACGCCATGAGCAGGTAATGACGATAGATGATGATGATGATGAAGATGATGATGATGATGAAGCATACGTAGTGAACTGCTTAATTGATCTTGCAAGGACACATCTTTTTCTGGTAACAATACATCATCCACCAACAAATCTGAAAACAATTCAAGGTTTCAATGGACATTACCACACCATGTTTTTCATATACTCCCACTGTTCTACTCCAGCAGTATAGTTTAATACGTTCACTCAGTTTAGCACTACATCTACCAACACATAACAAATTGCTCTCTCTCTCTCTCTTCTGTCTGTCTGTCTGTCTCTCTCTCTCTCTCTGTCTTCTCTGTCTCTCTCTCCCTCCTCTATATCTCTCTCTCTCACCTTCTGTCTTTCTGCTGTCTGTCTGTCTCCTCCGCCTCTCTCTCTCTCTCTCTCTCTCTCCTCTCTCACATACACACACACATTCTCTCTCTCTCTCTCTCTCTCTCTCTCTCTCTCTCTCTCTCTCTCTCCACATCTCTTTCCAGCATTCTCTCTATCATTCTCTGTATTTATCTCGTTCTTTCCTGAGGGATGGTTCTGAAGCACGCACATTGTCTCTGAGAGACCTACAATCACGACCGTACCTAAAGACATTTTTTTTTAATAATAATGGTGGAATCCGTACATGAACAAGTGGGAAAGCTCGTATTTCACCGTCTGCTCTAGTTGTGTCTGGGCTGTTTGGGTGTGAGTGCTTTTCTGATCTCCTTGCGACTGGGCTGTTTGTTTAAATTTTCTTTCTGGAAAGGTTGCGAGCTTGGAATAGTGCACTTTGCTTAGTTTCAGCCATATGCAATGAAGGGCTTTGTGTGCGCTCTTTTTCTGTTTCTGTCTCTCTGTCCCTGACTCTGTCTGTCTGTCTGTCTGTCTCTCTCTCTCTCTCTCTCTCTCTCTCTCTCCCCTCTCTCTCTCTCTCTCTTTCTGTGTGTCTGTATGTCTGTCTCTCTGTTTGTTTGTCTGTCTGTCTATCTCTCTTTCTCTCTCTCCCTCCCTCCCTGTCTCTTTCCTTCTGTCTCTTTCTCTCTCTCTCTTTCTCCCTCTCTCTCTCTCTCCTTACTTTTTCTTCTTGTAGATTATCAACAGCGAGTTTGAAAGCAGGTTTGGGACAGTAACTTTTAATGTTAAAAATACAGCAGACTTGTCACTGTCTTTGTTGTATAAATTGTCATTGCTCATCATGCCCTAACAAAGAGTCTTGGACGGCTGCTTCTCCCTATTTGTCTTTTATTTAATCATTTATGTTTTCTGTCTGATTCTGTCTTCTCGCCTCTTACTCTACCACATGGCCTTCATTATGCAGTTGCCATCCAAATAATGGCCTTTCCCTGTGTGCCAATGCGAAATTGTGTGTGTGTGTGTGTGTGTGTGGTGTGTGTGTGTGTGTGTGTGTGTGTGTGTGTGTGTGTGTGTGTCTGTGTGTCTGTGTGTCTGTGTGTGTGTGCACGTCTCTGTGTGTGTTGTGCCTCTTTGTGTTTCTTTGTGCATATTGTGTCGTTCTGTATATACGTGTGTGCGTGCGTTTCTGTGAATGAGTCTCTCTCTATCTTTCTCATTATCTCTTCTCTCTATCTCACTATCTCTCTCTCCTCTCTCTCTCTCTCTCTCTCTCTCACCCTCCCTCTCTCTCCCCTCTGTGTGTGTATGGGGGGGGGGTATGGGTGTGGGTGTGTTTTTTTTTTTTGTGTGTGTGTGTGTGTGTGTGTGTGTGTGTGTGTGTGTGTGTGTGTGTGTGTGTGAGTGTGTGTGTGTGCCTCTGTGTGTTTCTTTGTGTATATTGTATCGTTGTGTATATACGTGTGTGCGTGTGTTTCTGTGAATGAGTCTCTCTCAATCGTTCTCATCATCTCTTCTCTCTCTCTCTCTCTCTCTCTCTCTCTCTCTCTCTATCTGTGTGTGTGTGTGTGTGTGTGTGTGTGTGTGTGTGTGTGTGAGCTGTGCGCGTTCGCGTTCGCGTCTCTTTCTCTGTCACTCTCTGTCCTTCACCTCTCCTCATTCTTTTTCCTTTCCTTTCCCAGACACACATTCATGGAGCTGTCTCCCATTCTGATACCGTCTGCTACAAATCAGGATTATTTTCGTCCCTGAAAATGCTTCCAGTTGCCTAGCATTTGCCTACAAGTACATAGGTCATTCTTCCGTCGTGTGTCTTTTGTGGCTTTCTAACACATAACGCAGACGTGTATAAGCTATTCCGATATGAAGCACTTGACTGTTTTAGAGGAGGCTGTCGGCTGGGATGGTGAATATTAAAGAATTGTGAACGAGATATAGGATAATCGGAGTTCAGGACATGTCGAGGCGTAGATCTACAATGAAGAATCTGTGTTCGTGCACACAATCTCACAGACTAAGGCGTAGGCGTGTGTACACACACACACACACACACACACACACACACACACACACACACACACACACGCACGATCGCCCCCCCCCCCCACGCACACACAGACACACACACACATACACACATACACACACACAAACACACACACACACACACAAACACACACACACACACACACATCAACACACACACACACACACACACACACACACACACACACACACACACACACACCACAGATACATACAGAGAAAGAGAGAGAGAGTGAGACAGAGACAGAGAGAGACAGAGTGAGGAATCGGCCAAGCCAAAACAGTATTTAGGAAGATGAAAAGCGTTCTTACCAACAAAAGCCCATCAATTAACATCATCAACAGAGTTCTTGAATGTTATGTAGAACCGACGCTGTTTAACGGTTGTACGGCTAGGCGTGGACAGTCAACATGCAAAGTCAGAACAAAATTGAGGCAACTGAAATTTGTATTCTAAGAAGAATGTTGAGAGTTCTATGGACAGCAAAGAAAACAGACGAGACAGTCTTGAAGGAGGCAGACACAAGAAGATCTTGAATAAAGAAGATTAGGAAAAGACAAGCAACATTTCTAGGACATTTTATGGGAAAGGGAATTATAACACCTGGTCACAACACGACAGATTGAGGGAAAGAGAACATCAGGTAGACTCAGGGAGAAAATATTGGACGGACTTGCAGGGTGGCTGATGACAGACAAGGTGGGAGATGTACTCGCAGCAACAGGGATAGATTTGTGTGGAAGGCCATGATCGCCAACGCCAAACAGAGGGCACACGATGATGATGATCACACATACACTGACACACACAGACACACAGACACACACACACATGTGTATGTATACTGTGTGTGTGTGTGTGTGTGTGTGTGTGTGTGTGTGTGTGTGTGTGTGTGTGTGTGTGTGTGTGTTGTCTCCGAGAGAAAGAGAGACAGACAGACAGATAAACATATACATAAATGGGTACATACATATATACATACACAGATATAGAAATATATGTAGAAGACAAGGTTCCATGTCAAAGTCATGTAGACAAAGCGTACTACAGTCAGGATAAATATGTGAAAGGTGTGTGATCCGCTTTTTTTTCAGAATATTTGAAATCGGTTTTCGCTGTTATGATAGCTTTCCTTTTTCCTTAGTTTATATCTTTTCTTTCTGTTTTCATTTTTGTTCGAAATGAAACTTTCTCAATGTCACGTTGACTTTGAGAACTACAAAATGTACGTGTTTTTTTGTTTTGTTTGTTTGTTTGTTTGTTTTGATTATTTTTCCTTTTTGTTTTTGTTTTTTTGTTTTTTGATAAACAAGAAGATTGTTAAAATGGCTAGACTTTTTTGTTGAGGAACTTGGTTTCGAATGTGTGCATGAGTTCTGATCCAAACGTTTGGGCCTAGTTTTACCACTGAAAAAAAAAAAAAAAAAGAAAAAAAAAAAAAACTAAAAGAAAACGTTCTTACAGAATTAACTGTTCCTTTCAAAGTAGTCGCCATCGCTTAAGATGCAGTAGTTCCAACGTTCCTTCCACATCTCCATGCATCTCTGGGCATCTTTTCCTGGACTCACCCTTAATTGCCGTGTTGTAGCCGATATTATCTCTTCAGCTTCCTGAAACCGTTCCCCTGTCAATGCTCTTTTGATTTGGGGGAATGGGAAATTATCATCTGAGGAGAGATGTGGATGGACGGATTCGAAACAACTGTTACAAGACTGTTGTTGTTTGAGAAGTCAAGAACAGCAAATGCACATTGTGTAAATTATATGTGGTAGTGGGGTAAACAATTGTTTGTCTTCTAACGTTCCGGTTCGTCTGATTGACTCCTTCAGCCTTTGTAAAACGACTACGAAGACATGCTTGGAGACTGTTGGCCATGTGGCAGCCATTCACCGTACACAGTTCCTTTTAGAATCAAAGAAAACAACGACCACTGCTTTGATATTTGAGCGAAACGTCTTGGTTTTATTTGGTCTGGTAGAAACTTCCAGTGAGACGATGCTTGTTTCGTTTCGGGGTCATACCCATATCAAAGTTTCTTTGAGATCTGATGTTGCTAAGCATGCCACGAGAGAGTGCAACTCGGAGCTGATTTTGATCAACTGTATACAGTCTTGTCACAACATTTATACTAGAACTTCTCAATGTTTAAATTTTCAGTTAAAATCGCTGCATTGTTCGAAAACCTAATCTTAATTTATCTACCCCTTCCTTACAGTCATCTCTTGCCGGCACGAACTCTTTCAGTGTTATCATCATCTCTGGTGGACATACTTCTTTGAGCGATCATCGTCTTTGACCGATTTTCTATCACATGTAAACTGCACATACCGCTGAAACACTCTACCACGACTCATAGTCTTATCTCCGAAAGCTTCACACAAAAGTCCATAAGTCTGTGTGGCGGTCTTGCCTATTTCAACGCAAAAGTTATTGCAAGTTTGCTGCTCTTCCAACG
This sequence comes from Monoplex corrugatus, assembly GCA_030674185.1. Classification (NCBI taxonomy): domain Eukaryota; kingdom Metazoa; phylum Mollusca; class Gastropoda; order Littorinimorpha; family Ranellidae; genus Monoplex; species Monoplex corrugatus. Next base: position 53,065,582 of record JAPXFY010000015.1, on the reverse strand, counting down.
TCTCTATGATAAATTATGTCCCTGGTATCTGACTGACCTTTACCTTTCTCGTTACTTCTCGCTATCAACTTGATGAAATGACGTCTACGTTTCCGGTTTGTAGAGGAGGCACGTAGTTGAAATCTTATTTTTAACATCTGATTTTTGTCCTTTGTCTTTCTTTCTTATTTTCTATCTTTCATTCTTTCTTTCTTTTTTTCCCTGTCTTTTTTTCTTTCTTTCTGTATCGTGTATGTGTTTCTTTCTTTCGTTTTTTGCTTTCTTTCTTTCTTTCTTTCTTTCTTTCTTCCAAAAGTCTTGGTCTTGGACACGTGTATACATGGTATTCCAACTGATCTGTCGGTGTTTTTTGTTGTGGTTGTGTTTTTTTTCTTTATTTTTTTTAATAAGCTATACAATAGATTTGTTATTGTCTCTTTAATATTGTAATGATGTATGCACAATTTATTTTATGAATCTGAATTGAATTGATAAAAAGAATACTGCACACTCCACCTTTTGTCGAGACCAAATGCCAATCATAAAGAGATCCTCTTCTTGTTGTTGTTCCTGTTTTATTTTATTTTGCTTCATTTCAGGTACACGTGTGTATGGAGTAATTCAGAGCAACGGAAATTTGCAACTTGAAAACAACAACAACAAAAAAGGGGCAGAAATATCAACAAGTAATAGCAATGGATAAGAAAAAAAAAAACTTTCTAAAATAGACTTTGCAATCGCTCGAATTAGATCTGCAACGTATGCTGAAAGAACCTCCTGTCATCCCCAAGGAATGACTCGATTTGGGGATAATTCTCTCCCATGAGTGGCCAAACTGCTGCTGAAATGTATTGTCAGTTCCGATTATCATGGCCTGGATTCTTGTCGATGCTCATTTAGACTGAAAACGTGTCGTATCCTTGCAAAGTTAAACAGAAGATATACATCGATTAAGGGGTCTTTGTCTGTCTATCTGTCTGACTGTCTGTCATTTTTTTTGTTTCTCTGTATTTGTCTGTCTGTCTGTCTGTCTGTCTGTCTGTCTCTGTCTCTGTGTCTGTCTGTCTATCTATATGTCTGTCTGTCTCTCTGTCTCTGTCTCTGTCTCTGTCTCTGTCTCTGTCTCTGTCTCTGGCTCTGTCTCTGTCTCTGTCTCTCTGTCTCTCTGTCTGTCTGTATCTCTCTATCTGTCTGTCTCTCTCTTTCTGTCTGTCTGTCTGTCTATCCATATCTTTCTCTCTTTCTCTCTCTGTCTCTTTATCTGTATCTCTGTCTCTCTTTGTCTCTCTGTCTCTGTCTCTGTCTGTTTA
>JAPXFY010000015.1:53046793-53054293 GCA_030674185.1 Monoplex corrugatus | reverse complement strand
TGATTAATTTGCTATGCCATGGCATTTATAGTCATGTGCATATCAGCAGTGGCGTGGAAATCGTCTGAGCGTAATGCCACTTTCAATAAACCAAAAGTGAAACCGAATCATTAATTAATATATAAGATAAACATTATTTTCCTTTAAGGGATGGGATGGTTATAATCCGAGTAATTTGTATTGTTTATGAGTATTTATTTTCGCAATCAAGCTGTTACTGATTCAAATTGGGATTAAACGGATCTTCCACTGTCATAATAGATCTTCTTTCCACTGCTTTATTGGCGTCAAATATCATGCAAAATCTGATTTATGTCGACATAAATGAAGACTGGAAGAAAATCACCTTCAGGCTATTGACATTTACACTTAACTCATCCGTAAGTCTAAGATAGCATAATCCCAAAAGTTAATGATGGCATAATCACAGAGTTTGATTTAGATTGCAGTAATAACAGTTTATCCTTCAGTATGTCACTTTGACCCGGAGAATTGACGCACTATGGCTAGGTCATTTATTTTTCATATCTTGCTTCTCACAAGGGATATTAACTTGATTTTATGGCAGACTCTGTAGATAAAGTGGACATATCGGCAAGAAATAATCTGCTACCTTACCATATTTCCAAGATTTCTTTCTTTCTTTCTTTCTTTTGTTCGTTCTCTCTCTCTGTGTCTTTCTCTCTCTCTTTCTCTCTCTCTCTCACTTTCTTTCTTTCTCTCTGTCTCTGTCTCTTTTCTCTCTCTGTCTCTCTTTTTCTCTCTCTCTCCGTCTCTATGTCTGTCTCTCTGTCTCTGTCTCTCTGTCTGTCTCTCTCTCTCTGTCGCTCTGTCTCTTTGTCTCTGTCTCTCTTTCTCTTTCTTTCTTTCTTTCTTTCTCTCTCTGTCTCTCTCTTTCTCTCTCTCTCTCTCTGTCTCTCTCTCTCTTTCTCTCATTCTCTCTCTCTCTTCTCTCTCTCTCTTCTTTCTCTCTCTCTTTCTCTCTCTCTCTCTCTCTCTCTCTCTCTCTCTCCTCTCTCTCTCTCTCTCTCTCTCTCTCTCTCTTCGAATAGCTCAGTAGCATTTTCACAGAAAATGGAAGTCTCACCAGTACGACCAAAAACCAGAGTAGAGAAAGTAAACAGCGTCTGCACATGTTATCACCTTGCCCCACTCCTGAAACGCCTCAACATTTGTACTAAAACAAAAGACACACGTATCTTTAATCCTACTCCAACATACCCGCGCGAGGTACGAACCCTGGTCAAGACCCTGGCGCACAAAACATCTACCTGTGAAATGCTTCATTTAAGGACTGTCAAAAGAGACCAGACATACTAGGATGAGCAGCAGCAAGACCAGAGAAATGGCGAGAGCTGCACCATTATATCCATCAGCAGAGAGAGAGAGAAAAAAAAAGGGGGAGGGGGGGTTATGGTTAACTGACCAGAATCAAGCCCCCCCCCCCCCCCCCCCCCCCCCAGCTGGCTTCACAAGCATACATCGAAACAATGTATGGATTCACAGTAACAGACACACTAAGGAAGACGTGGACCGGCAAAATAAAGGAGACTTTGTCGTCGCACAACGTTTCATTCCTTCATGCCCTGGCCTTCTGGCCGTTGATCGTCGGCTCTGTCTCCTTGTCATATGGACATTATACAAAAGTCTGTTTACTGATCGAGCTGAAGAGCATTGACTGCCCCACGCATCTGACTTTCGAAATACATCCAAAATGGAGGGATTCTCAGTCTTATTTCAGTAACATATCTCTTAGCTACAGAACGCTAGTTTTTTGCAGCACAATTAAAATTTCGGGACACTGTTGCATATTTAGATGTTTAGTTCTTTTTTCCCCCTTACTTTCTCATGTTTTCTGTACAGTGGTACATCAGCCTTTGGCATAGAAATAACGCAGTGGTAATAATCCTAACACTATTAATGGCAGTAAATATTGTTGGTGTTATTGTTGTTGTTTTTGTTCCATTCAAATGTGAAAGAAATGTGTTGTAAATGAATACGCCAATGAGTAAGTCATTTAGTTTATCGTTCGTGTACGTGTTATCTCGTTTACTAACGTGTTTCTACATGTTCGATTTGTGTACACATGGACATGGGCTGGATGTAATCGAAGCAGATGCAATTTCATCTCTTCCTTTTTTACTTGATCTTAAAACTGTTCGTGTTTCTAACTGCCTAGCCTATTTTTGACCCATTCTCACAAAAGGCACAATAAGTCTCAGTTAGGCATTTTCAGGTTTTGGTATCACTGTAAAGTTTAGAATCTCAGCTTTGAAATGGTACTTAAGTTGAGTTTCAGGCTACAAAAACAAAACAGTTATGGGCTTTCAAAGATGAGAGAGGTCAAGTCGGCCCATTTTGAAAAAACAAAAAAAAACAAAAAACAGTGTTGAAGAGAATAGGTCTGAATTGAAAGGGTATGGTCAGAAACTCCTTAGCAACAAGCATTAAATATCAACCAAATCAGCTGAAATTCCATACTTCCCTTGTTTACTTAATTGTCCATCCATCCAAAACAACAAAAAGAAAAGTAAATTTAAGAAAAGCGTACTTTAATCACCAAAATGTTACGGACCTTGTAAATATTTTGAAAGGAGAAGAAAACATTAAAACACACAAAAATGATACTTATCAATTGAATTTGACTTTATTTTGTTAAGACATGGTGTAAAAGTGGTTATAAAGCATGAAAATGAAGAAAACTCAAAATCGACTTATTGTCCCTGTTCACAGTTTTCAGCCCACAGCAGCAGAAGGCCTCACTCGACTTATTGTACCTTTAGTCAGAGCGGGTCACATTTGTGAACTAATTACCTCACTCACTCACTACGTAACTACATAACTACCCATATGTCCTACGAACGTGCTAATTAACTAAACAACCCTCTGACTAACCCCATTTCTTGCAGGTCAGACGAAAACGTCCATGGACCACTACCCTACACACGGCGTGTTCAACAGAGCGCTGAAGGAGCATCGCGATGACCTGGTCTACCTGCACAGGCAGAACCACACGCTGCACACCGAGATGAACTTCTACATCGAACTCATCGACAGCTTCATCGGTTGGATGTACCGGGCCATCCAGTTTGCTCAGGACGGTGACGACTGGAGGCATCTCGTGGCTTACCAACTCTTGCTCAGCAGCAAAAACGATATCGGCATAGAGAGGACTTTGGGGAGCATCTACTACCTCAAAGGGGCTTTCGCCAGTCACGGGGATTATCTGTGGTACCTGGAGAAAAAGAGCATGGGAGCTGGGAATCTTCGAGCATCCAAACTGTTTTCACCTACGGTAGAGAAGACGATGAATCAAAAGTTGTCTTCGCATGAACGTTGGAACCTGTCTTTCATCGCTACGATGAGAGAAGAAATCAGCAGTAAGGCAGGATCAGAACAGTCGTTCAGTAAAAGTAAATGGTGGTTTGACAACATGACCATTTACCTAGACACTATGTTTGCTGTACAACAAGAGCTTGCTGCAGAAATTTTGGGCAACGTCAGTCAGGCTTTGTCCAGGGACACGCAAGAGATCGTCCTTAGCATCGCTCTCTTTGCGGCCATTTTATTCATCTGCCCCATTATTCTAATCTCTGTCAGAGCGATGGTGTCGGACATCCAGAGGTATGCGAACACTTTATCAGATCAGACCAAAGAACTGAACAGGGAACGAAAAAGGGCGGAATGTTTGTTGTACCAAATGTTACCCCAGGCTGTGGCAACGCAGCTCAAGCAGAACCAAAACGTGTCAGCAGAAACCTATGAAGACGTGACGATTTTCTTCTCTGACATTGTCGGTTTCACCACCATTTCCGCTTCCTGTTCGCCATTGGAAGTGGTCTCCCTTTTAAATACTCTTTATTCGTGTTTTGATGGTCGGTTGGAGTTGTATGACGTCTACAAAGTGGAAACGATCGGCGATGCTTACATGGTTTCTTCAGGTACACACTTTAACGTCGATATTTTTGTTACATACGTGTGTGTGTGTGTGTGTGTGTGTGTGTGTGTGTGTGTGTGTGTGTGTGTGTGTGTGTGTGTGTGTGTGTGTGTGTGTGTGTGTGTATGTGTGTGTGTGTGTGTGTGTGTGTCTGTATGTGTGTGTGTGTTTGTGTGTGCGTGTGCGTGTGTGTGCGCGTCTTTGTGCGCGCGCGCGCTCGCCTGTGTTGGGCAATATATCTGTCGGGCATACACACACGACCTTAGAGCATTATTACTTGTAATGCATGCCAAACTATTCCATTAAGAAAAATTCTTTTGTCAGCATTACTGTCAGTGGCATTGGCATTGACATCAAGATCAGAGGACACTAGGCACAACAGGCTGAACAAACATCTGTTTAGGCTAATTAGAATTGTGCCTTCCTTTGTGTGCCATTGTGGACAAGCAGATCAGGACTCAAACCACATCCCACAGCTCTACAGGAATCTCCTGCTGCTGAGAGAGAGGAGATGTGGACGAAGTCAACTGTCCTTGAGGAGAAATTGTACGGGCCTGTAGACGCTTTGCAAACGACCGCTAACTCTAAGTCGAGAGCAACGAGAAGAAGAAGAAAAAGTAGAAGAAGAAGAAATAGAAGAAACAGCAGGAGACGAAATAAAAGAATAAAAGACGAAATAGAGGAAGTAGAAGAAGAAGAAGAAGAAGTAGAAGAAGTAATAGTAGAAGAAAACAAAGTTGAAGAAGAAGAACTAGTAATAGTAGTAGTAGTAGTAGTAGTAGTAGTAGTAGTAGTAGTAGTAGTAGTAGTAGTAGTAAGTAGTAGTGGTAGTTGCAGTAGGAATCGGCGAAGGAGGAGCAGTAGTAATACTAGTGGTAGCAGATGGTGATGATGATGAAGGTGAAGAAGTAGAAGGAGCGGAAAAAGTAGAGGAAACAGAAGAAAAGGTAAAAAACGAAAAGTAGAGGATGAAGTAGTAGTAAAAGAAGAAGAAATAGAAAGAAAGAAGAAGAAGAAGAAGAAGAAGAAGAAGAAGAAGAAGAAGAGAGAAGAAGAAGAAGAAGAAGAAGAAGAAAGAAGAAGAAGAAGAAGAAGAAAAGAAGAAGAAAGAAGAAGAGAAGAAGAAGAAGAAGAAGAAGAAGAAGAAGAAGAAGAAGAAGAAGAAGAAGAAGAAGAAGAAAAAGAAGAAGAAGAAAGAAGAAGAAGAAAAAGAAGAAGAAGAAAGAAGAAAAGAAGAAGAAAGAAGAAGAAGAAGAAGAAGAAGAAGAAGAAGAAGAGAGAAGAAGAAGAAGAAAGAAAGAAGAAGAAGAAGAAAGAGAAGACAAGAAGAAGAAGAAGAAGAAGAAGAATGATGATGATCAGAAGACAAAACTGGACACGGCAGTGCATCAGTTACCTAGCAGATTTGGGAGGAGCTTATGTGGAATCGTCTGAGTTTGTTGAATCCCTCTTGAACAAACCCCAAACATCAAATCACCTGGGTGTAGCTGTCGCTGATGAAGGCCCCAAGGGTGATGTGTTTTCCAGGATTGCGCACAGAAGAAGAACGCTCACGTAACTGAAACTAATAAAGACGGACAACCTCTTGCTCAGCTCTAAAGTAAGACTGATACGCTCCGTTTTCACGTCTGATTTCCTTTGTGCTGTCTAAAAGTGACTGTCATAGCTGACTTATACTGAAACTATGGAGATGAGATGCTATCGAAAGTTTCTATGCATCTTATACACGGACCTTATCACTAACAAGACTGTACACACACAAGGAACAAACAAACAACAAGCAACAACAGCAACAACAAAAACAAGCTGTTAGCCTACTTGAAAACCTTCTGACCGTAGTAAAGATACGCAAAAAAAAAAGTGTAACGGACATGGCACACGATTCTCAGGCCTTGCAAAGACTATCTGGTAAAGCACAATCCCAGGGAAAAGAAAAAGAGGGAGGCAGAAGAGATGAAAAGACAACATCCAAGAATGGACATACATGAGCTTCAGCAAATCCTGGAAAGCGGCAGCGGATAGGAGAAGACATGGGGAAACTCTTCGTAAAATCGTCAGTGGAACATCTGAACTTCGTAAGATTTGTAAAATAATGTAATATTAGTATCCCGCAGAGCGGCAGAGGATTGGAGAAGACGGGGGTAAATCGTCACAAAGTCCTCACTAGGGCCTTTACAACCCGTAGGATTCGTAAGATAACGTACTTTTGATATCGTTGATCGTAAGATGCATTATAAATGTAACATTTCTGAACGTTGCTTTTTGTTAATGATAATGATGAATATTGGCTAACAGTCTTGTTAGTGATAAAGTCCGTGTATAAGATGCATAGAAACTTTCGATAGCATCTCATCTCCATAGTTTCTGTATAAGTCAGCTATGAGAAAGCCAAGGCAGTCAGCTACCAACTTGTCCCTCTCCTGAAACACCCCAGCATTCCCACCAGCACTAAGGCGAAACTCATCAACGCTATTTTCTACCAACGCTGACATACCAGTGCCAGACATGGTCCCTAACTAAAGTCCTCGATAGAAAACTGGTCACCTGTGAAATGAAATGCCTGAGGAAAGCAGTAAACAAGACAAGGCGGGACAAGATCAGAAATGAGGTGATACGAGACATGGTAGGAGCAACACCAATCCTACAACACATCGAACATATGAGGATCAAGTGTTCGGACACCTCACACGTATGCCCCTAAACCATTCAGCTCTTCGGGCATACAACACTAGATACTCTGGCTGGAGAGCCAGAGGAAGACCAAGACGACGATGGAACGACTCCGTGGCAGACACCCTCAGAGCTCACGAGATGTCCCTTCTCCAGGCCACCCGCCTTGCTGCTGACAGACGACTGTATCTCCCCGCGACGCCCACCGGTACAAGCGGAAGGAAAAAGTTAAAAAAAAAAATGATGAATATTTCTGTGGGATTAGAAAATGACTGTGTATGTGTGACTAACTGGCTGGGATGCGTACTAGATTGATCGCATACTCAGTTTTGACTTTACGTTTTTGTGCACGCAACTTGTATGTGCGTGTGTGGGAGAGGTGTGTGCATAGGCACGTGCATGCATAGGCACGTGCATGCATGTATGCATATGTGCATCTTTCGGTCCATATGTTTGGTGGGCTGTCCGTATGTTTATCTTTATGCTTGTTTGTCTTTGCATCTGTTTGTATGTTATGGTCTTTTTTTTTATCTTGTTAGCAACATTTTGTTGTTGTTCTTGTTGGTATAATCGACAATTTTATGGGTCTGTGTTTGGGTTATTGTTGTTGATATTGTCTCTTTTTTGCGTAAAGCTTTCGTTCATTTTAATAAATCAGCCTGTCCGTGAATGCACATGGCCTTTTTGATGTTATATCTTGTCTTATGATAAATCCGTAAAGAAGATTTAATGATGTAATAATCCCATATACCACTGTCCGTACTTGTTCTGTAGCGCTTATTCTTTGCAAATCTATCTTGATTTTGAGTATGTCTGATCTTCCTCCTCTGTCTTTTATTATATTTATCAGGCGTACCACGACGCAATGGCCGCCGTCATGTGACTGAAATTGC
>JAPXFY010000015.1:53036793-53041793 GCA_030674185.1 Monoplex corrugatus | reverse complement strand
AGAAATTGCCAGCAGAATCGGCCAAGCCAAAAACGCATTCAAGAAGATGAAGACAGTTCTTGCCAAAAAATGCCTATATTTTAATGTCATGAAGAGGGTTCTTGAATGTTATATAGAGCCAATACTCTTGTAGGGTTGTGAGGCGTGGACAGTCAGCGCGCAAAGTCAGAACACAATTGAGGCAACTGAAATGTGGTTTCTAAGAAGAATGTTGAGAGTTCCATGGACAGTAAAGTAAACAACGAGACAGTCTTGATGGAGGCAGACACATGAAGATCAATTATAAAGAACATAAGGAAAAGACAAACAACATTTATAGGACATTTTTTTAGGAAAGGGGAAATAGAATACCTGGTCATATCAGAAAAGCTGGAGCGAAGGAGAACACCAGGCAGACCGAGGGAAAAAAAATATAGGACGGAATTGCAGGATTGCTGAAGACAGAGAGGATGGGAGATGCACTTGCAGCGACTCGGGATAGATTCGAGTAGAACCCCATGATCGCCAACGCCATTCGGCAGGGCACATGATGATAATATGTGGGATTCAAGACATCATATGCAGTCAACACGCTCAGGCACAGCAAAACTTGCAATTTACCAGGGTTAGATTGGACTGGTTTTATTATTGTTCTTACGACTGATTTTTCGCCGTATGAAATGCGGGTCGCTTTCTAATGGGAAAAAGCACATCGCCATAATCGGTGCCACACTTATTTTTCATTATGCATGTATTTTTGTTTACCTTTGAAAGTGTGAGCATGTGTGTGCGTTTCCTTTTATTTTCTAGACAGATTTTCTTGGGACAACTCTTTTGGTGCTGTGGGATCTTTAACGTGCGCTAAATGCATGCTGTACAAGGAAGCTCGTTTCATCGTATTATCCAAAATACTAGCACCAAGATCACCAGGGTCTAATGAATGTATGGGTTGGCAGAAAGTTTTGGCCTGACAGAAAGTCGAACCAGGGTTTCTCGCGTCCAGGATGAAAGTTGTATCTATTAGTCACACACATAACTAATTACATAGTTTAAAGTGATAGTTAGATCAAACAACGCCCTCCTTCACATTTAAAAAAAATCCCGGTCTTGTTAATTTATACAGGCAAGTGGGAATTGCATAGTTTGTTATAGTTAGATCATAGAACGCCCCCTCCATACGTTCAAAAATCCCGGTCTTGTTAATTTATACAGGCAAGTGGGAATTACGAAGTGTATTAATAGTTACATCGAAGAACGCCCCCATATACTTTAAAACAAACCTCTGTGCTGTTAATATATACAGGCAAATGGGAATGACATGGTTCGTTAATAGTTAGATCAAAAGAACGCCCCATCCACGTTAAAAAAAAAACAAACAAACTCTGGTGCTGTTAATTTATACAGGCAAGTGGGAATTACATAGTTTATTAATAGTAAGATCAAAGAACGCCCCCGCAACACTTAAAAAAATCCGGGTGTTGTTAATTCATACAGGCAAGTGGGAATTACATCGTTTATTAAGAGTTAGATCAAAGAACGCCCCCTCCATACGTTGAAAAAACATTCTGGTCTTGTTAATTTATACAGGCAAGTGGGAATCACGAAGTCTGTTAATAGGTACATCAAAGAACGCCCCCACATAACTTTAAAAAAACGAATCTCTGTGGTGTTAATTTATACAGACAAATAGAAATCACATAGTTTGTTAATAGTAAGATTAAAAACAAAATTAATACCGCAACCATACTTTTATAAAAAAAAAAAAGAAAAAAAAAAGAAACGTTGCTGTTAATTTGTACAGGCAAGTGTGAATCACTTAGTTTATTAAAAACTGGATCAAAGAACACCCCCACCATATTTCAAAAACAAACCCCAGTGCTGTTAATGTATGCAGGCAAGTGAGAATGACATAGTTTGTTAAAAATTAGATCCAAGAATGCCACCATCATACTTTAAAAAAATTCCAAGTGTTGTTAATCTATACAGGCATAGTTTATACATAGTTAGATCAAAGAACGCCCCCTTCACACTCAACAGGCAATCGTGAAAAGCGAAATTATTTAATACAGTCACTATTCAACAAAAAAGGACTTCTCATGCAGCAGCTGTGCCTCCATGATCTTTCTTTGGTATCCCACATGATAACGCATACCATGCTATAAAGGACCAGTAGGCCTAGCCTACTCTTCCTTCGGATCAACCGAGGAATACAGTAGTTATAATTCATCATCATCATCATCATCAGGTGCCCTGCCGCATGGCGTTGGCCACCATGGACTTCCATCCATCTCTATCTCTCGTTGCCCCTAGCATCTCCCCCACACTCCTCGTCCCCAGCCACTCTGCAAGTCCGTCCAGCATTCTCTCCCTAGGTCTACCTGGTGCTCTCTTTCCCTCCAGCTTTCCCGTTGTGACCAGGTGCTCCAAATCCCCCTTCCTCATAAAATGGCCTATACATGTTGCCTGTCTTTTCCTAATCTTCGTTATGAGTGATCTACTTGTGTCTGCCTCCATCAAGATTGTCTCGTATTGCCTGTCTTTTCCTAATCTTCCTTATGAGTGATCTACTTGTGTCTGCCTCCATCAAGACTGTCTCGTTTGTTTTCTTTGCTGTCCATGGAACTCTCAACATTCTTCTTAGAAACCACATCTCGACTGCTTCAATCTTGCTCTGGCTTTGCTTGCTTTCTGTCCACGCCTCGCATCCGTACAACAATATTGGTTCTATATAATTATCAAAGCGAAAATTGTTCCGCTTTGATATCGCTAGCCAATCTGAACGCGCTAAACTGAACACGGGGGATAACCCGGATCCAACCGCTGCGAAAAAGGGAGAATTGCGTGATATATTGTCTGTTCATCAGACAAAAATTATTTACGTCATTTGTTTTGTATGCAGTGACGTTGCTAGGGCATTTTCCCCTAAGGGCCTATATCCTTAGCGCATGTGACGGATTTTCTCGCCACATGTTTGCTAGTGTGTGCGTGTTGTTTGTAGAGTATAAATTGGTTCCATTGCTGGCAAATAGTGGGAAAGGACGCCCCACTCTGTCTGTCTGTATCGTCTGTTCTGTCTGGTCTGCCTATCTGTTCTGTCTGCCTGTCTGCCTGTCCGTGTGTCTGTATCTGTCTGTCTGCCTGTGTGCCCGTCTGTGTCTTTGTCTGTCTGTCTCTATCTCTGTCCCTGTCTGGTCTGTCTGGTCTGCCTGGTGTACCCGTCTGTCTGTCTCTGTCTCTCTGCCTGTCTGCCTGCATGCCTGACTGCTTGCCTGCTTGCCTGTCTGCCTGTCTGCCTGTCTTTCTCGCTCTCTCTCACTCACACACTCTCTCTCTCTTTCTATATATATGTATATACATGCATATATATATATATATATATATATATATATATATATATATATATACATGTGTGTGTGTGTGTGTGTGTGTGTGTGTGTGTGTGTGTGTGTGTGTGTGTGTGTGTGTGTTACAAATTATCCTCAGACAAAGCAAGTATAATACATGACAATAATGATAATCATGTGGAGGAGAAGAAGAAAAAACAGAAGAAGAACAAAAGGCGAAGAAGAAGACGGAGAAACACAAGAACAGGAACACGAAAGAATGAAAAGACAATGATGATGCTGACAATGATGATGATGGTGATGGTGATGATGATGATGATGATGACGACGACGACGACGACGACGACGATGATGATGATGATGATGATGATGATGATGATGATGATGATGATGATGATGATGATGAAGTAGTAGAACAGTAAAGTCTGAATGTTTAACTTGCGTGATTCATCTGTTTCAGCGGATAAAATACAGGTGAGCCGGAGCACGTACCACGCACTTCTATCCATGGCAAACGAATATACACTGGAGCCCAGAGGCGTTGTGGATATTAAGGTAACAAAAAAATGTCAGTGGGATGGTTTGCTGTGTTGGTTGGCTTGACACACATGTTTTGTTTACTGAATCATACAGTGATACTTTTTTTTTCATATTCATATTCGTATTCATTGTTTCTTATAGCGAATTTTTCATGTGGAACTCTGGCTGCTCTCCCTTTTGAGAGTGTGTCGCCGCAGTGCAGCGCCACTTTTTCGTACTAAATCATACAGTGATACTTTTTCTTGCATATTCATATTCCTTTCTTTTATCACATTGGATTTCCATGTAACATTCTGGCATATTCCCCATTTGAGAGCTCATCGCCGCAAAGCAGCGCTCCACCTCTTTTTATTTATTTTTTTTTTTTACAAAGACCAGAAAAGCAAGAAATCTAATTTACCTTCAAGGGAAGGGGCCTGGGAAATCAACCTATTTCTCAAGTGTTTGATACCAATACCCTGCTCTTCACGATTCACAATTGCCGTGGGACCTTAAGCGTGCGCAGGCCAGAAGGTACACGGGTCCGACTCGTTTTTTTATTTTTATTTTTTTTGTCCCCTTCCGAAGGACCAGACGTTCAGTTCGAGTTTCCAGTCAAACTGAGGAGAAACGTCGAGACCTCAACAGGAAACAAACCCAGGAATCTCGAGTTTAGTTATTGACAGGCGAAGGTCAGAACCATTCTGGCACTCCTCTCCAGTTGTACATTTCATAAGAATTATTATGTACACAAACACCAAATGTTACACAAAACAATAACAGTCATGACACTGCAGAACTGTCGGATCCTGTGAAAGTGGTGATGGTAATAGCAGTCGCTGTCGTTTCATTGCTGCTTCTTGTATTTTTGTCATTTAACATCAACAAACAACAGCAACAACACTGATAATGCTGAATTATGATATTATTTACAACGTAGTGCCAGTTCTAGGGAATATTTGCTACAGTTTATTTCTACACTCACGCTAAATAGCACTTCAGGACCAGCAGTATGAGGACTGTGCTCATATCCTCCTACTTGATGGTTCTCCTCCACAATCTCAACAGGATGTCTGTGGTCAGATACCTATATATATATATATATATATATATATATATATATATATATATATATATATATATATATATATATATATA
>JAPXFY010000015.1:53016793-53019293 GCA_030674185.1 Monoplex corrugatus | reverse complement strand
GTAATAAATGAATCAATAAGCAAGCAAGCAAGCAAGCAAACAACCAACCAACCAAATAAGCAAATAAACACATAAAGAGAGAGAGAAATAAATAAAGAAAGACAGACAGAAAGTCAGAAAGAAAAACAGAAAGAAATATGTAACCGAAAATAGACATGAATGAATGAGTAAGCCAACAAATAAATGAGTGAACAAAGAAATAAATAAATAAACAAATGAATGAATATATGAATAAAACATTCAGGTAAAAACTAATTGACTAATTAATCAAACAAACAGATATGAAATATATTTGTAAACAAACAAACAAACAAACACACACACTCACACACACAACATAAACATATTTAGAGAAATAAACAAGTAAGCATAAAAATGAATAGATAAATAAACAACGAAAAACAAACAAACGAGCAAACAAACAAGTACGTAGTTTAAAAAAATCCACACAAAAAAAACCCCAACAAAATAACAAACAAAGCCCTAAACAAACAAAAAGTCATAGAAATATATAGATAAACAAGCAAATATAAAATTGAATACATGAATAAAAGATAACCATACAAAATAAATGACAATCAAACAATAAATGATGATCAAACAATCAGAAAAATGTTGAGAGATGAACAAATAAATACATAAACGCAGCAAACAAACAAACAAAAAAAAGATTTGAATAGACACACAAGCAAACATGAACATAAAACAAATAAACAACAACTACAGAAATTAGATAAATGAACAAGAATACAAACACAAAAATATATATAACGAGCATATAAACAAAGAAACAGAAAAAAACTGATAATAGGAATGGAGTAAAATAAAAATAATAAATAGATAAATAAATGATAGGTAAATAAATATATAATTTAATAAATACATCCTTCAAATTTAACCTAAGCGATTTTCTCAAATTGAAATCATAATTCAACGAACCCTCATTTGCGAAAAACACTGCAGGTCATATTTTTTCGGTCATTATGTATCACAAATACTTACATTCCACTGAAGAAAAAGGAAGCATTGCCTTTAGTCACATATATTTTTTTACAATAATGACAAATGAAACAAAACTAAATGGTATGCTATTTTAAAGGGCACTTACTCTTACATTTCCAATAATGTTACAGAAAACATTATTGTCTCCCTTGAGCTGACACTGGGGTCTCTCTCTTCTCTCTCTCTCTCTCTCTCTCTCTCTCTCTCTCTCTCTCTCTCTCTCTCTCTCTCTCTCTCTCTCTTTCTTTCTCTATCTCCATCTGTCTCTCTCTCACGCACGCGAGCCCACTGTCGCACAAACACACGCACAGGCAAACACACACACACACACACACACACACACACACACACACACACACACACACACACACACACACACACACACACACACACACACACACACATAACACAACACACTTACAAGTCAGTGACTACAAGAACCATTTCGAAAAGCAGAATTTAATGTACTTTTTTTTCAGAATATGATTAATTCATTCATACAACCATTGAAGTGATAGGGTAAATTACAGGCAACAAACATCAATCGAAAGATAACTTATAATGTTGCATGATTTCTTTTTTTTTTTTTTATTAACATCAGTTCAACAATCACAACCAAGTTAAATCACGAATGGCAAGAAACGAAAATCTGCATACACGCACTAATGCATGCATACAATCATACACAACAGACACAGACTCAGACACAGACACAGACACAGACACAGACACAGACACAGACACAGACACAGAGAGACAGACACACACACACACACACACACACACACACACACACACACACACACACACACACACACACACACACCAAACACACACACACACACACACACACACACACACACATACACGCACACACACACACACACACACACACTCAAACAAACACACACACACACACACACACACACACACACACACACACACACACACACACACACACACACAATTTGCTATGGACAGACACGAAGAAAGAAAGAATGAGAAATGAACAGAGATAAAGAGGGAGAAGTTAAATCTAGAAGAAAAGTTAAGTATTCATGGATAATGAAGATAATTTAATTAGATCTTTATGGGTCTGTCGTAAAAATGCACCTGCTATTTCACATCATCATCATCATCATCATCATCATCAGGTGCCCTGCCGCATGGCGTTGGCGATCATGGACTTCCATCTGTCTCTATCTCTCGTTGCCCCTAGCATCCTCCCCACCCTCCTCGTCCCCAGCCACTCAGCAAGTCCGTCCAGCATTTTCTCCCTGTGTCTACCTGGTGCTCTCTTTCCCTCCAGCTTTCCCGTTGTGACCAAGTGCTCCAAACCCCCCTATCTCATAAAATGGCCTATACATGTTGCCTGTCTTTTCGTAATCTTCCTTATGAGTGATCTACTTGTGTCTGCCTCCATCAAGACCATTCCACATACCCACACGAAATACGCATACAGACATTCATACGAAATGTGTTAACTGAAAGCAAAAAA
>JAPXFY010000015.1:52989293-52991793 GCA_030674185.1 Monoplex corrugatus | reverse complement strand
ATGCCCACAACGCGTACACAAACATACACGTTTACATACACACACACACTCACACACACACACACTCTCTGCCTCTCTGTCTCTTTCTCTCTCTCTTTCTCTCTCTCTCTCTTTCTCCCTCTCTCTCTCTCTATCCATCTATCTATCTATCTATCACACACACACAAAACACACACACACACACACACACACACACACACACACACACACACGCGCGCGCGCGCGCGCGCGCGCGCATACAAAAAGAGAGAGAGACAGACAGACAGACACAGAGAGAGACAGACAGATACAGACAGACAGACAGAGAGGGGGAGAGAGAGAGGGAGAGAGAGAAAACACAGATGGATACACACTCCAACATACACGCACGCACACACACACACACACACACACACACACACACACACACACACACACACACACACACACACACACACACACACACACACACACACACACACACGAGCACGCGCACGCGGAACAAATACGGAGAGAGAGAGAGACACAGAGAGAGAGAGAGAGAAACTGAAAACTGAAACTGTTTATTGTCATTACCCGAAAAGGTCTTTTGACAAGGGGGATAACAATTTTCCAGTAGTGCGACACATAATCCACTCTTTGTATGTGCGCAAATTCTTCACACATAATCAAAAAAAATATCGAACATCCATTCCTTGAACAGTCGAACATATTCAAATCATATATAATGAACAATCATCCATTTTACCACTACTACATAATGCAAAGAAAACAACAACAAAAAATATCAGAACAGTGTTCCCACATTCAGGCCAATAATTTGTCTAGGTTTAGACAAACCAAAATCTTTTTCACACACCCTCACCCACTCACACGCATCCATATACGCTCACACGCGGGCGCGCGCTCGTGCGCACACACACACACATCAAAACTGTAATATGATGAAACATCTGGGCTAGACCACCCAAACCTTACATTTAGTGATAATAATATAATCTTCACATAACTGCCCCAAAATACTCTATTAACAAGGGACATCACTATGCCTTTTATTTATTTGTTTTTTGGTTTGTTTGTTTTTTTTGTTTTTGTTAACATGTATAGTAGACCCTTAAGTGTCTATATACCCTTTCAATATCCACTTCTAACATATTCTACAAATATACCATTATTTTCATATTATTAGCTACTCTTAAATTATCGGCAAACAAAGCAAAATAAAGCAAATGAAAACAGCTCTTTACAAAACAGAGTCTATAATAAAGCGGCTTCTTTTGGAGTTAACGTGATATAGCCCACATCAGTCAAAAGAGATTAAATTAATCCCAGTATGATATTGTCTAGCACTATTGTCGGGCTTGTAAGTGTTTATGTCTTATTTTTTGTGCTTCCGCAATGTATAGTGCCACTGATTTGATTATGACTTCGTCATCAGATGACAAAATAGATACAACATCTTGTCTTTTGGCCATGTCGGATTCAAAAACTTTGCATTTTCCACGTATTGTGTCAAAAATTTGGCATTGGAATAAAAAGTGTTTTTCATTATCGACATTGTTTCCACATAAGGGGCAAGGATATACTGTGGACGTCCCAGGTTGAAACCAATTTTTATTTGCATTGAAACCAAGTGTTCTTAATCTAAATCTTGCGTAATTAGTTCTTTGCCATTTATCCGTAACAACACTGAGATATTTTTCGGTTTGAAAAACATCTTTAAATGAGAAGAACCAACTATATTTTTCTTTGTTTTCCATATCTGAGTGCCAATTTTGTTTAAACGAACAAATAAGCCTGTCTTTAAATTCATTAATAAACTGACACTCATTTCCTACTCCCTGGGACAACCACACGATTCCAAACCCAAGTTCTGATAAAGCCTTTTTTACCTGATAGGCCCAGTTCTGTTTTCCTATTTCCATTTGAGTAACCATCATTTCATATGCCTGTTTACATAACCGAGATTGTGGAAGCCTTAACAATTTCAACCAGTATTTAATACTCTTCACAAAGGTTCTAATGTATAAAGGATATCTTCCAGTTTCTCCATATAAAACAGTATTAGAAGAGTGAATTGGTACAGCCAAAAAACGTTTTATAGCATATGTATGCACTTTTTCCATATGTGGATTTACAGTAAGACCCCATACTTCAGCTGCATATGTAAGTAAAGGTTCTATCTGTGTATCAAACATTTTCCAATATAAATTACAATCAATAGAATTGAGCTTCCGTAAGGATTTTAGAATTTCAATAACACCTTTTTTCCCTTTATTACAAGATTCTTCCCATGCATAATTTAAACTTAATTTTGTCGAAAATATTATTCCTAAGTATTTATAAGAATTAACAACTTTAACCTCGTTAATTCCATAGAACCATGAGAGAGAGAGAGAGAGAGAGAGAGAGAGAGAGAGAGAGAGAGAGAAAGGGGGAGAGGAAACAGACAGACAGGCAGACAGGCAGACAGACAGACAGACAGACAGAAAGAGACAGACAGAGAGAAAGAGAGTATATG
>JAPXFY010000015.1:52981793-52984293 GCA_030674185.1 Monoplex corrugatus | reverse complement strand
GTGTGTGTGTGTGTGTGTGTGTGTGTGTGTGTGTGTGTGTGTGTGTGCGTGCGCACGAGCGCGCGCCCGCGTGTGAGTGTATATGGGTGCGTGTGTGTGTGTGTGTGTGTGGGTGTGAGTGTGTGCAAAAAATTTTGGTTTGCCTAAACCTAGACAAATTATTGGCCTGAATGTAGGAACATGTTCTGATATATATATATTTTTTTGCATTATGTAGTACTGATAAAATGGATGATTGTTCATTATATATGATTTGAATATGTTCGACTGTTCAAGGAATGGATGTTCGATATTTTTTTTTTTTTGATTATGCGTGAAGAATTTGCGCACATACAAAGAGTGGATTATGTGTCGCACTACTGGAAAATTGTTATCCCCCTTGTCAAAAGACCTTTTCGGGTAATGACAATAAACAGTTTCAGTTTCAGTTTCAGTTTCAGTTTCAGTTTCTCTCATCTTCTCTCTCTCTCTCTCTCTCTCTCTCTCTCTCTCTCTCTCTCTCTCTCTCTCTCTCTCTCTTCTCTCTCTCATGGCTCTAACAACTTTTCCACACAGCCGTATCACAAAGAACTGCTAACAAGAATGTTATGGAAACATGTCCAGGTGTGTGGCCTTATCATGAGATGCAATGTATGTCAAAGAAACGTAAAGCAAGGTGTAATATAGTTAAATATTATTAGACAGTAGAAAACGAACACGGACGCTCAATGCACAGTTACAAAAATGATCAAGAATAGAGGGAACGGTCAGCGTAGTCATCTGAGGTACCTGTACCATGCTTGGATATAGGTATGCCCTCGATCAAGCCGCTTAAAATAAGAATACACAAGACATAAAGAAAGCTAAAGGCATAGCAAAGAAAAGGTAGAAAATGACAGACATACAGACAGACAGACAGAAAGACAGACAGAGAGACCGATATACCACCAGCCAGATAGACGGAGGAAAACAGATATGGCGTTGGAATTTATTTTGTCCGATCCATTTGCTCAATTGTCCTTGAAATGTTCGACTGCGTCAAGTGAGAAAGACAGGGATTAATACCCAAGTTGATTGTTCCCGTAAAATTTTAAAAAATGAAATAAACAACATCGACACTATCAAAGCAACATGATGATCCCTGTCATCCGCAAAAGCCAAATAAAACCTCAGGACTCCTCTGGGTTGATCTCAGGACTCCTATGGGTTGATCACAGGTCATGTTATTTAAGAGACGAATATATAAGAAAAAAAAAACCGAATTCCAAAAGAACTACAATGAAAAAAGATTTTTTTTAAATTTTAAAAAAAGAGAGACATAAAGACAGATAGACAGATAAACAGGCAGTCTGAGAGACAGAAAGACAAAGAGACAGACAGACAAACAAGTAATCAAGTAGCCACCCAGACATACAAAGAACAAGAAAGTGGTGATAGATCTATCTGATCATATCATCTGCACCCTCAGAAGCAAAAAAAAAGTGTGATAGATTTGATGCATCTGCACCCTCAGAAGCAAAAATAAAGTGTGATAGATTATGATGTATCTGCACCCTCAGAAGCAAAAAAAAGTGTGATAGATTATGATGTATCTGCACCCTCAGAAGCAAAAAAAAGTGTGATAGATAATGATGTATCTGCACCCTCAGAAGCAAAACAAAAAGTGTGATAGATATGATGTATCTGCACCCTCAGAAGCAAAACAAAAAGTGTGATAGATTATGATGTATCTGCACCCTCAGAAGCAAAACAAAAGTGTGATAGATTATGATGTATCTGCACCCTCAGAAGCAAAAAGAAAGTGTGATAGATTGTGATGTATCTGCACCCTCAGAAGCAAAAAAAAGTGTGATAGATAATGATGTATCTGCACCCTCAGAAGCAAAAAGAAAGTGTGATAGATAATGATGTATCTGCACCCTCAGAAGCAAAAAGAAAGTGTGATAGATATGATGTATCTGACCCTCAGAAGCAAAAACGAAAGTGTGATAGATATGATGTATCTGCACCCTCAGAAGCAAAAACGAAAGTGTGATAGATACTGATGTATCTGCACCCTCAGAAGCAAAAAAAAGTGTGATAGATAATGATGTATCTGCACCCTCAGAAGCAAAAATAAAGTGTGATAGATTATGATGTATCTGCACCCTCAGAAGCAAAAATAAAGTGTGATAGATTAATGATGTATCTGCACCCTCAGAAGCAAAATAAGTGTGAAGATAATGATGTTCGCACCCTCAGAAGCAAAGAAATGTAAGTCATGTGTACGCACCCTCAGAAGCAATAGAACACAAACAAACAAACAAACAAAAAGGGGGGGGGGGAGAAAGTACACATGCTTATTGCTCTATTTTGAAAAGAAAAGAAAAATCCTGAGACTAAAACCAAAGAATATCAATAATAACTTGACACTTTCAAAGCAACAACATGATTCTCTCGATCTACATATCTGCACAAAGCCTCAGCAATTCCCTACATTACGTGCGATGGACAGGCATCACAGAGCGAAGAGGGATGAAAG
>JAPXFY010000015.1:52971793-52976793 GCA_030674185.1 Monoplex corrugatus | reverse complement strand
ATTTCACACAGAAGTCAATGTATTAAAAAGAAATATATCGAATGCGACAAACTGACGAATGAGACAAATTTCAAACAAATACTGCACTGATTACATTTAAAAATAAAAACGAAAATGCCGATAGCTAAACACATAACAATTGTGGCCAACCAGCAATCCCATAAAACATTGTATTGGATTTTGATGCTGATATAGTATTCTCTGCACACGTCACTGATTCAACTGCTGCTTTTAAAACAAAAAAATGTATGTTAAGAAAGAATTTTGTTATGTTTATTTTTTTCAGCTGGTTTCTTTAACTTTTAGATTACCAATGGCAAATTTGAAAAACAGCTTTCAACTTATAATTTTTGCTATTGAAAAAAGATCATTTATTGCCCTTGTCCTTTCCCCCTCCTAATTCATTATCTTAAGGAACAAATCATTTAATTTAATTGGTGGTGGTGGTGGTGGTGGTGGTGGCGGTGATGATGATGATTATGGTGGTGATGATGGTGGTGATGATGGCGTGATGGTGGTGATGATAGTGCTGACGATGACAATGACGATGACGACGACGATGATGATGATGATGAGGTAATCATAACGACGACGACGACGATGATGGTGACTATAATGACAATTAACTTTGTAATAAATGCGCAGTTAGATGAATGAATGATTGAACGAACAAACGAACGAACGAGCGAACGAACGAACGAAAGAACGAACGAACGAACGAACGAACGAACGAACGAACGAACGAACGAACGAACGAACGAACGAACGAACGAACGTATCCATCCATCAATCCATCCATCCATCCATCCATCCATCCATCCATCCATCCATCCATCCATCCATCCATCCATCCATCCATCCATCCATCCATCCATCCATCCATCCATCCACCACTGACATTAGTCACGTTTTTATGCTCAGGAGACAATCACACAGGGTTCCTCACTGTTCCTTTTCGAAGTAGCTGTGTATCGATCACATTGTGACAGCGTGTCCAAAAAAATCTAACGTTTGAGATTGTTTTTTTTCGTTAAATCAATAAGCCACAAATTAATTAAAGTATGCACCTGCAGTCTAATTCCAAGATTACAGGGCCCATATGCAGATCGGTTTTTTTTCCCAGTGTTTCTCTTCCGTTTCGTGTGTTGATTTAAGCGAGCTGGTTCTGTGAAAATCTCTTTTGCTGGCATATGTTATTATTTTGTTCCGACAAGAAGCTGAGGAGTTTACACTATCTCTCTTTCTGTTTCTGTCTCTGTCTTCTGTCTGTCTCTCTGTCTCTGTCTGTCTATGTCTGGCTGGCTGTCTGTCGCTCTCTCTCTCTTTCTCTCTCCTTCTCTCTGTCCTCTCCCTCTCTTCTCTCTTTCTTTCTCTCTCTCTCTCTCTATTTTCCTCTGTCTGATGATCTGTCTCTGTTTTATCTCTCTTTTTCTGTCTCTTTCTGTCTCTTTCTGCCTCTTTCTGTCTCTCAGTCTGTCTACCTGTCTGTTCTTTCTGTCTCTGTCTCTATCTCTGTTTCTGTCTCTCTCTGTCTCTCTGTCTGTCTGTCTTTCTGTCTGTCTCTCTCTCTCTCTCTCTCTCTCTCTCTCTCTCTCTCTCTCTCTCTCTCTCTCTCTCCTCGTTATGCTGTCTTCTTCAGTGACTTGGCCTTTTGTCTTCATCTTCATCAGTGCTTTTGTCTCTGTCCCTGCCTCTGTTTGTCTCTCCCCCCCCCCCCTTTCTGTCATCAGTGCTTGCCTCTGTCTTTTTTCCTGCTTTTGTTTGAGTGTATGCTGTTTGGTGCCACCCGCCCCCTCTCCCATCCCCAGCCCACCTCCTCCTTTTTTTTTTTTTTTTTTTTGCTTTTTGCGTATGCGTCTTTTTTTCTATTTCTCTTCCCCCCTTCGTTTTTTTTTTCTTTTGTCATTGTTAGTTTTAGCTTCCATTTTTCTGTGCATATTCTTTCTTATTTTGAACTCTTTTCTGTTATGACATTTATTACGATTTTCACGAAACTGACAGTACATTTACCAGAAAGCACACCATTTCGTCAAATATTAACTTATAGTATAACTTATATTCAACAACCTAAACACCATAACACTCAGAAATATTTACAGTTTCAACTGATGTATGCCATACAGCTCTTTTATTGATAGATTTTATAGATCCAAATATATAATATATAAAAGAAGAAGAAGGAGGAGGAGGAGAAGGAGACGAAGAAGAAGAAGAAGATGCACATTAGTTTTAATTTACATATATTTGATCTCAGTGAAATAGTTTCATGTGTGTCCATCCAAATGTGCCGTTTTCTTTGATGGATACACGTTCAACAACGATATTTACTTTTTTCACTCTACATGTACACTTTACAAGACCTTGTCAAAATATAGAAGATGAATAGTCATTTTCCGGAACAAAACTTGTACTTGTACTTGTGTTTCTGTTTTCCCGTCGGCCTTTATGTCTCTATCCACTTCTGTCTGTCTATTTGTCTGTCTGTCTGTCTGTCTGTCTGTGTCTTTCTCTTTCTCTCTCTCTTTCTCTGTCAATCCGTCAGTCTTGTCTCTCTCTGTCTCGATCTTTCTGTATTGTCTCTGTATGTTTTTCTGTTTCTGTCTGTCTGTCTATCTGTCTGACTCTGTGTCTCTGTCTGTCTGTTTCTCTGTCTGTCTGTCTGTCTACCTGCCTGTTCTGCCTGTCTGTCTGTCTGTCTGTCTCTCTATCTCTCTCTCTCTCTCTGAGTTTATTTCTGTCTTTCTTCTTCTTCTTCTTCTTCTTCTTCTTCTTCTTCTTCTTCTTCTTCTTCTTCTTCTTCTTCTTCTTCTTCTTCTTCTTCTTCTTCTTCTTCTTCTTCTTCTTCTTCTTCTTCTTCTTCTTCTTCTCTCTCTCTCTCTCTCTCTCTCTCTCTCTCTTTTCTCTCTCTTTCTGTCAATGTCGTGTCCTCACAAAGAAAATTCTCCACCTTTCATCTGATGCCAAAATAATCACGCACATAGCCGCCAAAATAATCACATTCATGCCGATTGTTATTATTCCATTAATCATCTGTCACGATATATGAGTCCGTTTTTACATATCTGCTGAGTATTTGCGTTTCTGAAAAAGGTAAGTTTTTAACCCTTCACCTCCTTCCCTCCTTGACCCACCCTCGAAGTTCACTGATACGATTTAGCAGGAAGGAGCTGCAAATAGTAAGAGAAAGAAAGCAAATAGAACAGAAAATGTATAGAATATGAAGAGACGGAGAGAGAGAGAGAGAGAGGAGAGGAGAGAGAGAGAGAGAGAGAGAGAGAAGAGAAAGAGAGAGAGAGAAAGAGAAAGAGAGAGTCAGAGAGAGAGTCAGAGAGAGAGGGAGAGTCAGAGAGAGAGAGGGGAGAGTCAGAGAGAGAGAGAGAGAGAGAGGGAGAGTGTCAGAGAGAGAGGGAAGAGTCAGAGAGAGAGAGAGAGGGACAAAGTCACAGAGAGAGAGAAAAAGAGAGCGAAAGACACACACAGAGTCAGAGAGAGAGAGAGAGAGTCAGAGAGAGAGAGTCAGAAAGAGAGGAAGAGAGAGTAAGAGAGAGAGAGAGAGAGAGGAGAGAGAGAGAGAGAGAGAGAGAGAGAGAGAAAGAGAGGGGGGCACCAATGCTGCTAATCGCCAGACAAATTAGAGACAGGTGCTGTTTGGGGCTCTGTTGAGATCAAATTGACTGGTTAATGGCACTACTTGACAGTCGCAGACATTTGGATTGGTACTGTTGATATGTGATCTGAGACCGCATAATGTAATTCCGACACATTTTAAGACAACTGATAAGCAAATACGATACAGAGACTTGAGAAAGCAGCAGGTAAAGCTGTCAAAATTTAGAGAAATTATACCGGGTAGACCCAGGGAGAAGATACTAGACGGACTTGCAGAGTGGCTGAAGACAAGGAAGGTGGAAGAGATGCTTGAGGAAACAAGAGATAGAGACAGATGGAAATACATAATCGCCAACGCCATGCGGCAAGGCATGTGATGATGATGATGGTACATATTTCAGACTTAAGAAAAGAACCAAAAGAATATCGTACAAAATCATTCTAATCAGCGTGAACGTAAAAGAAATGTTACTGACAGGATACACAAACATTGCACTGACAAGCATGCATGATACATAGACTCCAATTTTGTGATATATATACGAAATGGACTACTCTTTGCGCAAGATGCAGATTTATTAGAAAACATAAATCCATGCTGATTGGAGTTTACACAGAAGTCAGCGTATTAAAAAAACGCAAAGTCGAATGCGACAGATTTAAAATAAAACCTCTACTGATAAAATTTCAAACAAACCGAAAATGCCAATAGCTAAACACAAAACAATTATGGCCAACCAGCAATCCCATAAAGCATAATATTGGATTGTGATGCTGATATAATATTCTATGCACACGTCACTAATTTAACAGCTTTTAAAACAAAAATCTGCATTAAAAAGAACATTGCTATGTTAATTTTTTCATTTGTTTCTTAACTTTTAGACTAACAAAGGCAAATTTGAAAAAACATCTTTAACATAACTTTTGCTGTTGAAAAAAAGAGCATTGTTGCCTTTGTCCTTTCCCCCCTCCTTATTCATTATCTTGATGAGTTAATCAATTAATTTCATTAAATCAGAATGTTTTTGTACAATATTCATTTAATTCCTCTTTACGTCTAAAATCTTTATGATTTCCTAAATCTTAATGTCCTAATTCTCAAATCTCTGTTCTTTGTTTTTCATCAATTAACCATTTGATTAACTAACCAAGTAATTAAATTATCTATTCATGTATCTATTTATTTATTTATTCAGTTATTCATTTGTTTGTTTGGGGAATTTTGCTTATCTAATATTTCATTTCTAAATGTTTTATTTCGTTTATATGTTCATCTACTTATTTTCTTCCATTCGCATTTTATATGTTATTTTCAGTCATTAATTATTATGAACCTTTGCTCTAATGTCATATGATTGTAACTTACTGACACGCCTTGAGGTTTCAAA
>JAPXFY010000015.1:52961793-52964293 GCA_030674185.1 Monoplex corrugatus | reverse complement strand
TATCCCCTATTAACGCCAATATCTTACTCAAACTAAGATTAAAAAAAGCTTTCAAGAGTTGAAGAACACTAATGGGGTTTGACAAGATAACAACGGACATGCTGAAAGATGGTGGGGACTGTACTGTCCCTCAGATGTGCAACCAGGTATAAAATTCAAGCGTTGTCCAATAGGATTTGGGAAAATGGAAAGGTGGTTTGCATTGCAGAGCGAGAGAGAGAAAGAGAGAGTGAGACAGACAGACAGACAGAGTTAGAAAGAGAGAGAGAGAGAGAGTATATGAGGGGAATAGCAGACATACACCCCCTGCTCTTGTATCTCTGTCTCTGTCTGACTGACTCCCAACTTGTCTAGCTGCCCTTTTCTCTCTCTCTCTCTCTCTCTCTCTCTCTCTCTCTCTCTCTCTCTCTCTCTTTCTCTCTCTCTCTCTCTCTCTCTCTCTCTGTCTCTCACTCTCTCACACACACACACTCTCTCTCTCTCTCTCTCTCTCTCTCTCTCTCTCTCTCTCTCTCTCATATTAATCTGCCATCCTTTCCCGTTCTTTTATGTCATTTAAAGATGTTACTGCTTTAGACAGATTAAACAAACACTGCACGCAATATGTGTATATTGTATCATTTGCTTGTCATTCAAGACTGTTTTGCTTCCTTTCTTTCCACCATAGTTCGGTGGTGCGTGATTCAAACAAATTCAGCTCATGACAAAACAAAAAGCACTTGATCACCTAACATGTATAGTGCCAGTGAACCTCCAGTGTGCCCAGCCCCCACCCCCACCCCTTGCACCCCCCCCCTCCCACGGACAGACAACAATGCGTGGATTGGAAATCTCTTGGTTCATTTCGTTCATTACCGCCTTTGCTGTTCCAAGTTATCACATTGTTCATCCATGTGAACACAGCACATCAGGGGGCTCATGGAAGCAGACAGGTCCTTGTTGTCGGTGCTTGTGGGCAATGTGGCCAGTCTTCCATTTCTAAGTATCAGACCATGGAACAAAACTTAGTGTTGGCCAGATCTGCGAGAGCGAAAGACAATCTGCGTAGATGATGACATTGGAGGAGTGTCATCTTCCTCTTACACAGCTCTTCAAGTACATGAAAGGAAGATTATGAGTCTGTGATGTGTTAGAAGCCTCTGTAATGAAAAAAAAAAGAAATAAAAGACTACAGATCTGAATTTGAAGATTGGTCTAAACTTGAGTTCTGACTATTGAAGTTTCAAAAGGCATGTGATCTGTTAAAGGCCTGTGTAAGGCAAAAATTGAAAGAATAGAGATCTTGAATAGCAATCTGAACACATCATCATCATCAGGTGCCTTGCCGCATGGCGTTAGCGATCATGGACTTCCATCTGTCTCTATCTCTCGTTGCCCATCTCTCCCACCCTCCTCATCCCCAACCACTCTGCAAATCCGTCCACCATTTTCTCCCTGGGTCTACCCGGTGCTCTCTTTCCCTCGAGCTTTCCCGTTGTGACCAGGTGTTCCAAATCCCCTTTCCTCATAAACAAGCCTATAAATGTTGCCTGTCTTTTCCTAATCTTCCTTATGAGTGATCTACTTGTGTCTGCCTCCATTAAGACTGTCTCATTTGTTTTCTTTGCTGTCCATGGAACTCTCAACATTCTTCTTAGAAACCACATCTTGGCTGCCTCAATCTTGTTCTGGCTTTGTTTTGTTGACTGTCCACGCCTCACATCCGTACAACAGTATTGGTTCTATATAACATTCAAGAACTCTCTTCCTGTGGTTAATTGATAGGCATTTGTTGGTAAGAATGCTTGTCATCTTCTTGAATGCTGTTTTGGCTTGACCGATTCTGCCGGCTATTTTTGATGTGCATATGCCGTCTGATGAAATGATCGTTCCCAGGTATTTGAATTTATCAACCTCTGTCAAGGCTGTGCCATTTGCTGTTATTTTGCATGAGGGGATTTCATGTTTTTTACTGATCACCATGACTTCAGTCTTCCTGCTGTTTAGTTCCAGCCCCTTACCTTTGCTTTCTGTTTTTAGTATATTCACAAGGTTTTGTAGGTCCCTTTCATTTTCTGCAATTAGCACGGTGTCATCTGCGTATCGAATGTTGTTTATCATTTTCCCTCCAACCTTTAATCCAGGGTCTTCTTCTAGGTTACTCATGATGTTTTCGCTATAAAGTGAAAACAGATCTGGTGACAAAACACAACCCTGTTTGACTCCTCTTTTGATGTTTTGGAAAGAGCTTACATCGTTTTCTGTTCTCATTGCAGCTGCTTCTTCCCAGTACATATTTCTGATTATTCGTAGATCTTTTCCATCAACACTGAGTCTCTCAAGTTGGTTGATCAATTCATCATGTCTTACACGATCGAAAGCCTTGGTGTAGTCAACAAAGCATAAATACAAATCCTTATTCATCTTATTTGACCTCTCTATGATAATTATTAGGATGTATAGTATGTATAGGATGTATGTCTGAACTAGAGTTCTGAATATATTGAAGTTTAAAAAGGCA
>JAPXFY010000015.1:52936793-52941793 GCA_030674185.1 Monoplex corrugatus | reverse complement strand
CTTACGCCTTGCTCATAAACCTATGAGTTGGCCAAGTCCTGAAAAAAAAAAAAATTAAAAAATGCATCAACTGGGAATCGAACCCCGGTCACCCGGGTGGCAGGCGAGTATTCTACCACTAGACCAAGACATCACATAAAGCCACAGGATGTTTGGGTAAACCAATGTCCACCTTGGACATTTAAGGATTCAGGATCTCATGTCCCGAGGTCAGTTCCACTCGGCAATATAACAGTTGTCTTGCTGGCTTAACATCTTCATTCTCCAGTCATTCTGGTGATGTCAGCGTTTCATAAGATCCGTTCCTTACCCATTTCAAGACCTTACCAGCATATATGATTTTACGCAAACACACAATATCTGCAAGATAACTGCTGATAGTTTGGGGTGCAGTGTGTATAGATTTGTCGACTGCGATAAAATCCTTCTAGGCAAAACACCAATCTCCAAAATTCAAGTTCACTGATCATCAAGTACCAAGGCAGCTGGAAAAGACTGGAAAATATGGCCAGTTTCATTGCCACATGCGTGGCCTGACATTGTAGGGGGCGAATGCCAGAAGAAGAAGAAGAAGATAAGCTCCTCTCTTTTTCTATCGTGCAGGAGTACACTTACGGTGCTGCTTTACTGATTTTGATGGAGTCACTCAAATGCATGGCTCGGCCAATGGAACTGATGTGTGCAGATGGTTATGGTCACGTCATGTTGTTTGTCACAAAGACAGACATGCAAGGGAACGTACAGAAGGACAGACATGCAAGGGAACGTACAGAAGGACAGACAGATTGGGAGTGGATAATAGAAACACTTACAGCTTTATTTTCGTCTTTCAGAAAAAAATATTTCACTCATTACAGAAAGAGATAATGAAAATACGTAAGCAATAAAACGAAAAGAAAAAGATAAAACGGAAAAGAAAAGTCCCAATTAATAATGGAACATAAACTAAAAAGACCATAACTGTTTTCACAAACAACAACAAAAAATACGGCTAACAATGACCGATGATATTTCTTGTCCATTTTTTTTCAGTTAGTTTTCTTTTTATGTATGTTCAAGCCATATGTAATTGTTGTGAATGTCTTTAGTTTTCTTGTTTGTTTGGTGGGTTTTTTTTGCATATATTTTATTGTCTTTATCTGCTTGTATGTATATGTGTTTGTGTGTGTGTGTGTCTGTGTGTGTGTGCGTGCGTGTGTGTGTGTGTGTGCGTGCGTGTGTGTGTGTATGTGTGTGTGTGTATGTGTGTGTGTGTGTGTGTGAGTGTGTGTGTGTGTGTGTGTGTGTGTGTGTGTGTGTGTGTGTGTGTGTGTGTGTGTGTGTGTGTGTGTGTGTGTGACTCGCTGTCTGTATCTGTGTGTCTGTGTGTCTGTATTTGTGTCACAGTATATGACAATGATGTGTTAGCAAGATTCTCTCAGTATTTTATACATAAATATTTACTAAAATAATTATGGATCAAAGATTTAGATCGTGGAGGGGTCGGCGATGTGGAAGCTGGTAAGCAATAGCCCCGAGGTTAAGATCACATGGACGGCGAAAAAACAGCCTAAAATCAGGACTGTTTGAGAAAGGTGGTTGAACATAACTTTCTCGTGAATACTATAAAAATATAGACTAGGTAAAACATAGGCTACGTAGGACCTTAGGGACTGGCCAGATCATGGGTTTCTGAGCAGGCTTAAGGCTTGTGCCATGCACCACCATACACAAGGCACTAGTGATGTAAGTGTATATGAATTCATTCGGAGCGCAGAGACGTAATCTTGAGAAACTGAAACTTTGTCATGAACTTTCTGAACCTGTTTAAATTATATTTTTACTGTTTTGACAGCTTTATCATTGTCGTCGGTGAACATTAAATTTCATTTCAGCTGAAGACTCTTCAAAGTCACGGTTACCTTAGTAAGTACAATATCTGGATGTTCTGTGACGTGTTTTGTACAGAAAGAGAAACTGTGACAGTGGTGTGACCTTCTTGTTCCTTCTTACCTCTGTCACTGTGTGCCCCAGATAAATGGAAATTGTAAGAGTGGTGTGACCTTCCTGTTCCTACTTACATATGTCTCCGAGTGCCCACGATTTCACTTGCTATTAATAATAATAATAATATATTTTATTTATATAGCGCAAAATCTTGACAAAATCAAATCTAAGCGCACAAAGCACAGCCCCCTTCTAGATCCATAAGAGAATAAGTCGAATTGATTGATGTTGCTTCTGATTGTGTGGGGGATGTATGTTTGTGTGAGTGTGTGTGTGTGTGTGTGTGGTGTGTGTGTGTGTGTGTGTGTGTGTGTGTGTGTGTGTGTTTATGTGTGTGTGTGTGTGTGTGTGTGTGTGTGTGTGTGTGTGTGTGTGTGGGGTGTGTGTGTGTGTGTGTGTGTGTGTGTGTGTGGTGATCTTTGATTTAATGTCTATTCACTAAAGTGATTTTAGACCAAAAAAAATAAATGGATACATGAGGAGAAAAGAGGAAACTTGGAAATGGTTAATCTTCGGGAAAAAGAAATGAACCAGTAAAACAACTGTGCCGAAAACGAGAAAGAAAAAATAATAAATGACGTTAACATAATTAACGATTGAAACAGTAAAATTAGCTAACCATAACATTGAACATGAGAAGTAACGGCGCGTTAAAGATAATTCGCTATAGGACTTTTTGACAGGCTAACAAAAATTCATATGTTAAGGAAGGTGAAAGGCAAATATGTCAGAAACTGTCTTCGTTGATAACGTATGTATATGTCGTTTTACCCGAACGCGTGAAAGAATATGACTATGTGTTATCTTCTTTCCACACAGACACACTACATTCCTGGTGTATTTTGTTTTGAATGCATCAAGTTTCCACCTATACATAAGGGATTGTATACTTCTGCTGGCAGGAAACTGCTTAAGTGTTTTGCTAATTTCAAAGTTCATGTAACAGTTTTCATACATTGTCTGTTTATCTTGAAACTGCTTTCATACGTAGGTGTCCACTAAGGTATAACTCTCATGTAATGAGAGGGAAAGTTGTACATAATTTGAATCTGGTGAGCTCTTTGCACCCCGTTTGGCAGCCCTATCAACCATATCATTGTAATGAAAAGAACTATGAGATGGTATCCAGCAGAAAGTAATATCAGTGCCTCTTAAGGATATACTATTAATCAATGAGTAATTTTCCAATATCATTTCAGATATTGTTTGTAATTTTGATAATTCAAGAGCTTGAAGTACAGATTTTGAATCAACGCAAAACAGTATCTGGGGAATTGTCCTAGGAAGATTTATCACATAATTCAAAGCCATTAAGATTGCAAAGAGTTCTGCAGTAAAGACAGATTTATTAAGTCCTATATAGAAAGATTTCTCAATTTTGAGAGGTATTAAAAACGCTGAGCCTGCTTGTCTTTCAATTAATGATCCATCAGTGTAAACTTTCAAGTGATCGGAATAAAAGTCTTCTATATGACATTTAACGTGACTTGCCAGGAAGTTGATGTTATCTTCTTTCTTTTAAGTCAGTGTGGTGTATGTCAAATCGTGCTCTTTGAAGTGTGCGTGTGAGTGTGCGTGTTCTGTGTGTGTGACTGTGTGTGTGTCACTCTGTGTGTGTGTGTGTGTGACTGTGTGTATGTGTGTGTCATTCTGTGTGTGTGTGCGTGTGTGTGTGTGTGTGTGTGTGTGTGTGTGTGTGTGTGTGTGTGTGTGTGTGTGTGTGTGTGTGTGTGTGTGTGTTGTGTCAAATGGAGAGACAAACAGACACGGACACAGACAGCGACTAATGTTTATTTGAGAGAATGATTTGATTTTAAATGTCAGAGAAAGTGAGAGACACACAGACAAAGACAGACAGAAAAAAGGATAATCCGATTCGGTATCCATTAGGCGGTGCTCTTTTCTGTAAAGGTCAGTATAAAATCAAAGTTCAACAAGAAAAGTTTAACACACACACACACACACACACACACACACACACACACACACACGCATACACACACACACACGCATACACACACACACACACACACACACACACACACACACACACACACGAATCACATACACATACACACATAGATACACTCACATATATAAAGAGAGAGAGAGAGATAGACAGACAGACAGACAGACAGACAATGAGAGACAGAGAGACAAAGACAGAAAGAGAGAGAGAGAGAAAGAGAGAGAGAGAGATCAACACACACACACACACACACACACACACACACACACACACATGGACATTCTCTCTCTCTCTCTCTCTCTCTCTCTCTCTCTCTCTCTCTCTCTCTCTCTCTCTCTCTCTCGTTTATGTTTACTTATTTTTCTGACCAGTTTCCTGCTCCACATAAATACTGACGGAAGCTGGAACAATGTTTACAATGCCATGATGATGACGACTATGGAGACGACAATCATGATACTGTTGAGTTCCATTCTGGATTTGAGACCTTCACAAGACTATAATCTACGCTTTCTATCGTGATATTTCTTGGCGTCAACCAGGCTCGAGAATTACGGACGCTTGCGAAGTTGGTCAAGAGATATGAACAAAAGCCTCAATAAAGTCACAGCCAAGTAAAGGAGACTCGGTGTGTGTGTGGTCCTATTCTTCCCAATATACATATTCTAGTACGTTCAAGTCTGGGAAGGAGCCAGCTAAGTTTTTACCAGGTCTGATAGTATTCAAACCCCAGTCCATGTTCCTTTAAGTTTCCCACTGCATCGTGGTTTAAGCAAACAAATCTCATCATCATTCAGACATGCCAACTGTCTTTTATTCCACTCCAGTTGGTATAGGAATCAGAATCAGACAAGAACAGAGCTAGCCAGGAGGCAAAAAACAATACAAAAATAAAACAAAACACAAACACACACAAAAAGTGGCCCCTGAGTTGAATAATTCAATTGAGTGAAAAGGGATTTGAAAAGGTAGCAGCTGATGCATTGAGAGGGGGACCATTAAAAGCAATTTCCTGTTGACATTTAAACCTTGGTTGGCCTCAAAA
>JAPXFY010000015.1:52924293-52931793 GCA_030674185.1 Monoplex corrugatus | reverse complement strand
AGTCATCGATACTTGCTGGAAGTGGTGGAACATAAACTTGGTCTTTAACATACCCCCACAAGAAAAAGTCACACACAGTGAGGTCCGGGGATCTGGCAGGCCAAGCACAGAGAGCAAGGTCTTTAGCACCTCTCCTCCCAATCCATCGCTGAGGCACGTTTTCATTCAGATAAGCTCTAACCCCGAGATGCCAATGGGGTGGTGCTCCATCTTGCTGACAAATGAAGTCATTCGAATCTGCTTGCAGTAAAGTGAATAGCCAGTTTTGGAGCATTTCGAGATAGGTTTGTCCTGTAACGGTGTTTCCTTCAAAGAAAAAGGGACCATAGACCTTGTCTTGAGACACAGCACAGAAGACGTTCACTTTAGGGGAATCTCTTTCATGCTCAACAGTTTCATGTGGGTGATCTGTTCCCCAAATGCGCACATTGTGACGATTGACTGTGCCGCTCAAATGGAAAGTCGCTTCGTCACTAAAAACTAAACGTGAAAAGAGAGTTTCATCACCTTCCTCCATCTCCAGCATTGACTCACAGAATGTCCTCCGCATCACCTTGTCATCATTAGTAAGTGCTTGGACGAGGCTTAGTTTGTATGGTTTCATGTGTAATCGTCTCTTAAACACACGCCAGACAGTGGTATGAGGGATGGCAAGCTGAAGACTTGCTCGACGTACGGACTTACGTGGGCTGCTCTCAAATGCATATGAATCCTCTCCACTTGCTCCTCTGTAACACGTGGTCTTCCAGGACTCTTTCCTTTGCACAGACACCCACTCTCTTTAAACTGTCTAACCCACCGTCGAATGCTCTCACGATGGGGCGGATCAATGCCGAATTCTGTTCTGAAAGCACGTTTGCACCGTGACAATGGCGTTTGTTTTCGCGAACTCAAGCACGCAAAACGCCTTCTGCTGAGGAGTCGCCATTTTGATTGATCTTCCCACAATTCAGCTGCACCGGATGTTATACTAACGACAGCGGTGAAACTGACACCCAATCAAACTTTGATAACTACTCTATCAAATAACCACTGATTCAGTCCACTACAATGCTATAGACCTGAAAAAACTGCGTAATGATTTTGGCGTATTCTCTTTGAAACACCCTGTATATCTAAGACCTTATATTTACCAGGATACATAACATACTTCGGCTTTGTGGCCTGGCTGGTAACTTCAGGGAATCAGACCTGAACAGCAAAATGGGCTGTGTCTGGAACATCACATCTGACCACTTTCGTGGTCTTTTCAAACATCCCCTATGATTGAAGTAAGACAACGTTGGGAGATTCCGACTGCTAACTGTCGAGACCATAGGAAATAAGAGGGAAGCAGGGAGAATTTTAAATATCAACTAAGTAACATAACTCTTGAGAGTCACAGAGTTATCTCCCATGTAGAATTTCTCAAACCCAACACAGTTTGCGCTACCCATTCAGCTAGCATAGACGCAGCCACAAAGCATAAAGTGGTAAGCTCAGAACATTCCTTTATGCTTTGTGGCTGCGTCTATGCTAGCTGAATGGGTAGCGCAAACTGTGATGGGTTTGAGAAATTATACATGGGAGATAACTCTGTGAGTCTCAAGAGTTATGTTACTTTGTCGAAACCATAGTTAGGAATTGAGGGTTGGCAGCTATGTGAGCTGGTGGCAGGGCGGACCGCCAGAAAGAGAGATGAAGACCAGAGTGGGACGAGAGACTGTCTTCCATTCTCCCTTGATCCGTAGGCCGGGCTGGACTTGGATGGTGCACGTTGCGTGGCTGTGTCCTGTGGTTTGTCATCTCCCCACCTTGCCATTAGATTTGTCAACAAAGTAACTGATGACTTGGTCCGAATATGTCATGCAACGCATGGACAGCCCCCGCACTACCCCTTTTGTTTGAAAAAATGTCTGTCAAGTGACGTGGGGAGCTTGTGAGGTGACTGTTGGGAGAGTGGCCATGTATTGGTGCTCCGGTTCCCATCCGCATCCTCGTGATATTTCTTGTTAACTTGTTAACTTAGACCTGATACAGACCGAGCTACATAATATACCCTTTCTTCCCTGGTATCCCACAGTCAACAGGTATCCAATGGTCTCTTCTGGTTCTTCTGGCTTACTAGAAGGCCTTAATCAAAAGGGCGAGAGTCTCATTCTCCAGTGCCTGGAAACGAGGGCACATGAGGGGAAGACAACTTCGTAACGTGTGTCATCTGTATCATGAACCATGGAGACTGTTTCCATCAGTGCCTATCTTTGCTCGGTAACTGGTGCAGTGTTTTCCATACGAACATGGGCAGCTATGGTTTGGGTCTTTAGGAAGTTCATGAAGACTTTGAGACAGGAACCAGAAGAACAAGCAAACCAAAGTAAGCGCGTATTCAACACAACAAGACAAGACAAGCGCAAATTTTCGGCCAACCGGCCTTTGTCAAGCGCAAATGCACGGTCACAAACAGACCATAAACAATGCTAAACAACGGATAATAAGAAGAGGACTAAAAACTTCCCTGCCGCCTCGTCCAGTGGATAAAAAGGGACCAGGTTGATAAGTTTAGATATCTGGGAACGATCATCTCACCAGACGGCAGATGCACATCAGAATGGCCAGCAGAATCGGCCAAGCCAAAACAGCATTCAAGAAGATGAAAAACATTCTTACCAACAATGCCTATCAATTAACATCAGGAAGAGAGTTCTTGAATGTTGTATAGAACCGATAATGTTGTACGGTTGTGAGGCGTGGACAGTCAACAAACAAAGTCAGAACAAGATTGAGGCAGCCGAGATGTGGTTTCTAAGAAGAACGTTAAGAGTTCCATGGACAGCAAAGAAAACAAACGAGACAGTCTTGATGGAGGCAGACACAAGAAGATCATTGATAAGAAAGATTAGGAAAAGACAGGCAACACATATAGGCCATTTTTTTAGGAAACGGAAATTACAGCACCTGGTCACGACAGGAAGCTGGAAGGAAAGGGAGCAACAGGTAGACCCAAGGAGGAAATATTGTACGGACTTGCAGGGTGGCTGAGGACAGAGAGGGTGGAAAATCTGCTTGCGGCAACAAGGGATAGATATACATATGGAGGGCCATGATCGCCAACGCCATGCGACAGGGAACATGAGGAGGAGGAGGAGGAGGAGGAGGAGGACTCTGGTTCCACCGTTGGTCCCAGCACTAGTGGCTGACTAGTCCCTAGATAATCCAGAGGGACCCGAAGATACCCCTGCTGTATAATGAAACAAGGGGGCAGGGTTATCTTCGGGTCCCTCTGAACCATGCGTCTGTGGGTAACTGTCTTCTATGATGGCCATCGTGAGAGCCTGGCCCGCTATGTCATCTTGTAGCTCCGCTGAGGTGGCATGAATCGATCCTTTTTTTTCTGTGGTTTTTCAAAGAGAGATCGATCAAAAGAAAACTATGGGTATCACGTTGGACGGATAGACATTGAACACAGCACAAATCTTCTAATCACCTCGATTCTCATTATGCAGCGCAATCTTCTCCTAGTTTATTAGTTTTCTCGTTATTTGATTTTTTTTTATTTGCTAGGGATTCCAACACGCATTCTTCTAATCGCCGAGCTTCGTGTTATACAATGCAATTTACTGCTTTGTTTGTTTTGTTTGTTTGTTTGTTTTTATTTGTTTATTGTTTGTTTGTTTGTTTGTTTGTTTGTTTTCACAATACTTGAATTGTTTGTTTCCTTGTTTCCGTGGCACAATGTTGTTTAGTTATTTCGTTTCTGTGTTAATTTAGGAGTGTGTTTACTTGGCCTGCCTTTTTAAAAGAAAGCGTTCTGACTTAATTTGAGTGGAGGCAAGCGAATGCCAATGACAACATTTTTTTCACACAACCTGGTGCTGTCATCCAGCGTAATGGAATGAAACACCCTTGCTGTCCTATAAAACACACAGGGAGAGAGGTTCGGGTCCCTCTTGACCATCCCATTTTGATTTGCCAGTTTCCTTCAGTATTATTGCATCTTCTAGATACACTACATTCCTGTAACTTTTTTTTCAGTCTGTGTGTGCGTGTGTGTGTGTGTGTGTGTGTGTGTGTGTGTGTGTGTGTGTGTGGTGTGTGTGTGTGCTGTGTGCTGTGTGTGTTCGTGTGTGTTCGTGTGTGATGTGTGAATGTGTGTGTGTGTGCGTTTGTATTGTATTAGATAGACAGATAGACAGATAGATCAGATAGAAGATAGATAGACAGATAGATGTATAGATGTGTGTGTGTGTGTGTGTGGTGTTTGTGTGTGTGTGGTGGTGTGGTGGTCCTTGATTTAATGGCTATTCACTAAATGTGATTTTAGACAAAAAAACAAAACAAAACAAAAAAGGGGGGGATGATAGAGGAGGAGTGAAGAGAATATTTGAAAATTGTCAATTTTGAACTTGAGAAAAGATGATCCAGAAACAACTGTTTTGAAGAGGGGAAGGTAAAACTAACAAATAATGTTACCATAATTAACGATTTAAACAAACAAACTAACAAACAAAATTAATAAATATCTGGAAGAAATGAAGACAAAAATAAAACTAATAATTGACTAAACATAACAGTGAACAAGTGAAATAACATTTTAAAGGTAATTCGCTATAGGACTTTTTGACAGGCTAACAAAAAATTCATACAGTAATGATGATGAGGCAAATATATCAGAAACTGTACTCATAGATAGTGTTGGAATATGTCGTTTTACCTTAACGCAAGAAAGAATATGACTATGTGTTATCTTCTTTCCACACAGACACACTATGCTCTTGGTGTATTTTGTTTTGAATGCATCAAGTTTCCATCTATACATAAGGGATTGTATAATTCTGCTGGCATGAAACTGCTTAAGTATTTTGCTAACTTCAAAGTTCATGTGACATTTATCATACTTTTTCTGTTTTAATTGGAGCTGCTTCCAGACGTAGTTGTCTACTAAAGTGTAATTCTCGTGCAACGAGAGAGAAAGCTGGATATTGTTTGCATCTGGTGAGTTATTAGCTCCCCGTTTGGCAGTCCTGTCAACTTTATCATTATAACGAAAAGAACTATGAGAAGGTATCCAGCAGAAAATAATATCAGTGCCTCTTAAAGATAAATTATGAATCAAGTGACTAATTTCCAGATTCATTTCTGATCTTGTTTGTAATGTTGTATAATTCAAGAGCCTGAAGTACTGATTTTGAATCAACGCAAAAAAGTGTTTGAAAAATTGTCCTAGGAAGACTTATCATAAAGTTTAAAGCCATTAATATTGCAAAAGTTCAGATGTAAAAGAAAGATTTTTCAATTTTGAGAGCAGGTATTAAAAACGCTGAGCCTGCTTTTCTTTCAATTCCTGATCCATCAGTGTAAATTTTCAAATGATCGGAATATGTCGTCTATATGACATTTAACCTGACTTGCCA
Source organism: Monoplex corrugatus (assembly GCA_030674185.1). Taxonomy (NCBI): domain Eukaryota; kingdom Metazoa; phylum Mollusca; class Gastropoda; order Littorinimorpha; family Ranellidae; genus Monoplex; species Monoplex corrugatus. The sequence goes on along the minus strand of JAPXFY010000015.1, from coordinate 52,926,403 downwards.
GTGAGTTTATATTGTCTCCTTTTTTTTAAATTAGTGTGGTGTACATCAAATTGTGCTCTTTGGAGTTCCCAACTGGGTACTGGCGAAAAGGAAGGTCTTATAGATACAGGATCTACGTGTAGATCAATTCCTGAGCCTTTCATGACGTCAGATGTGTATGTAGCAAGAGTGATATATGAAGATATTGATTTAGCTCTTTTTGGAAAGTCGGTATCTGATCTCAGTTTAATTTCTGTTTCGGAGATGTTTTCTACGGTGGTGTGTCTTAACAAAAATTTAGTAGAAGCGACTTTCCTTTGCTCATCAAGTGGCAACAGTTTGATTTCATTATAATAAATTATGTGCGAAGACAGGAAGCATGCATTGGAAAACCCAGTGCAAGTTTGAAACCTTTACAATCTATGCTCTGCAGTTTTTTTTAGTAAGTGTTTCGGTGCACTGAAGAAGATTTCTTGGGCATAGGTTAATTTAGATCTAACAAGCGATTTACAAAGATGAACAAGTGTTGATGAATCTTGACCCCATGCCTGTTTGCGAACTAGTTTTAAGAAATTTAAACTTTTTTTAGCTTTGGTTAATAAATATTCAATATGCTGATTCCAAGATAATTTTGCCGAAAGAAAAACTAAGAATTTAATTGACTCATTAAACTGAAGAAGAGTATCTCCCAGTTTGAAAGTGGGAATTTTTACTGGGTTAGCTCCATTATTAAATAAACTATTTTTGATTTTTCCAGAGATAGATGTAACCCATTTTCTACCATGTATCGTGCTATTTTATCAATTCGAATTGGTAGCAATTGCGTTTATAATTAATACAGCGCAAAGGAGTTTTCCATTTCATATTCACCTGCATCCACATGCATAAATCGTCAGCATATTGAGCTAAAACTACATGCTTAGATACTTTACTGGGCAAGTCATGCATTAATATCATGAAAAGAAGGGGAGCTATAACGGATCCCTGAGGGATACCCATTTGAAGAATTCGTTTCGTGGAATATACATTTTCAATCCTCGTTCCACAATACTTTCAAATTTAAATAACAATCTAGAGTGTCACACTTGATCGTATGCTTTCGTTATATCAAAAAATGTAGCTAAAACACATTGACGTCTTGCAAATTGTTGTTTTATGTTAGTAGTTAGCTTTGTTAGGATTTCTACTGGTGACCTGCCTTTTCGAAATCCTGCCTGATTTACTGGTATTATTTTATTCTTTTCACAATAGTACATCAGTCTCTTTAAGATTATTTTCTCCATTAGTTTACATACGTGTGATGTTAATGCAATTGGTCTGTAGTTTTTTCAGATCGGTATTACATTTACCTGGTTTTAGTACAGGAACCACTATTGTTTCTTTCCAGTTGGGCATTTTCCCACTATTCCAACATTTTTTTAAATATGTCATGTAGCAAAATTATAAAATTTTCTGGTAAATTTTTCAGCATCTCATTGGAAATTGCATCTAGTCCAACTGACGTTTTTTTACTTGGAAGGGACTGAATGGCATCTTTTAATTCTTGAAGTGTGAGTAATGCATTTATGTAGTGAGTATTATCAGAGGCAGGATCCTTATATACATCTTTCTTTTCTTCTCATGTGTGTGTGTGTGTGTTGTGTGTGTGTGTGTGTGTGTGTGTGTGTGTGTGTGTGTGTGTGTGTGTGTGTGTGTGTGTGTGTGTGTGTGTGTGTGTGTGGGCGCGTGTGTGTGTGGACTTGCACGTGTGCATATGTGTGAGTGTGTCTATCTGTTTGAATGTATGTTACCAATTTGGGTTTTCCAGTCTCGAATACCTATTTTGCAGGAAAGGATATCAAGTTAACATCACACGGCAAAAAAAAAAAAAAAAGCATTTTGTAACGATAGGTTTTAAGTAAGTAAGTAAGTAAGTATGGAGATTTTTATAGCGCTTTCTATGGACTCAAAGCGCTTCACAAATTTGAAAAGGAGAAGTAAAGTGGTGAAATGGGAGGGGAGAACACATTTTCAACAAAATACATAATACAAGAAATACACATAAACACATACATGCAGGCATGCACGCGTGTGCAACAACGAATGCAGACGCACACACAAACACACCCACACACAAACACCCACGCGCGCA
>JAPXFY010000015.1:52896793-52906793 GCA_030674185.1 Monoplex corrugatus | reverse complement strand
AGAGAGAGGGAGACAGAGAGAGAGAGAAAGAGAAACAGACAGGCAGACAGACAGACATACAGACAGACAGCAGACAAACAGACACACACACAGAGAGAGAGAGAGAGAGAGAGAGAGAGAGCGAGAAACACAGAGAAAAACAGAGACAGAGAGAATAGAGAAAGAGAGAGAATACACAACGCTGGCCCATACAGTCATCTATACCCAGACTGATTTTTGTTTGCCTTTGTCAAAGAGTAGTTCTTGTTTGAACTACAGATGAAAAGGGTTTTCCAGGCAACCATTTTGTCACACTAGACGTGACCTTGTATAACCTTACAGACTGGCAGTTTGAAGGAGAGGATGGTGTGTATGCCATATATATATATGAATGGAAAGGATTGTTGGAGAAGTTGGCTAACAGTTCGGACAGTTTTCAGCATCGTACAACGGTATCATCAGTGCAGCCCAACTCATACCAGTTCTCAAACTTTCGTAAATTCAGAAAACACGTCCTGTGATAAAAAAAAAAATCATGATGTGGAATAGCAGGTGGTCATGGCTCTGCTGAACTTAACGTAATGAAAGTTGGACTTTTTTTTTTCCCCCTAAGTTTTGTGTGCAATAATTCTTTGTCTATCGCGTAAGATTTGACAAAGGTCAGTTGGCCTAAAAATTGCACTTGCCTTGTCTGTCTTGTCTTGTCTTGTCTTGTCTTGTCTTGTCTTGTCTTGCCTTGCCTTTTTGCCTTGCTTGCCTTGCCTTGCCTTGCCTTGCCTTGCCTTGCCTTGCCTTGCCTTGCCTTGCCTTGCCTTGCCTTGCCTTGCCTTGCCTTGCCTTGCCTTCTCTTGTTGTATTAAATACGCGATTTGGTCCTTGAAGTGTATTTCTGTGTCGTGATTCAATAGTTTAAACAGCACAGAAACAGCGTAACCAATTCTGAGGCACGTTGCTTACATGAAATTCAACATATCTACATGACTGCAACATTTTTCAGAAGGAGTTTGATTTAAAACAAAATCTTAACAACAAGCACCTGAAGGTGATGGATTGGATCCAGAGCAACAATACCTCACCACTGACTGGACAATCAATTCCCAGCTCCCGATGTCACACAATTGCCATTCTGCGAGCAAAGACAGGAGGTGTGTGTGTGGGGGGGGGTCCATGCGCTGGATAGAACCTGGAGTAACAAGTATAGCATCAGCAGCAGCTGCAACAACAATGACAAAGACAACAACAGCAACATTTATCTCTCTCTTTTCTCTAAAGAACATTAAATGCTAGTTGTTTGTTTGTTTGTTTGTTTGTTTGTTTGTTTGTTTGTTTGTTTGTTTGTTTTTGTTTGTTTGTTTGTTTGCTTGTTTGTTTGTTTGTTTGCTTGTTTTGTTGTTGTTGTTGTTGTTCTTGTTTTTTCACTACCCACATTCATCATCATCATCATCATCATCATCATCATCATCATCAGGTGCCTTGCTGCATGGCGTTGGCGATTATGGACTTCCATCTGTCTCTGTCACTTCTTGCCTCAAGCATCTCTTCCACCCTCCTTGTCCCCAGCCACTCTGCAAGTCCGTCTAGTATCTTCTCCCTGGGTCTGCCCGGTGCTCTTTTTCCCTCCAGCTTTCCCATTGTGACCAGGTGCTCCAATTCCCTTTCCTCATAAAATGGCCTATGAATGTTGCCTGTCTATTCCTAATTTTCCTTATGAATGATCTACTTGTGTCTGCCTCCATCAAGACTGTCTCGTTTGTTTTCTTTGCTGTCCATGGAACTCTGAACATTCTTCTTAGAAACCCCATAAAGGCTGCCTCAATCTTGTTCTGGCTTTGCTTGTTGACTGTCCACGCCTCGCAACCGTACAACAGTATACTACCCACATTAAGTTGCTGTAACCATTCTGATGGAGGCAGCTCATGGTTTTCGCAAGCCCCCGTCTCCAACACTTTTCCCATTTTCGTCCGTTTCAAGACCTTGATAGGGTATACCGATTTGCGCAGGCTCAAGGCTTCTGCCAGATAATTACAAGCAGATCTGGATGAAGTACATTTGGAATGATCCAAATGAGATTATTCCCTTTCAAACAAATGCTGAATAGACTTCAAACTCATTTTCGACGGACGTTTCTACTCAGCTTCTGTACATGTATTGACGTCCAGACTAATTTTTTTCCCCTTTCTGAAGGTCAGTTTAGGAGACACGAAAGCTTCTCTCTTTGCAGCTCCTTTTTCCTGTCTCAGAGTCAGTATATGGGACACGCAAGCTTCCTACGTGGTATTATCTTTGCTTTCTGGATGTCTGTGTCTGGTACGCAAACCTTAGTGCATGTTTAGTGATAAGGTTCTTGTACATGTAAGAAATAGACTCACTGTCGTTTTAAAGTTTTGTCTCTGTCTTCTTTTCTTCTCGTCATTTTTATTGTTGTTGTTGTTGTTGTTGTTTTTGTTGTTGTAGTTGTTGTTGTAGTTTTGTTGTTGTTGTTGTTGTCGTCGTCGTCGTTGCTGTTGTTGTCATTGTTCATGTTATTGTTATTGTTCTTCTTCTTCTTCTTTCTTCTTCTCCTTCTCCTTCTTCTTCTGCTTCTGTTTCTGCGCGTGTGTGTGTGTATGTGTGTGTGTGTGTGTGTGTGTGTGTGTGTGTGTGTGTGTGTGTGTGTGTGTGCGTGCGTGCGTGCGTGTGTGTGTATGTGTGAGCTTGCGCGCGGTGCGTGCTGTGTGTGTTGTGTGTGTGTGTGTGTGTGTGTGTGTGTGTGAGTGTGTGTGTGTGTGTGTGTGTGTGTGTGTATGTGTGTGTGTGTGTGTGTGTGTGTGTGTGTGTGTGTGTGTGTGTATGTGTGTTGTGTGTGTGTTTTGTATGTGTGTGTGTGTTTTCCTAAGCATTCTTCTTCTTACAAAATCTGTTTCACGTCTAATGGTCCCCCCCCCCCCCCCCACGTTCTCTCCTGTATTTGGGGTAATGTCTCTTTTGACAACACCACACACCCTGCCCACCCAGACAGGATCCTTCTTCAGGCACAACTGAAAATCCATCATCGCCCCGCTTATGGAGAGATGTACTTGCCATGAGTAGAAGCATCTAGTGTTTGTTTGATGTCAACAGAAGAGTTTTGATGTTGGATGTTTGCTTATATCTATCCACATCCTAACTCAAAACCACGACGACACCAGCAACAACATCAACAACAACAATAACAACACCACCAACAACATCAAAGATAAAGAAAATGAATGTATTCTGTGGCAGCCAATTCATGCTGGTGGTCACCAGTGGGCCTTGAAACTGGAACTAGTGCCACCATGAAAGTGGAGGTTCAGGTACCATTCAAATCTGCGTTTTCTCCGTTGATTTAAGTAACGTGTCGTGTCGTGAGAGAATTTCTCAAACTGTTGTGGATTTTGTTTTCATAGAAATGAAGTGGACTGTGTTATTTTACAGACAATGGTCGTTTCTCTTTTACTACTGCATATACTTTCGTTCCTGACAGTTGAAGTAGGTGGATTACAGCTTGACGAGTGTTATGGAAATGCTAAGGAGTATTATTGATTCATGGTCTTGAAAAGTTAAGAAGTGTTACGTAATAGTCTTGGAATCTTGAGAAGATGTACTGAATCGTTTCAATCAGCTGTGGATGTAGGTTTGTGTCGGTGAGGATGGTAATACCTTACAGTCTGCCTTGAGAATAGCAATGAACTGGCACTGACTGAAACATTTAAAGAAACTTATGACAATACATGGATGGTTCTTGCGATAGACGGATTTTTATGATAGATAACATGTACATAGATTAAAACCTACAAGTTATACAACTCTTATACCCATCGATTTCAAAGCTCCTCCGGTCTCTACTCACATACCATATCAATACTAACATAGTCGAATCACTGGAGGCCAAAATCAACAAATACACAAGGAAACGGTTTGGTGTACCACTAGGTCGCACTGACGTTGCGCTCTACTGTCGCCAGGTAAAGCTGAAGCTATCCCTAGAATCCATTGTTGAGGGGTACAAGATAGGAATGGTCAGGCTTTTAGCATGCTTGAAGACTCTGGATGTGTGATCAATCCAGTTTGAGCTGAAGATTAACAGAAAATGGGAAGTCCAGGAAGTAGTGGACGCAACAAAGAAAGCATCATGGTCAAAGAAAGAATAGGATACACGTAGACCAATAGGCAGGGTCTGGGGTCAACTCAGATGGAATCGTGGTCAAAGATCAACAGAAAGGCGAAAAGATATATGACAATACAAGATGTGAAAAGAAAAAGAAGAAGACGATGCCAAAAGAATGCAGACGGCAGTTCAGCTATGCCAACGATGTCAATGGACGACATGCAAGGAAGTCTAAGCTAGAATGACATGTGGCATATGGTTCTTCTCAGAATCAGGTTCATCCTCGTTCTGTATATGACCTCCTGCCCTCGAATGTAAATCTGGTGAAACGGGGAAAAACACATGGCCCTGTGTGTCCACTCAGCCAGGGCATACAGACAGTGAAATATGTCCTGAGCTCATGTAAGATACCGAGGAAGGTACAAATGGTGGCACAATCAAGAGCATTAAGAGATCGCACAATCAATCAGTATTACAAGGGGAATAAACATACCACCAGAAGTTTCGAAAACATTCTATATGACAAAGGGTAGAACACTGTGGTCTGTAAAAGGTGTGACGATCAGAGCATGGAATCAAGGCTTCCTGGATAGAATGGACAACTGGGAGTGCATAGCAAATCTTCCTGATTTAAAAACAAACAAAACAAAACAAAACAAAATAAAAAAACATCAGCGTGAGATTATTAGACCAGGTATCCTTTTCGTCAAACAAATAGTTCTGATCAGACTTACTGGGTCGTGTGAAAGCAGAATGGATGTAGCCTACATCTACAAGACGAAAGAGTATGCCAGTCTTGACAGCAACTTAAAGAAATTGTCTTTCAAGCCAAAGTCGTCGCCATAGCGGTTGGGTCAAGGGGATTCATAGTCACATCTGTCTATGGCCTCATGAAACAGCTCTTGGTTTCTGGGAGACAGTGATGACCAGAGCCCTAAAAGTAATGGCAGAAACAGCTGAAAATAGTTCCAACTGGATCTAGTCAAGGTGGAGCAAAAGTGAACTTCATAAGGCTTTAAATTCCGCTACATGTTGCCAGTGTCGGATAGTCGGAAGTGGCCAAGACATCCCTCACAAGAATGACTTAGCCCTGTGATGCCTAACCACTGTGGATACGCGGGTTCGAACCCAGGTGGTGGACAATTTTCTCTGAAAGAAAAAACAGGGGTTCTTCCTCGGAGAACCTTCTACTGTCCCATTTTCCCTACAGTTTCTTGCCACTGACCATTAGAAGTAGTCTTTGAACTTTTCTTACGCATTCTGCTGAAGGGATTAATAATAATAATAATATATTTTATTTATATAGCGCAAAATCTTGATAAAATCAAATCTAAGCGCTGAGCGTATACATGCATACATACCTACATACATATGAGCGTATACATGCATACATACATGCTTACATACTTACATACATAAATCTAAGCTGAGCGTATACATGCATACATACATACATACATAAATCTAAGCGTATACATACATACATACATACGTACGCACATGCATACATAATAATTACAATATTTATATAGCGCAAATCTCGACAAAATCAAATCCAAGCGCCGAAAAGACACACACGCACACACGCACGCACGCACACACACGCACACACACACACACACACACACACACACACACACACACACACACACACACACACACACACACACACACAGACATGCATGGCCACAAATGGGGAAAAAAGAATAAAAGCAATAAAAGCAAGAATAAAACCAATGGAAAACCACAGAGAGCACATCATATACAATTATACATATTAAAACAAAGTGATTCCCCTCCGAGCGGAGACAGGCTGCAGAGGGGGGTTGAGTGAGGTTAGGATTTTATGCAGAGGAGAAAAGGTGAGTTTTGAGAGCGGACTTGAAGGAGGCAAAAGTAGGTTGCTGACGGACTGAGAGAGGAAGTTTGTTCCAGGAGAGTGGACCAGAAACAGAGAAGGCTCGTGGACCATAGGTATTGAGCTTAGTGCGTGGAAAGCGAAAAGTCAGAGGATCGGAGGCAGAGCGGAGGGTACGTGAGGGAACATAGATCTCAAGTAGGCTTGACAGGTAATCGGGGGCTGCGTTATTGAGGCTTTTGTAGCACATGGTGTCTAGTTTGTACTGTATGCGCTTTGATACAGGGAGCCAGTGAAGTTGTGCCAGGAGAGGAGATATGTGGTCAGTTTTTTTCTTTTTGAGTACAAGGCGTACAGCATTAGCATCTTACACCTAGACATTAGAAGAAGGCGGTCGAGTTATTACAATGGTTCCCTCTCCTGAAACAAAACATATACAGAAAATCTAGATTTCGTAGTTTTCAAATGACCTCACACAATCTGCAACTGACATAAAGTTTGAAATTAAGGACAATGATGCATTGTCAAAGCAGTGAATAAAAGTTTTAAACGTTGTCAAAAGTTCTTGAGACAATTCTGTTTCCTAAAAGAAATCTGGTAGTATACCTTTTTTTTCGTCTGACCTAGACATTGGAGCTTTACATTCCAAGCTTATGCTCTTGCCACACCTCAGAAATCCACAACTTTGACCCAAAATTAATTCGATAAATGTTCCCTTGACAAAGGGTTGACAAAATCGTGTCACCACGTTTTTCGTCACACGAGAGACCACACACACACACACACACACACACACACACACACACACACACACACACACACACACACACACACACACACTCACACACACACACACACACACACACACACACACACACACAAGTTTTGTAAAGAAAGAGGTTGAAAGAGAAGAGAGCAGGTAAAAGAAGAACAAGAAGAAGAGGAGGAGATGGAGAAACGAAGATCAGAGAGGAAGAAAACAAAGAAGAGGAAATCGAAGAAGGACGACGAGGAGGAAAAAAAAGAAAAGAAAAAGATAGAAGAGGAAAAGAAGAAGAAGGTTTTAGAGCTTGGGATTTCGAATCTAGAGTTTGTTTGAGAGGGACTCATTTTACTAGGATCATTCCGTATGCTCACATCTGTCACCAATTATCCGGCAGACTTTCTGAGCCGGCGCAAAAATCTATACGCTGGCAAGTTTTTGAAATTTGAAATGGGAAAAAAGACGCATGAAAAACTAAGCTGACACCACCAAAATGGAGAAAACATTTAAAACGGCAAACAAACAAACCAGTTTGTTTGTTTGTTTGTTTGTTTGTTTGTTTGTTTGTTTGTTTGTTTGTTTGTTGCGTGCTGGAATTGAAGTCGTGATGTCAGATCTTGAACCCTCGGCTCTGTCAAAATAAACAACCATCCCGCTAAAGACAAGAACAAAGAAGAAGAAAATGGAAGGAAGGAAACAGTGGCTAAGGGAGAAGAAGAAGAGGTTGTAGTGGTGGCCATGAAGAAGAAGCGAAAGAAGAAGTTTGCTTTCGGTGCAACTGTAAATTGAGAGACAGGGTATTTCGCTCATGTACACGAAGTTCATGAATAAACATGCACAGCGGTATGCGTGCCAGACAGTCGTTCAGAGAGGGACAGAAGTAACATGCAAGAAAGCTTGGGTGTGATATGAGACAGTAACTTCAGAAAGGAAAAGAAACAGGATGGCCAAGCCATACTACAAAACGTTCCCCTTTTACGGACCTTAATAAGTTCTGTACAATAATTATGCGAAAAAGCAAACTGATTCCTATGTGTTTTTTTTGTAACTAGGTCTTCGCATTTCCCCAACAGCATTAACCATACGATTAGAACTAGGTTCACAATTGATTATGCCATAACTGAGTTATATACTATATGTCATCTTTACCACTATCATGCGCCTTGCCGCATGGCGTTGGCGATCATGACTCTTCACACGATTCTTTTTTTCTGTAAATATTCTAATCCTTTCTGTCCCAATCCACTCTGCAAAATCCTCTAACATCTTATTGCTGTGTCTACCTGGCGCTCTTTTTCCCCTAACTTTCCTGTTGTGACTAGGTGCTCAAATTTCACTTCCTTCATAAAATGTCCTTTAAATGTTGCTTGCCTTTTTCTAATCTTCTTCTTTTCATATGTACGTAACCGATTTTACATGTCAACTATGCTAGTCCAAGCTTAGAGCGACGAAGATCATGTTTTAGACTGGATGAAATATCGTCCAACCATATTTGTTTTTGTTTTGTTTGTCTGTTTCTTTGTTTGTTTGTTTGTTTTTTGTTTGTTTTTGGTCAATATTATGCGCACGCACTGCTCCCTCTAGGTCTGACCAATATTCAAAATCATCAAATCCAGGTTAATGTGAAATCAGAACCCGAACGTCCACAGAATCTGAAATCAGCTTTCACATTGCGATGCTAGTGAAAAATAAGGTCGATAGTGACAATGGTGTGAACTCTCTCTCTCTCTCTCTCTCTCTCTCTCTCTCTCTCTCTCTCCTCTCCTCTCTCTCTCTCTCTCTCTCTCTCTCTCTCTCTCTCTCGCGGGCCTCTGTAGCTCAGTTGGTTTGAGCGTCGGATTCACATGCTAATGGTTGTGGGTTCGAATCCCGGGGTGCGCTACATTAAATCTGGCCTTCTCACTGTCCCATCTTAGCATCATTGTTGTTCTGGTGGTGTCAGTATAGGATTAGATAAGTCCCCCATTGCCCCCATTTTCCTGGGATGGTTATCCCCGTCGGCCATATCACCTGAGGTGGGTGCTGACGTAAAACTGAATCAAATCAATCAATCAATCAATCAATCAATCTCTCTCTCTCTCTCTCTCTCTCTCTCGCTCTCGCTCTCACTCTCTTTCACATACCACACACACACACACACACACACACACACACACACACACACACACACACACACACACACACACACACACACGCGCACACACACACAAACAAACAAACAAACAAAACACAAACACACACATAAATACAAACAAACACACACACACACCCCACACACACACCACAACACACACATACATAAACAAACACGCACACATACCACATCACACACATGTTTCTATTCAAGAAGAGAAGTTCTCTGGAGAAATATTACCTAACTTTTCACTTCAGTATGTATCCATCAATCTTTCAAAAGTTCAGATTCTGTAGCCAGCAGGAAGCAGTAAAATCCACGTAGTGTTTGCTTCTGGTATATTTCTTTCGAGGTTGTGGCCAAATTGGTGTGACTTGGGAATTGTGCCGTCGCCATCCAAATTGTGTCGCTTGCGAACAGACTCAGATTATCATTAACCCTTTTGACTCTCACACCCTATCTACCAACTGCAAAAACTCAACCTCTTGACTTCCTCACCCCATCCACCAGCTTCCTGGAGGAAGATGGTGATTAGGGTGATGGAATCAAAGAGTTAAAGGTTTTGTTTTGCTAGAATGGTTGTCAATGGAGAACGCTAGTGGGCAGTGTGTGGGCGTTTAAGGGTTAAACTATGAACGTGATTATGTTTACTCAAATTTGTAATGGTAATGCTGGTTTGTTGTTCTTGTTGCTGTTGGTGGTGGTGGTGATAGAGATGGTGTTGCTGTTAGTGTTGTTGTTGTGTTCACGCAAATGACACGATTGTCTACATGACAAATGGAAGATTTATTCATATGGCTTGAACGTCTATATGACACCACCTGAGAATACTTGATATGCATATATAATAACTGACAAAAATCGATACTACCAGCTCAAAAATGGCCGAAAAAGGTTCATCAGAAATTTTCGCCAACTCAGCAGATAATGCAGATTGTCTGTTTTTTGCATTGTCACATCAGTTGGCGCGGAGGTAGAGATCTCACCTGCCATGTTGGCTGTACGAGTTCAAACCCTGGTTAGAAAAGTATTGTGCATCTGTGCCCCCTTTCTCGATCCACCGTCTGTAGATTGGGAACACATCTCTGTTCAGGGTGTGCAAGTTAACACTTTAATTCCCTCACCCCGACCTGCAAGTTTCCTGCGGGAAGGTGGTGG
>JAPXFY010000015.1:52886793-52891793 GCA_030674185.1 Monoplex corrugatus | reverse complement strand
TAAATGTTTTTATTGACTATGGAAGAAAGGAAAACCACACAGTCAGTCATTTCTCATAATGGCAGAATGATTTCGAACACAAAACTGCATCAATATTTACATTAACTACGTTTACAAATGGACTCTCTCTCTCTCTCTCTCTCTCTCTCTCTCTCTCTCTCTCTCTCTCTCTCTCTCTCTCTCTCTCTCTCTCTCTCTCCACACACACACACACACACACACACACACAAACATATACACAGGCACATGTACAAACACACACACACACACACACACATATATATATCATCATCATCATCATCATCATCATCATCATCATCATCATCATCATGAAAATGAACAATTAATTATAAAAATCCATCACATCATATTTATTTAATTTAAAACACACCTTACCTGCACAAGGATTGAAAGGTAAGCCAGGGCCAGGCAGCAGGGGCGGTTATCCTGGTCCTGTCATTGTCTCCCCTACCACCTCCACCACTCCACAGGACGCCATACCTGCCGAATGCTTTGTAGAGCTGCAGAAGGCACAGAAACATGTTGATGAAGGTCAAAGCGTACGTTCCCTGCACCACACGGCTCACCATGTCTGCACGCCGTATGCGGTACAACTCCCCAGATGTAGGAATCTTCGACACTCGAACGTGATCCTGGGGAAAATCCTCGACCGTCTGAATATCTTCCAGACTAGTTTGGAACTGTTGAAATGTGGACATTTGCGTGAACGAGTCGTCAGAAGATGTGATATGAAGTTTTGCTGGGTGGACCCAATGTCCCAGTTTTGGTGCCTGTTCGGACTGTAAGCTGGGTGAAATGTCAGACTCATTTTCTGACTGGCAGCACGTGTCTTCTTTGAAGAGATAATGGCTGGGATTGGGTGAATGAGGAGCGTCATGGAATGGTTGCAATCTGTGATCTACATCACCACCGAAGTCATCCTCAGGCAGAAGTGTGAAAGTAGTTTCTGAATGTGTCATGTCTGGTTTAGTAACCTGGGTGGCTTGCTTCTTCTTCAACGAATCGTCACAGTGCTGTTCTCGAAGATCTGAATGTGTTGGAAAAGCATGGGACAAGTTTCGGTAGGAGTTGTTTCACCTGGAGTTGAACGGGGCTTGAGGAAAGACTACATCTTCTCGCGCGGCACATCTAGAATTTTCAGACGCAGGAGGATGACACTGAGTTGAGGTGATCATAGGTTGTGGAACGTGGACGGATTTTGAACGCACAAAGGGGGAATCCTGATGTTCATTGTCAGCCATGTAGCCGTCATCAACTGACAGAGAAAAGTCAGAATCCTGACTGGACATGTCCAAGTCTGAAGACCGGTTATCACAACAGAACAAAGTATGAAAAAGAGGTTTGTACCTTGTGGGGAAGGCTTTGATATGTGGCTGACTATTAATCTGTAAACATGTCGAATTTCGTTCACATCGTTTGATCGGAATGGTCAGTTGGCTCGCTGTATAACATTTAGGCACTGTTTCATCAGATGGTTCTGAATAAGCACTGTGTTTTCTCAGGTTTGTTGCTAGTTCATCCTCGGTTCTTTTTGTACTTTCCAAAGCTCTTGCGTATAGACTTTGTTGTGAAGCATGCTGTAAAGGTGGTGTGTAGAGTACAGAATTGACATGTACATCGTGACAACAATGTTGGCATTTATTAGCAAGCGTCTTATGCTTGACGCTGCGAAAACGTTTCTGTGGTTTCAAATCAAAGCCTCTCTTGAACCACCTAACACACTGTAGGCCACGTTCCTGCACAGACTTACCGCTTTTGTGATGTGGATCTACATCCCTACCGTCTTTACATCTGCTAACACTGACAGGTTCGTCATATGATCCTTTAAGCTCAAAGACATGTTCATCTGTCATCAGAATCTGACAAAAATCTGATTCTTCACCACTTTCATCAATCTTTCTCTGTTCAGTACAATGTTGAAGCTGAGAAAATTCATTGTAATAAGCAGAGCCTGAACGTTGCCTAGACTTTCCGTGTAATTTTTTGTCTAGCTTTTGCTTACCAGCAACCTGACCGAGTTTACTCAAGCCTGTACAAGTTCTTGTGTATGGTACGTCTGGCTGACAAGTGGCATCCTGACTATGGCCAATCTCAAATGCGCTGGCAGCAGACTGGGATTCACACTCGTTTAGTTCAGCATCAGTGGCGACGTGAGAGCTTCTAATGCTGCTGACTGGCTGGTCAGAATCACTTACTGACAGCTTTGTGCTCCGATTCTTTCTCTTTGCCTTGTTTGGGGATCTGTTTTCATGTCCGTTATGTTTACTTTTATGCACAGTGGTCTGATTTTTAATGGACTTTCTGTTTATGTATTCTCCTAAGTATCCTTTTACATCTTCAGATATATACTGTTCATCAGAAGAAATGTCCATCTGTGTCACTGCTTTTGATTTAGCAAGTGTAGTTGATTCCTCACTCGATACTGTACCTGCAGATTCTTCGTTTGACTCACAATTGTTTACATGTTTACTATTCTTTCGTTCTTTAAAATGTGATCTAGTTTTTCGAGCTTTTTGCTGATTTCTCGTTTCCGTTCGATGTTTGTTTTTATTTGAGACTGTAACTATTTGCTTCAGACTATCGTGTTCATGTGAGTAGTTCGGAGGTTCTAACTGTATTGACCTTTTGTGTTGATTCCTACGTGTGTGTGGATTGTTTGAACAACAGGTATGTCGAGTATGGGACGTAAGATCATCGTCCACACTGTACAACGGATGTCTGCCATGATATCTAAAGCACATATTCGGTAATCGTCTGCAACACAACCTTAAGATATAATTCCAGCATGCAAGAAAGCACTGATTCTCAGATCTTGTCGTATGTTCTGGAGTTTTTCTTCTTTGCCGAAACAGAAACGCCTTTTTGGCTTGTCTGGCTTCGTAGGCGTACTGAGACAAACGGAAGCTGCTGCAGATGAACGTGACACACATGAACAACATCCACATGACCAGGACACAGGTATCCAGCAAGAGGAGAGCCTTCAAACTATGGTCCATCATCACGATACCATGCACCATCAGCATACACACCACACAACCTGCCATGACGTACAACACTGACATCTGATGTCGGAACAGCTTCACGCTGCCAATCTTGATGCCAGTGATTCTCACCACCATCATCTGCACCAAACCGTACGAAGCACACACAAACGGGTTGAAGGACTGCTCAAACATGTGTGCTGCAACACCGGACAGTTTTCTTTCGAACCCGTATGGATCCACAAGAAAGAAAGCGAATCTTAACAGTCCTGCACATTTGACGAAAGCCACGACAAACATAACGATCTGAATGCGAAAAACTTTCCGGCAGAAACTGAAACTAATTGACAGGCCGAGCAAAACCTGCAGTAAAAACAGAGAGCAGAACGTGATCAGATGCATTTCCCACCCAGACCCCCACTGGGTACGTGCCTCGCTCCATTTGGGTAGAGCGACCACCCAATCAGGTGAAGAGTTCGTGGTGATGTCATTTCCGTTGAACTCTGTGGCATTCTTGGCTCCACTGTTTGCGCTCGGAAAAACGTCTGTCATGGTCTCATCAAGCCTACTCACGCAGTGTTTGCTGTGAGTTCATTCTGCTCATCGGTGACTTGTCAATACTCACACTGTGGTTATAATGCATGATATTAGAGGGAAAAAATCACTCATCACTTTCTCATCACTTCTACTGACACAAGAGTCTGAAGATTTACCATAAACATTGATACTTATCGCGCACTAAAAAAAATAATGTGATGAACTTAGACATTCAGATTGTTACATTTAGTGGCTGACAACAGACACAAAACTGAGCAATTCTGTACTTTCCTTTCCGTGTAACTATGTTCACATCTCCAAGATACTATTTCTACTCAGAAACATAGAATCAATAACAACAAAAAAACCCTCACAAACTTTGACAAGAGAAAAAAAAAGCCAAAATGTTTTATCTCCCTAACAAGACACTCAGACGCGCGTCTGACATCTGTCACCATTTCTGACAATATAAACGCCGTGCAGCGAAATCACACGCACACACACACACACGAAAGTTTCATCCCAGTCACGTGCTGTCCCCTGCTTCTCGCGGGTCCACCGTGGAAGTGGCGGTAAGTCATCAAACGTCGCTGTTCCCCAGCTGCCTTTCTGAAACATTAAAGGGGCCGATCAATATTCTGAAACATGCTCGGACAGAATGGTTCGCGTTGGTATGTATGTATGTGTGTGTGGTGGGGAACTTGGGGAGCATAGTAGTTACCTCCCTTGTGTCATGTTCGGGCTGTAGAATTCGCCCACTATCGGTATGTCTGTAGGGAGGTTGTGGAGCATTAGTAGTTACCGCCCTTGTGTCGTGCTCAAGCTGTAGACTTCACCCACTATTGGTATGTCTGTAGGGAGGTTGTGGAACATTAGTAGTTACCTCCATTGTGTTACGCTCGGGCTCTAAACCTCACCCACTGTTGGTGTGTCCGTGGGGAGGCTGTGGAGCATTAGTAGTTACCGCCCTTGTGTTGGGCTTAGACTCTAGAACTAACCCACTATTCCCTCCCCCTTCTCTCTCTCCCCTCCCCCACCACCTCCCTCCTCCCTCCCCACCACCTTCCCCTCAACCCACCTCGCACATGTGTGATTGTCGTAGCTATCTAGACTCAGACCCATTTATTTGTCGCGAAAACCCAAACAGGATTGTGTAAGTCCATATGTTTGATTGGATCGGTTAGTTTTCAGGCACTTTTTGGGGGTGAGGGGTGGGGGGTGGGGGTAGGGGATGAAGCGATCGGCCGTTCAGCTGGTAAGGAGATTGGTTGCTTGGCAAGTTGATCAGTTGGTTAGCTTAATGGGGTTTTTTTTGGGTTTTTTTTTTATTGATTTGGCTAGTTTGGTAGGTAGCGGGATGGGTGATTTAATGGTTGGGTGGTTGGTTGGTTGCTTGCTTGGTTGCTTGGTTGCTTGGTGGGTTGCTTGGTGGGTTGCTTGCTTGCTTGGTTGCTTTCTGGA
>JAPXFY010000015.1:52876793-52881793 GCA_030674185.1 Monoplex corrugatus | reverse complement strand
AAGTTTATCTCCATGAAGATATCACTTTATACTGTTCTTATGTTTATTTGCCGGATTTAAGTCTTTCTCTTACTTATATGACTAATTACGTCGGGTGGTCAACTGTTTCTTCAACTTTTTGTTCAACTTTTTAAATTAATGTATGTTTATCTCCAGTGAAGATGTTACGTTATATTGTTTTTTTGTTTGTTTTCTGGATTTGGGTCTTCCTCTTATATGACTAATTATGTCAGGTGGTCAACTATTTAACTTTTTGTTCAACTGTTTTTAATTAATGTAAGTTTATATTCAGTGAAGATATCACTTTATACTGTTCTTATGTTTATTTGGCGGATTTGGGTCTTCCTCTTACCTATATGACTAATTACGTTGGGGGATCAACTGTTTCTTCAACTTTTTGTTCAACATTTTGTTCAACTTTTTCCGTTCAATTTTTTCTTCATCTTTAGGGAAAAAATTCAAATGGATGCATTGTCAGCCATGACTATATTTATAAATCTTTGTTTCGAAGAAAACGTCGCCGAAAAATTCAATGACTTGGTTTTATGCTCCTTGCCACAAGGACAAAAATGTCAATGGCAATAAACCATTTTCAGTTTCAGTTTCAGTCTCTCTCTCTCTCTCTCTCCTCTCTCTCTCTCTCTCTCTCTCTCTCTCTCTCTCTCTCTCTCTCTCTTTCTCTCTCGATCCACCACATGCGACAGCCCACACATCATACACACAAACTCAAGGACCATGCATTGTGAATATCTTTGTGCCTTTGTCTGTGCACTTGGAAAGTGAAAAGCAACCGGTTTCACATCACATCACATCACAATCACTATCACTATCACTATCACTATCACTATCACCATCACCACCACAGCATCATCATCATCATCAGGTGCCATGCCGCATGGTGTTGGCGATCATGGACTTCCATCTGTCTCTATCTCTTGTTGCCCCAAGCATCTCCTTCACCCTCCTCGTCTTCAGCCACTCTGCAAGTCCGTCTAGTATTTTCTCCCTGGGTTTACTCGGTGCTCTCTTTCCCTCCGTTTTCCTTTTGTGACCAGGTGCTCCAAATCCCCCTTCCTCATAAAATGGCCTATAAATGTTGCCTGTCTTTTCCTAATCTTCCTTATGAGTGATCTACTTGTGTCTGCCTTCATCAAGACTGTCTCGTTTGTTTTCTTTGCTGTCTATGGAACTCTCAACGTTCTTCTTAGAAACCACATCTCGGCTGCCTCAATCTTGTTCTGGCTTTGCTTATTGACTGCCCACGCCTCACATCCGTACAACGGTATTGGTTCTATATAACATTCAAGAACGTTCTTCCTGATGTTAATTGATAGGCATTTGTCGGTAAGAATGCTTGTCATCTTCTTGAATGCTGTTTTGGCTTGGCCGATTCTGCCGGATATTTCTGATGTGCATCTGCCGTCTGATGAAATGATAAGTTTAAATACCAGGGAACGATCATTTCATCAGACGGCAGATCACCACCACAACAGCACACAAAACCACATCTCTAGCGACAACCTGCTAACATATACACACACGCAAGGAACATAAAACATGAAAGTCACCATCACCACTAATCAGCACTTCACACCTACACTACATCCGACTGTCTGTTTACATACACACACACGCGAAGGACACATAACATGAATACTTTAAGTGCATGAGGTTTTTTTGTGTTTTTTTTGTGTGTGTGGGCATGGAAATTGCAAAGCCATCAGCATCACATCAGAATCATTATCATCATTACAATACTACAACAATACAAAACAAAACAACACAGCACAAAACAACACAACACTACACAACACAACACAACACAACACAACACAACACGTCACAACACGACACGACATAACACGACACGGCACGACACGACACGACACGACAGGACACGACACGACATGACACGACACGACACGACACGACACGACAACACACACACAACGCAACACGACACGACACAACACGACACAACACGACACGACACGATACGATACGAGACAACACAACACAACACGACACAACACAACACAGCACGACACGACACAACACGACACAACACGACACGACACATTATGACATGACATGACATGACACGACACGACACGACACGACACGACACGACACGACACGACACGAACCTACACGACAACACAACACAACATTACACGACACGACACGACACGACACGACACTACACTACACGACAACACAACACAACACAACATAACATTACACGACACGACACGAAACGATGCAACACAACACAACACATCACAACACAACACAACACAACACAACGCAACACAACACACACAACATGACACAACACGACACAACAATTCACAACACAACACACCACGACACAACACGATGCAACACAACACAACACAACAAAACACAACACAACACAACACAACACAATACGACACAATACAACACAACACAACACAATGCAACACAAAAACACCCACACCCACACCACTCGCTTCATCCTACACAGCATAGTTATACACACACGCAAACACCATACGATGTGACTTGAATACTTCGTACCTTGGGGCAGGTGTTTGTTGTGTATTTACAAAACAAACTGCAAATCAATGAGCATCACATCATTATCACCAAAACCATCACAACGACATATTACACCTACGCCACATGTTATTGTTATTGTCATTTTGTTTAAAGCCCAGCCGACTACATAGAGTCATATCAGGGCTCTAGCCGTTTCAAAACATACACAATACGTCAACAAGAAAGAGAAAAAAGAAATAGGAAAAGAAATTTAAGCACGCATATCAATGCATTCGCACGCATAATCTGAGATGCCCCTGGCGTTGACCACTTCATCCAATTTATCACACAGGGGATTTCAAAAACATGCCTGAATACAAATTTAAATATAACTAAGGACTCTTAAAGATATATAAAAACGGGACTAAATTACCTAAACTTGCTTCCGCATATCCCATTTCCCTAGAGCCAAATAAGCACTTAACACATGTACCCAATTATCAATCCTAAGAGCTAGTACGTAAGTCTTTATCGAACACATAAAGTTGAGTGGACCAGCGAGGCAGAACATGGTAGGAAGAAATGACAGAAAGCAAAGGAGGAAAAAAGAAACAAAGAGAGTGGCAGAAAAGAGGACATTTCAAACACAGATTTTCCAGAAGGTGGGGATACTGTTTGTAGTGAAAGAGCCCCTGGCATTCCGACGGTGGGTGGAAGAGAGGGGGGAGGGACGCCAAATGTGAGAACCAGCTAACATACACACGCACACAAGGAACACGCAACGAAAGTACGTCTTACCCTAATGCAGGTGTTTTTGTATGATCATGGAAGCTGCAAATCGATCAGCATTACCATCACAGCAACACAACACACTATACCAAACCACAAGCGACAACCAAGTAACTTACACACGCAGGCAATAGACATGCCAGGAGAATACCTCACACACCAGGGCAGGTATATGCGCATAATCACGGAAGCTGAAAATCAGCCAGCGTTACATCACTATGACGATCACCACCACAACAACATACTAAACGTAAGCCACATATGAGAACCAGATAACATATACACGCACACAAAGAACACGCAACGAAAGTACTTCTTACCATTAGTGCAGGTGTTTGTGCATGATCATGGAAACTGAAAAACCAACCAGCATAACAGCACTATCACTGTAACCACCACAACAACATGTGAGAACCAGCTAAAATAAACGCGCGCACATGGAACAAACAACGAAAGTACTTCTTACCGTTAGTGCAGGTATTCGAGCATATTTATGGAAACTGGAAATCAATATGCATCACATCACTGTTACCATCAGAACCACAACAACACAACACACCACACCACAAGCGATAGCCCATGTTAGCATTCACACCGCCCGCACGGGACATGAAACGTGAATACTTCAGTCGTACTCTACCGCTCGCTGGAGTTGTTTGTGCACATGGAAACCAGAAATCAATCAGTATCAAATTCCAGCCGTGCTAAAAACCAGAGACAGAAACACGTGTGCACTGTAACCAGAAAAAAACAAAAAACAGAAAACAACAACAGAACAACAACATGAAAATAGAATCAGAACGTGTATTTGATACAAACCAGACAAAACAGACGCAAAATTTGGCCAACTGACCTTTATCAAGCGTAAACGTGCAAACAAGTATTTGGACAAAAAGACTAAAACTTCCCTGCTGCTTCGTCCAGAGAGAGAAAAAGACTAAAATGTGTGCTTTGGACAGCAGTTTCATTCGTTCTTTTCTAATCTACTTTTTTGTAAGAAAAGGGAAACTATTTCATACCGACATGAGAGTGGCTGCGTTTGTGTACGTGTATATATATATATATATATGTGTGTGTGTGTGTGTGTGTGTGTGTGTGTGTGTGTATGTATGTGTGTGTGTGTGTGTGTGTGTGTGTGTGTGTGTGTGAAGTACAACATCTCGACTGCTTTCTGATCAGCTGAAATGTCAGATAGATTTTCTCAGGTGTTAATAATTTGATCAATGTCTTTTTTTTTGCAAAGCCATTGTATGCATACACGTTAAATTATATGTTTATGTAAATTATATATATTGTTTCTCAACAGCACGGAAATTTGCAATAAGAAATGGATGTATAATTAGAGAATTGAGTATATATATATATATATATATATATATATATATATATATATATATATATGTATATATACATGTATACACACATATATATATGTATGTATGCATGTATGTGTGTATATACATATATACATATACACTGTTACAGAGACGGTCAAGCCAGATGGACACATAAACTATATCATTTCATGAGGGTTATAATTGTGTTACTTCTGTCGTCAACAGTATCACCATTACAGGTGAAAGTGACTACAATCTCTTACATAGCTTTAGAAATATCTTGAGTCAAACTTGCCAATTCTGAAGTCTGAGTGACTTTGCCATAATTCTGAAAACACAACAACAATATTT
>JAPXFY010000015.1:52839293-52864293 GCA_030674185.1 Monoplex corrugatus | reverse complement strand
CACACACACAACACACACACACACACACACACACACACACACACATACACACACACACACACACACGCGCGCACATTCGCACGCACGCACACACGCACACACACAAACACACACACACACACACACACACACACACACACACACACACACACACACAACACACACACACACACACACACACACACCACACTCGTCCCTTCCCTTTCTCTTTAAAGGCCTTCTTTCACTACTACTGCCCCGCTTCTATGTGACTACCTTCTGACTCAATACGCTTCTGTGTCACCACGCTTCTATGTCACTACGCTTCTGATTCATTACGCTTCTGTGTCACCAAGCTTCTGTGCCACTACGCTTCTGATTCATTACGCTTCTGTGTCAATACGCTTCTGTGCCACTACGCTTCTGTGTCACTACGCTTCTGTGTCACCACGCTTCTGTGTCACTACACTTCTGTGTCACCACGCTTCTGTGTCACCACGCTTCTGTGCCACTACGCTTCTGATTCATTACGCTTCTGTACCACTACGCTTCTGTGTCACCACGCTTCTGTGCCACTACGCTTCTGATTCATTACGCTTCTGTACCACTACGCTTCTGATTCATTACGCTTCTGTACCACTACGCTTCTGATTCATTACGCTTCTGTGTCACTACGCTTCTGTGTCACCACGCTTCTGTGTCACCACACTTCTGATTCATTACGCTTCTGTGTCATCACGCTTCTGTGCCACTACGCTTCTGATTCATTACGCTTCTGTGTCAATACGCTTCTGTGTCAATACGCTTCTGATTCATTACGCTTCTGTGTCACTACGATTCTGTGTCACCACGCTTCTGTGTCACTACGCTTCTGATTCATTACGCTTCTGTGTCGCCACGCTTCTGTGTAACTACGCTTCTGTGTCATTACGCTTCTGTGTCACTACGCTTCTGTGTCACTACGCTTCTGTGTCACTACGCTTCTGTGCCACTACGCTTCTGTGCCACTACGCTTCTGTGTCATTACGCTTCTGTGTCATTACGTTTCTGTGCCACTAAGTTTCTGATTCATTACGCTTCTGTGTCACTACGCTTCTGTGTCACTACGCTTCTGTGTCATTACGCTTCTGTGTCACTTTGCTTCTGTGTCACTACGCTTCTGTGTCACTACGCTTCTGTGTCACTACGCTTCTGTGTCACCACGCTTCTATGCCACTACGCTTCTGTGTCACTATGTTTCTGTGTCACTACGCTTCTGTGTCACTACGCTTCTATGCCACTACGTTTCTGTGTCACTATGCTTCTGTGTCACTACGTTTCTGTCTCACTACGCTTCTGTGTCACTACGTTTCTGTGTCACTACGCTTCTGTGTCACTACGCTTCTGTGTCACTACGCTTCTGTGTCACTATGCTTCTGTGTCACTACACTTCTGTGTCACCACGCTTCTGTGTCACCACGCTTCTGTGTCACCACGCTTCTGTGTCACTACGCTTCTGTGTCATTACGCTTCTGTGTCACCACGCTTCTGTGTCACTACGCTTCTGTGTCATTACGCTTCTGTTTCACTACGCTTCTGATTCAATACGCTTCTGTGTCACCACGCTTCTGTGTCACTACGCTTCTGTGTCACTACGCTTCTGTGTCACTACGCATCTGTGTCACTACACTTCTGTGTCACTACACTCCTGTGTCACCACGCTTCTGTGTCACCACGCTTCTGTGTCACTACGCTTCTGTGTCACTACACTTCTGTGTCACTACACTTCTGTGTCACCACGCTTCTGTGTCACTACACTTCTGTGTCACCACGCTTCTGTGTCACCACGCTTCTGTGCCACTACGCTTCTGATTCATTACGCTTCTGTACCACTACGCTTCTGTGTCACCACGCTTCTGTGCCACTACGCTTCTGATTCATTACGCTTCTGTACCACTACGCTTCTGATTCATTACGCTTCTGTACCACTACGCTTCTGATTCATTACGCTTCTGTGTCACTACGCTTCTGTGTCACCACGCTTCTGTGTCACCACACTTCTGATTCATTACGCTTCTGTGTCATCACGCTTCTGTGCCACTACGCTTCTGATTCATTACGCTTCTGTACCACTACGCTTCTGATTCATTACGCTTCTGTACCACTACGCTTCTGATTCATTACGCTTCTGTGTCACTACGCTTCTGTGTCACCACGCTTCTGTGTCACCACACTTCTGATTCATTACGCTTCTGTGTCATCACGCTTCTGTGCCACTACGCTTCTGATTCATTACGCTTCTGTGTCAATACGCTTCTGTGTCAATACGCTTCTGATTCATTACGCTTCTGTGTCACTACGATTCTGTGTCACCACGCTTCTGTGTCACTACGCTTCTGATTCATTACGCTTCTGTGTCGCCACGCTTCTGTGTCACTACGCTTCTGTGTCATTACGCTTCTGTGTCACTACGCTTCTGTGTCACTACGCTTCTGTGTCACTACGCTTCTGTGTCACTACGCTTCTGTGCCACTACGCTTCTGTGCCACTACGCTTCTGTGTCATTACGCTTCTGTGTCATTACGCTTCTGTGCCACTACGCTTCTGATTCATTACGCTTCTGTGTCACTACGCTTCTGTGTCACTACGCTTCTGTGTCATTACGCTTCTGTGTCACTTTGCTTCTGTGTCACAACGCTTCTGTGTCAGTACGCTTCTGTGTCACTACGCTTCTGTGTCACTACGCTTCTGTGTCACCACGCTTCTATGCCACTACGCTTCTGTGTCACTATGCTACTGTGTCACTACGCTTCTGTGTCACTACGCTTCTATGCCACTACGTTTCTGTGTCACTATGCTTCTGTGTCACTACGTTTCTGTCTCACTACGCTTCTGTGTCACTACGCTTCTGTGTCACTACGCTTCTGTGTCAATACGCTTCTGTGTCACTACCCTTCTGTGTCACTATGCTTCTGTGTCACTACACTTCTGTGTCACTACACTTCTGTGTCACCACGCTTCTGTGTTACCACGCTTCTGTGTCACCACGCTTCTGTGTCACTACGCTTCTGTGTCATTACGCTTCTGTGTCACCACGCTTCTGTGTCACTACGCTTCTGTGTCATTACGCTTCTGTTTCACTACGCTTCTGATTCAATACGCTTCTGTGTCAGCACGCTTCTGTGTCACTACGCTTCTGTGTCACTACGCTTCTGTGTCACTACGCTTCTGTGTCACTACACTTCTGTGTCACTACGCTTCTGTGTCACTACACTCCTGTGTCACCACGCTTCTGTGTCACCACGCTTCTGTGTCACTACACTTCTGTGTCACTACACTTCTGTGTCACTACACTTCTGTGTCACTACGCTTCTGTGTCACTACACTTCTGTGTCACCACGCTTCTGTGTCACTACACTTCTGTGTCACTACGCTTCTGTGTCACTACGCTTCTGTGTCACTACGCTTCTGTGTCACTACGCTTCTGTGTCACCACGCTTCTGTGTCACTACGCTTCTGTGTCACTACGCTTCTGTGTCACTACGCTTCTGTGTCACTACGCTTCTGTGTCAATGCGCTTCTGTGTCACTTTGCTTCTGTGTCACTACGCTTCTGTGTCACTTTGCTTCTGTGTCACTACGCTTCTGTGTCACTACACTTCTGTGTCACTACGCTTCTGTGTCACTACGCTTCTGTCTCACTACGCTTCTGTGTCACTACGCTTCTGTCTCACTTCGCTTCTGTCTCACTACGCTTCTGTGTCACTACGCTTCTGTGTCACTACGCTTCTGTGTCACTACGCTTCTGTCTCACTTTGCTTCTGTCTCACTACGCTTCTGTGTCACTATGCTTCTGTGTCACTACGCTTCTGTCTCACTACGCTTCTGTGTCACTACGCTTCTGTGTCACTACGCTTGTGTGTCGCTACGCTTCTGTCTCACTTAGCTTCTGTCTCACTACGCTTCTGTGTCACTATGCTTCTGTGTCACTACGCTTCTGTCTCACTACGCTTCTGTGTCACTACGCTTCTGTGTCACTACGCCTCTGTCTCACTACGCTTCTGTGTCACTACGCTTCTGTCTCACTACGCTTCTGTGTCACTACCCTTCTGTGTCACTACGCTTCTGTGTCACTACGCTTCTGTGTCACTACGCTTCTGTGTCAATACGCTTCTGTCTCACTACGCTTCTGTGCCACTATGCTTCTATGTCACTACCCTTCTGTGTCAATACGCTTCTGTGTCACAACTCTTCTGTTCACTACGCTTCAACATCACTACGCTTATATTTCACTCCGATTCAATGTCACTACGCTTCTGTGTCAATATGCTTCTGTGTCACTACACTTATACGTCACTACGCTTCAATGTCACTCTCTACGCTTATATGTCAATGGGCTTCAATGTCACTACGCTTCTGTGTCAATTTGCTTCTATGTTACTACGCTTCTGTGTCATTACTCTTCGATGTCATTAAATTCTGTGTCACTACGCTTATGTGTCACTACACTTTTGTGTCAGATCACGAGCATTTCTGTATCGCGTCACAACATTTCTGTGTCAGTACGCTTCTGTTTTAATAGGCTTAATGTACATGGGTTCTCCATCACACCTCCAACCCCGACTGAAAATGAGATCAAAGTGTGAAAACAGATTTATGACAGGCCACACAGCCAGGAACAATATTTCCATTAGCGCTATGATGCTGAAAAATGGGGATAGTAGTGGTGATTCTTTGGAGTTCTACTGAGAACTGAGAATGCGTGACAACAGGGCTTTTACTCTACACTTACCGTAATATTGATGTGTTCTGGAATGGACAAGGTCCTGGTGATACAGACACCTGCTGTGTTGGCCAGGAACGACAACTGAGCAAAATTATCTCAGATGATGCATTGATAAAGTGAGTGAGACTCGAATGTATGGTTGCACTCTTCCCAGTGAGCCCACAGAACGCTTGACTATAGAAGGCGTGCAGGGTCGGAAAGTCCCAATGTTTTATTTATTTATTTATTTATTTATTTATTTATTTATTCATTTATTTATTTATTTATTTATTTGTTTATCTGTTTATTTGTTGTTTATGTATTTGTTTAAATATTTATTTATTATTTATTTATCTATTTATTTATTTATTTATTATTCATTTATTCATTTATTTATAATTTATTTATTTGTTATTTATTTATTCATTCGTTTATTTATTCATTTATCTATTATTATTTTAGTTATTTATTTATTCATTTATTCATTTATTAATTTACTTATTAATTTATCATTTACTCATTTGTTTATTTATGTATTTATTTATTTATTTGATTATGTATTAGTTATTTTTATTTGTTAATGTTGGTATATATTCATTTATCTATCTATCTAATATCTATCTATTTGTTTATTTATGTATGTATATATTTATTTTTCTTTTATCTAATTATATTCATGTATTTCTATTCATTTGTCCTATTTACTTGTTTACTTTTATTTTTTAATTTATTTTTTTTCCTTTTTCTTTATCTACTTATCCATTTATCTGTTTCTTTGTTTACTTATTTATTTTTTTATATGTATCTATTGTGTATTCATTTCATTCATTTATTCATTATGTATTGCGGATTAGGTTAAAGCACATACGTGCCTAATGCGCTGAGTCCTGTCCATCAAAGTGCACTTTCCAGCTTTAAAAGTGCCCTGCCAGTCTGGAAACTGTGCTGGAAAATTAATTCTTCCAAGAACATCACACACACACACACACACACACACACACACACACACCAGTCTTCTCTGTCGGCTTTACCAGTCTAACTGTCTCAGTGGAGATCCTGTGCCAACAGGCATGAAGTAGGTTTTTGTGAAAACACAGAGGGTCTACTTTCCTTGCTTCTTCTAACCTCTCTGTCTGCCTTGTGTTTACTGTGCATACAGACAACGTCTTTCTTGTGGTAATTTGGTCCTTTCCTTGCCATTCCCAGCTTCATATTTTCAAAAGGAAAACCGAGGATTGCTCATGGTTATACTTTTTTTTTTTTTATCTACAAGTTGAAGCACTCTCTTCCATTTCTTGTAGACATCAGATTCATCTGATAAGCTCAGTAAGCTGGATCAGGTTATGCACTTTTGGGCTTCACCAAAGTGACCCAGCAGCCATGCAGGATCTCCTCTGGTGGGAGGCCTCATGGCGGTTTCATATCTCTATTTCCTGTGGGTTTTCTTGTACTGAACGAGCTTGGCGTCTGGTTGAAGTTTTCATCATCATCATGTGTTCTGCTGCATGGCTTTGGCAATCATGGTCCTCCATCCGAATATATCCTTTGTTGCTGCAAGTACTTCTTCCATCCTCTCTGTCTTAATCCATTCCGCAAGTGCGTCCAATATTTTTTTGCCCTGGGTCTACATTGGTGCTCTTTTTCCCTCCAGCTTTCCTGTTGTGACCAAGTGCTCTAATTAGTGAAATATTGTGCAGTTGAAATGAGCAAGGTGAGATCAAGGCCACTGAGACAACACACTAGTTGGAATAGAAACAAACAAAAAGTCATCTTCTCTATAGTCCTAGCATTAATAAATTAAACAGTCAAAATCAGTGGGAGTGAAATTTTATCCATTTTTGGCATGTCGGTTACAAGAGACTCATAAATCATCGTTTTTTTCTGTTTGTTCCATAACAAACATTGCATCATTTGATCAGATCAATGAAATAGCAACGTTTGCGTTTATTCGAACTTATCCGTCAGTTTTAACGAAGAGCAACTCCGAAATTACCGGTTTGTAACATTCCTTTCCTCAGTGTTTTCAAGGGTAGTCCCGTTGACTCTTAGGCCAGTATGTTTAAAACGCTAATTTACCGCGAATTCCAACTATAGTAACTCACTGGCGAAAGTTAATGTTCTGTTATCAACTTGATATTTCGTAGACTTTTATCACATATGTGCAGACTACTGTTATACCTCCAGAATATACAGCATCTAACCTTTCTAGAATTAAATAATAGTTGTAAATATATGGGCATGTATAAGCGTACTTACGATGTTGACAGTTTTTGCTTTTTGATCAGTTTTATTTTGAAATACATTTTCATCAGTGTCTTCATGACGTTGGCGATCATGGCCCTCCATACAAATCTGTCTTTTGTCACTTCAGGTACTTCTTCAACCTTGCCTGTCCTCATCCACTGTGCAAGTCTGTTCAATATTTTCTCCCTGGGTCTACTTGATGTCTTTATTCCACCAGCTTCCTGATGTGACCAGGTGCTCTAATTTCTCTTGCCTCATAAAATGTCTTATGTTTCAGTAATTTTAAACACGAACTACCACATGAAACACAAATGAAAACGATTATAAACGCCCTTGACATAAAAGCTATAATTGTTAACATTTTGTCACAAAGATTTTAAATATTACAGCTTAAGTACACTGCCAAAGAAGAATAAAATTCCATCTACATTGGTTTAAGGCTCCTATGGACATTTTTATCACTGAACTTTTAAAGTGTTTGTATTCAATGTTCCCAAAACAGCAGTTTAGTGAGGTGTGTAAATCCCTGTAGTCTGTCATCGATTCTCACATTAAGAAAAGTTTGCACCACAAGAAAGAGAGGAAAAAGTGCTTCCAGCAACAGTAAAAATCTCAAATCTTACATCTGGGAACTGAAGACTCATTCTGCGCCGCACAGTCATCGATATGAAAACATCCATTGTAGGTTTACCCTGCCTTCTGTGTGTGTGTGTGTGTGTGTGTGTGTGTGTGTGTGTGTGTGTATGTTGTTTGTGTGTGTGCGTGCGTGTGTGTGTGTGTGTGTGTGTGTGTGTGTGTGTGTGTATGCATGCGCGCGCGTGCGTGTGGGGTGTGTGTGTGTTGCGAATGTGTGTGTGTTGTCTGTGTGTGTGTGTGTGAGTGTGTATGTGTGTGTGTTTCTCTGTGTGTGTGTGTGTATGTGTGTGTGTGTGTATGTGTGTGTGTGTGTGTGTGTGTGTGTGTGTGTGTGTGTTCATTCATCCGTTCGTTATTTTTAACGTCTATTCACATATGTGCTTTTAGACGATGTGTGCGTGTGTGGGGTGTGTGTGTGTGTGTGTGTGTGTGTGTGTGTGTGTGTGTGTGTGTGTGTGTGTGTGTGTGTGTGTGTGTGTGTGTGTATGTTGTGTGTGTGCACGCGAGCACGAGCGTCAGTGTATGTTCAATGGAGGAACCAAGCAAGTGTTCGAATTTTCATATCACCGACAGGCAGCATGCTAGACGTGCTCTTCACAAAGTAACACCTAACTTTTTGCCCTTTTCGCTCTGTAAATATTTTTCTTGAAGCTATCAGCAAAAACAGATGAATGGTTTTTCTTCACTTGGGAGAAAAGAACAGGGAGCATGGAACATGGGGCTGGAGACAGAAGGTCAGCTAGCTGGTTATAACTTTCTGTATATTTACATGTGCTCACACGAGTTATTGAAGACATCTATTCTGAATATACATTTGGGAGAGAAAGTGGACTGATCACCATGTACATATTTCTGTGTAATTCGGTTACATTCTGTATTTAATGTTTTCTTTCTCTGACGCTATGTGTTCTCTTCCTCTTTCTCTCTCTCTCTTCTCTTCTCTCTCTCTCCTCTCTCTCTCTCTCTCCTCTCTCTCTCTCTCTCCTCTCTCTCTCTCTCTCTCTCTCTCTCTCTCTCTCTCTCTCTCTCTCTCAATCTTTCAGTTGTTACAAATAGACGGTGCCGGAGCCTACTTGCAAGTTTTAGAACAAGAACACTTGGTCTTGATGAGAGTCAAAGATGGTTTCAGCGGAGCAGTGAGGATGGTTTACTATGTAGATTGTGCCCCCCCCCCCCCCCCAAAAAAAAGGAAGACGAAAATCATTTTATTTTTGAATGTGAAGCGTATAGCACTGTTAGAAATAGATGTAATATATTTTCCTCCAGAGCATCGTTAAGACATGATCTAAGGTCAATATTAGCATGTGAAAAAACAGAGAATTTACAGTCAATTTCCAAATATATCTCAGAAGCACATGGAATAACAAAAAGAATATTACTGTTTTAATTTCAATATGAAAACGTTTTCTGTTAAGACTGATAGCTTTTCCTTAATTAACCAAAATAGTAAAGTTCAATATTAGGCATAGTTGGATAGTCACGTATGTCTTTTTCTACTGTAATACTGTTGTTTTGATCTTGTAAATATTACTTTTTTTGCTTTCTATTTGAATTTTCCATTTTTTAATGTCCTTTATTTTGTTTCCCTTTATTTACATTCGTTGTCAGCATGAGAGAGATGAGTTATACCGCTTGGCGCTAAAATTATGTGTAATGGTTACGTCAATAAATTGCACATTGCTAAGCGCGTCAAGCGCCTCTCTCTCTCTCTCTCTCTCTCTCTCTCTCTCTCTCTCTCTCTCTCTCTCTCTCTCTCTCTCTCTCCTCTCTCTTTTCTCTCTCCTCTGTCTCTCTCTCTCTCTCTCTATTCTCTCTTCTCTGTCTCTGTGTCGTCTATGTCTCCGTGTCTCTGTCTCTGTGTCTGTCTTCTCTCTCTTTTGTTCTCTCTCTTTCTCTCTCTTCTGCTCTTTGTGTGTGTGTGTGTGTGTGTGTATGTGTGTGTGTGTGTGTGTGGTGTGTGTGTGTGTGTGTGTGTGTGTGTGTGTGTGTGTGCAGGTGGGTGGGCGTGTCTGTGTGTGAGTGAGAGAGACAGAAAGTGGGTGTGTCTGAGTGTGTGTGTGTATGCGTGTGCGTGCGTGGGTGTGTGTGTGTGTGTGTGTGTGGTGTGTGTGTGTGTGTGTTGTGTGTGTCTGTGTGTGTTTGTGTTTGTGTGTGTGTGTGTGTGTTAGTTCATTCGTTTTTACTTTAAACGTCTATTCACATTTGTGCTTTTAGATGAAGTGTGTGTGTGTTTGTATGTGTGTATATATATATATATGTGTGTGTGTGTGTGTGTGTGTGTGTGTGTGTTGTTTGTGTGCGTGTATGTGTTGTGTGTGTGCGTGTGTATTTGCGTGTGTGTGTGTGAGCGCGTGCGTGCGTGCGTCAGTGTATGTTCAACAGAGGGACCAAGCAAGAGCTGGAGTTTTCATATCACCGACAGGCAGCATGCTGGACGTGCTCTTCACAAAGTGAAACCTAACTTTTTGCCCTTTTCGCTATGTAAACATTTTTTCTTGTAGCTATCAGCAAAGATAGATCAAAGGCTTATCTTCACTTGGGGGGCAAAGAACAGGGAGCATGGAACATGGGGTTGAGTATAGAAGGTCAGATAGCTGGTTATAACTTTCTGTATATTTACATGTGCTCACACGAGTTATTGAAGACATGTATTCTGAATATACGTTTGGAAGGGAAAGTGGACTGAACATCATGTACATTTTTCTGTGTAAATCGGTTGCACTCCTTTATCGTGTTCTGTCTCTGTCTGTCTGTCTGTCTGTCTGTCTGTCTGTCTGTCTGTCTGTCTGTCTCTCTCTCTCTCTCTCTCTCTCTCTGTCTTTCTTTCTCTGTCTTTCTCTATCCGTTTGTCTCACTCTCTCTCTCTCTCTCTCTCCTCTCTCTCTCTCTCTCTCTCTCTTTATCTGTCTCTGTCTCTCTCTGTCTCTCTGTCTCTCTGTCACTCTGTCTCTTTGTCTCTGTCTCTGTCTCTCTGTCTCTATCTCTCTCTCTCTCTGTCTTCTCTCTGTTTCTGTCTCTCTCTCTCTGTCTCTGTCTTTCTCTCTCTCTGTCTCTCTCTCTGTCTCTCTCTGTGTCTCTCTGTCTCTGTTTCTCTGTCTCTCTGTCTCTCTGTCTCTCTGTCACTCTGTCTCTCTGTCTCTTTGTCTCTGTCTCTGTCTCTCTGTCTCTCTCTCTCTCTGTCTTCTCTCTGTCTCTGTCTCTGTCTCTCTCTATCTCTCTCTCTCTTAATTTTTTTTAACTCTGAAAAATTACAACTGACGTAATACAATGGATAAACAGATCTGTGCCAGATACACGATGATAATGATGATAATGATGGCGTTGTTTTTGTTGTTGTTGTTGTTGTTGTTGTTGTTACTGTTGTTGTTTTTGTTGTTTTTGATTAGTGTATGATGACATCTAGAAAAAAATAACAGTCCTCCAAAATGAAATTTACTACACTGGAAAAATCCCCAAAGATATGTCCAAATCAATTTTCATTGCACTTACAAAGAAGACAGGGGCTATAGAATGCGAACTCCATCGCACAATCAGATTGATGAGCCATGAAGACTGAAGTCATGGTGATCAGTAAAAAACATGAAATCCCCTCATGCAAAATAATAGCAAATGGCACAACCTTGACACGGGTTGATAAATTCAAATACCTGGGAACGATCATTTCATCAGACGGCAGATGCACATCAGAAATAGCCTGCAGAATCGGCCAAGCCAAAACAGCATTCAAGAAGATGACAAGCACTCTTACCAACAAATGCCTGTCAATTAACATCAGGAAGAGAGTTCTTGAATGTTATATAGAACCAATACTGTTGTACGGATGCGAGGCGTGGACAGTCAACAAACAAAGCCAGAACAAGATTGAGGCAGCCGAGTTGTGGTTTCTAAGAAGAATGTTTGAGTTCCATGGACAGCAAAGAAAACAAACGAGACAGTCTTGATGAAGGCAGACACAAGCAGATCACTCATAAGGAAGATTTGGCTGGATTATGTTATAAAATGGGAAATTTGTAATACTGGTTAATGTTTGTAGGGCGTGGTGGTATGTGTGTTTTGCTTTGTGATCTTTTCTTTTTCGTGTCTTCTTTTCAAGGACTTTGTGTGAATCTGCAATCGTAGCTATATGCATGTTGTAACGTCTGTGTGAATGTGTTAGTTAATTATTATCGAAAAATAAACAAAATGAGATAAGTAGAAAATGTCTGCAATAAAAAGAAAATACGAACAAAGTAAACTAGAACTCGTTAATATCTTATGCGTGATTTCTCATAGGTCTAGCTCTCTATGTCTGACAAAACAAAACAAAAGAAAAACAGGTAGGCAAATTTGAATACTTTTCTTCTTCTTTTTTTCAAAGAGAGAACATCAACACACTACTAACAGTATCAAAGAAATCTCCCATAGAGAAAGACGAATCACCAGCAAGTGAAACAAATCGAAGAGCACCCTAGACTGCAATTTCCCATGAGAACGAAAGAGAGAAGGTTTGCTGTAGAAAAAGCTGGTGCCAGGGAAATAGATTATTTCCTGTGGATGTTTTTTGAGAGGAGCCAATCTGGATTCATGTCTGCCAGCGCTTGTTTAAGTTTGCAAATCATACTCTTGACGCTGATTGTGAATTGTGCTGCTTCAAAGACTTCAAAGAGCAGTCTTCACAGTCTACGTCTCAAATAGATAGATAGATATATAGAAAGATAGATAGATAGATAGATAGACAATAGATAGATAGATAGATAGATAGATAGATAGATAGATAGACAGATAGATAGATAGATAGATAGATGATAGATAGATATATGGACAGACAGATAGATAGATAGACAGACAGACAGATAGATAGATAGATAGATAGATAGATAGATAGATAGATAGATAGACAGATAGATAGATAGATAGATAGATAGATATGTGTGCATGCGTCTGTGTCTGTGTATGTGTGTGTGTCTGTGCGTGTATGTGTTGTGTGCGCGCACGTGCACGCGAGCGTGCGTGCGCTTGTGCTTGCTCTTTCGCGCGTGTGTATGTGTGGGTAAGTATGTGTGTGTGTGTGTGTTTGTGTGTCTGTCTGTGTTTGTGTGTATGTGTGTGTGTGTGTGTGTGCGTGAGTGCATGCGCGTGCGCGTGTGCTTGATCGCTCGCGTGCGTGTGTGTATGTGTGTATGTGTGGGTATGTATATGTGTGTGTGTCTGGCTTTATTTGCAAATAGTCTGCAGGGAAAATACTGATAATATTACAAACCATAAAACCAAATCATGCATATTGAATACAGCATCAAGAGGATTTGTTCCTCTGTTTTACAATAGCTATTTCCATACTACCTGGTCAGCTGGCTCTACACAAAAATTACATATGCATTATACATGTAAGCATCAATGCTACGGATTGTTTTCCCTTGAATGCAATACATATTTATTTGAGAGCTATGTTCGTTTCTCGCAAGGGATTACAAATGTCATCCTTTTATTACTTTTCAGAAAAAGAACCATGCATATATGAAAACATTTGTACAGACACACACGCGTGCGCGCGCACAAACACACACACACGCACACACACACACACGCGCGCGCGCGCGCACACACACACACACACACACACAAACACACATACCCCACATACACGCACACACACACACACACACACAACGCGCGCGCGTATTACTTATTTATTCATTTATTATTGATGTATTTATTTGTTGATGTTTTTATTTATTTATTGATGTATTGATGTTTTTATTTATTTAGCGAGTTAGTTATTCATGTGTTACATTAAATCAATGTTATTATACTGCAACTGCCAATGTCTCAACGTGCACACAATACGTTCTTCGTCTTAGAGAGAATTAGCATATTTGCAATGTATTTTAGAGATTGATAGACGCAGTGGTTAAGCGGGTAAGATGGATGTCCAATCAGGTTTTGCTTTATTTCTGTCTGGGTATCTCCCGCCTGAATGGTAATGGATGGATATTGTTCCAGCTGCCTCCCATGCCTTAATCCCCTTCATATGTGTATGCATGCAGAACATAAATATGCACATCCCTATTTGTGACCCGTTTTAACAAAATGAGTCCTAAGGTGAAAATAACAGATTTTAGGATATTATGATTTTCAAAATGTCCAGATTATTAGCTTTCTTTTCATATGAAATGTATTATTCTACTCCTAAAAACAAGGAAGTTATGGGTGTTTGAAGCGTGTAACATAGCAAACAGCCATTTTGAGAAAATCAAGTTTTAACACTTTCACCACTTCAGTGAGTGTTTTACCTTAGCAACAGGTATTTGTATTTCACCTATCTTTACCAAATTTTGTACCATGGTAAAACACATCATGCTACAGTAGCACACAAAAATTGGTGTGAAAATCTACTGTAATTGTCTTGTTAATTAAGTTTATATAAGTTTATATATCCCTTTTCTCTGACACAAAAAGCATGCCGTTATCTGGTTACAACGCATTTTAAATACATTTTCCAATTGAATTACAAAGTGCTGAGTTCATGTACATGTAATTTAAAGATTAAATATTCCATTTTTGACGAAAAGTAAAAATTGACAAAATCGACCCATCATTTTCCGGGCCTCTACGCTTTTCGCTGCCTGCGAGTTAGGACTCATTTCGTGAAAAAGGGTCACATTTATGCAAGTCATGTCAGTGTCCGATAGCTTTTGCTACGATAAACACAATCAGCCCACCGGAGATGGAGTATACAAACTATGCAGCAATATACCTCCTGCACAGTGTGGATAAAACAAATTGCATATATGCGCCCAAGATAAAATTCAATCGCTGAATTTCTTTTAAGAGATTTAGTAACCAGGTATCTGTATCCCTCAGCAAATGTAATCAACAAATCAATTATGATACGATAAAGGTAGAACATAATGCAGCGGTGAACAGGTTTTTATTTTTTCAATGATACAACTGTGAAGTTTTACACACTGCAAGCTAAATCTAAGAAACTCCCTGCACTGAAAGTCAAGTCACCAACAGTCACAAAAGTCAAAGCGCCAGCAATCACAAAAGTCAAATCACTAACAATCACAAAAGTCAAACCACCAGCAAACACAAAAGTCAAACCACCAACAATCACAAAAGTAAAATCAGCAACAATCACCAAAAAGTCAAATCACCATCAATCACAAAAGTCAAATCACCAACAATCATAAGAGTCAAATCACCAACAATCACAAAGATCAAATCACCAACAATCACAAAAGTCAACTCACCAACAATTACACACGTCAACTCAACAACAATCACAAAAATCAAATCACCAACAATGACAAAAGTCAACTCACCAACAATCACAAAATCAAATCAACAACAATCACAAAAGTCAAATCACCAACAATCACAAAGTCAACTCACCAACAATCACAAAAATCAAATCACCAACATTTGCACACAAAAAATGTCAAATCACCAACAATCACACAAAAATCAAATCACCAACAATCACAAAAGTCAAACCACCAACAATTACACACGTCAACTCACCAACAATCACAAAAATCAAATCACCAGCAATGACAAAAGTCAACTCACCAACAACCACAAAATCAAATCAACAACAATCACAAAAGTCAAATCACCAACAATCACAAAGTCAACTCACCAACAATCACAATGTCAAATCACCAACAATCACAAAGTCAACTCACCAACAATCACAAAAGTCAATTCACCAACAATCGCAAAAGTCAACTCACCAACAGTCACAAAAATCAAATCACCACAATAACAAAAGTCAAATCACCAACAATCAAAACAAAAACAGTCAAATCACCAATCAACAAAACAGTTAACTCACCAACAATCACAAACGTCAACTAACAAACAATTACAAAAATCAAATCACCAACAATGACAAAAGTCAACTCACCAACAATCACAACAAATCCAGCAGCATGCCAGACTGTGATTTTCGAGTCCCACGGGTTTAAAAGAGGAGAGAATACAAAGGGTTGGGGTTGGTACAGGATCACCCTAAACATATTGGAGTCAGGGGAAATGCCTTACTTCCTGCAGACGTCTGAGAAGAGCAAATTCAGATTTATTTCACTAAGCGCTTTTGTGGAATATAAACCATATGTCTGGCGTTGATTCTGAATTATGTGACTTTGAGCACTGGTCTCCACAGTGTGGCTGAAAAGAATCTGTCTTTCACCACAAATCGTCTGCCGTTCCCAAAGAATACTGAGTTAAATGGCAGCCGAAATACCAGGTTCGCCATGTGACCTCCCACCCCCACCCCTTAGCCCCCCCCCCCCCCCCCCGCCCCCTCGGAAAAAAATCGTGTTTTTTTGTTGTTTTTGTTGTTTTCGTTGCAGTGTGGGGGTTGTTGTTGTTGTTGTTGTTGTTATTGTTGTTGTTGCTGTTGCTGTTGCTGTTGTTGTTGTTGTTGTTGTTGTTGTTGTTGTTGGGGGGGATTATTCTTTTCTTTTGTGGTTGTTTCTCGTTGATCTTGTTGCTCTTGTTCTCAGCTTCATGAAAAAAAATGTTCATGTCAAAAACTGATTCTTTTGTGTTTTTACATTTACATTTTCAATTTATTCATTATGTAAAACAATCTTTTCGTTAATGACATTTTTTTTTAATTTTGAGTTATCCATCTCTTACAGATCATAACACATGCACATCTTCTCGCCATCTCAAAAAAAAAAAGAATTTTATTCAGCTGATTAATCCTTTTTAGTGTAAGAGATATGTACTGAATATCAATGACACTATAAGCAAGTATACGAAGTCGTCGAACTTCCTTTC
The DNA here is from genome assembly GCA_030674185.1 of Monoplex corrugatus. NCBI lineage: Eukaryota > Metazoa > Mollusca > Gastropoda > Littorinimorpha > Ranellidae > Monoplex > Monoplex corrugatus. The sequence continues at coordinate 52,847,922 of JAPXFY010000015.1, read as the reverse complement.
GAAATGTGTAAACTTGACTGTGCCTGGGCAGTACCTAAAGTGTTAATTAAAGGGACGGATGGGTATGGGGGTGTGGGAGTGTTTAGTCTGCCTGGGTAGCACTAAAAGGCGTAAAGAGACTGATTCTGACTGAAGGGGGTTTAGGGACTGACTCCTATCCCCGGGGTGGGGGGTGGGTGGGGAGGAGGATAGGAGTGTAGGTGGATCACCGTTTGAGACTTTTCTGATTTCCCAGGTTAACATATTTATGTGCAGCACTACCATCGTCTGAAACGCCTTCAGTTTTTACGCAATTATAACGTCAAATAATTTTTTTGTACACCATTGCAAAATATGTTAATGTTCGGTAGCTTATAAGAAAAAAAAAAGAAAGAAAATATTCAGTATGCACACCCTCAAAAAAGACTACCAAACATGGCGTAAAACTCACTGAAAACAGAGTACGCAGAGTATGCAGCAGCATAACGCCTACACAATGTGCGCTTCACAGTCAGTTTCAGTTTCAGTGTCTCGTGTCTCAAGATACCATCTCTGTGCTCGGAATAAATTCCATATGCGATGACGCCGTTGATCTTATGTAATGCAGAAAATCCAAAATGGTCATGACATGAGCCTTAAGCCTGTGCATAAACCCTCTGAGCTATTTAGTCAGAATTACGTGCATGCATACATCCGATTATGAAATAATGAATAAGTAAGTAAATAAATAAATAGATAAATAAATGCATCAGTAGATAAATAAATGCATCAATAAATGAATACGTAACATCAAATAAATGCATCAATAAATAAATGCATAAGGAAATATATGCATCAATAAATAAATGCATCAATAGATCTATGCATCAAAAGATAAATGCGTAATAAATAAATGCACAAATAAATGCATAAATAAATACACCAATAAATGCATAAGCAAATAAAGCATAAATAAATAAATAAACAAATGAATAAGCAAATGAATAAATAAATAAATAAATAAATAATAAACAAATAAATAATTAAATAAATAAATAATAAATAATAGATAAATAAATAGATAAATAAATAAATAAATAAAATAAGTAAATAAAAATAAATAAATAAAATAAATGAATAAATAAATAAAGAATAAATAAGTAAATAGATAATGAATAAGTAATAAATACATGAAAAGTAAATGAAATGCTTAGAAAGGGGAAAAAAGTGTCAGACAGTTCAGTAAGTACCCGATAATATTTGTTATATAAATGTGACAGACACTTTTTTCTTACAGCCTCATATTGTTGCCAGGCGTTTCTCGCCATGTTTTCATAACTTTACATTTGTCGTTCCCTCCAACTGATATTTGTTATACACTTCTGTTTAAATGCTTGGAAACAGTGTAACTGTATGCGAGAAAGTGGAGGAATGTTGCACGTTTTCATAAGTATTCATTGTTGGTGAATATGTCAAACATGGGAGAGAATTACTGAATAAAGATGCCTAACAAATGCAAAACATTGTTTATGTAGAAAAAAATCTGCAGATTCATATACCTTGTCCTTCTCCTTACAAATATCATTAATTTTCAGGTCAACCTATATGCAGACCTATGTGTGCGACTAACTCCTTCATGTGTACACGAACGCACAACATCAAACGTGCACGTTAAATATCCTGTAAGCTGTCAATGTTCTATCATCATCATAATGTTCCCTGCCGCATGGACATGGCGATCGAGGCCTTCCTTATAAATCTATGCTTTGTCGCTCCAAGTACTTCTCCACTCTGTTTGTCTTCATCCACTGCACAAACCCGTCCAATATTTTCTCCTTGGGTCAACCTGATGCTTTTTTTCCCTCCAGCTTTGCTGTTGTGACCAGGTGCTCTAATTTCTCTTGCCTCTGAAAATGTCATATAAATGCTGTTTGTGTTTTCCTAATCTTCTCCATTTTGTGTGTGCCTCACTCAAGACTGTCTCGTTTGTTCAGTAGCTTATGGAAACACTGAAGCACCCACCTGCACATTTTTGAAAATGGAATATAACTGCCCTAACAGCGAGGTAAAAAAGTACAACCACACCATAAAATCCCGCTCGTATGTTGGAGTGTATACGGGAGTTCAGGACCAAAAAAGTCATTTCTATGTCTTCCGCTTTTCTACGTCTTTCTCATCGTCCATCACAAAAAGATAATGGCCACCAGACGTCTGGAGATTGCGGTGTCTGTCAACCTAACCTTACATTTCTGTGGACCCATCCTCCTACCCTACTGCAAAGAGAAACTGTATGATGGTAAATCCCAGACGCTGAATGCGATACATTTGCTAATATTCATGTGAGACGCCGCAGATTTGTAGAACCCAAACAAAACCCAGACTGAGGTCATGGAACATCAGTAAGTCTGACAGACCCATCCACTGAACTGTCAATTTTACTGACGGGAGCAAACTTGTGAATCTCTTGAATACATTTAGTCATATAACCCATATGCATATTTCTTGACAAGCAAAAGTTTTTTTGTGTTTTTTTTGTTTTCGTTTTTTTTTTTTCTTCCATAATCGTGCAGAATGGTTTGATGGTCCCTTTCCAACTGTACAATTTAAGATAAAAGTTGTGTTATAAAGGCTGCCATAAGCTGGTATTAGTACTGATTTTTCATGCGGTGAAAATAGCTGGAGAGGAGTTGTTCCTTTTATGTCAACATGGCAGTGCACAATATTTAGTCATTAGTTATTTTCTTAAACAATCAACTGAGAAAAAACAGTGTGTACGAAATCTGGAGCATACATGTATATGTATATGTATATAAATGTATAAATATATATCCATATATATATATATATATATATGTATATATATGTATATATATATATACATATATATATACATGTATGTATCTCTCTTTCTCTCTCTCTCTCTCTCTCTCTCTCTCTCTCTCTCTCTCTCTCTCTCTCTGCATATTATATATATATATATATATATATTATATATATATATATATATACATATATGTATGTATATGTATATGTATGTGTATAATATAGAGAGAGATGATAGATAGATAGATAGATAGATAGATAGATAGATAGATAGATAGATAGATAGATAGATAGATAGATAGATAGATAGATAGATCATCTCGACAGTAACTCTTTCAGAAAAGATTATCCACATATTAGGTTCACACTCGAGCAGCCCAATTGTAAGGCTCCAGCCATAGCATTCAAGTTAATCAGGCATGATACAATAGGTCTGTATGACAGGCTGCATATGCGATAGGGTTCTAGCTATACAGCTCCATTTCATTTTTAGTTCAGGGGAAGAGGCAGAATGTTTGAAACATGATTTTCTCGTCTCGGGGGGTAAATAAAAAATATATAATAATACTTATCTCGTGACATGAAAAGATCACAAATATGATTTCTCATATTAATTGATTAATTATCTGTATACCGTAACGCTATTCACGTGATAATGAATACATCCTAAAATCAGAATAAAAATTGGTACTTCAACAGCTTTTCCAAAAAAACACAACTCCGATAAACTGCAAATAAGACCTAATGAATCTGCTAGACTAAAAAGCAAAATCATCCATGCAATACCATGACAGACTTCAATTTCTCATGAGACTAGGGGGTAGAGGGGGAAAAGGACAAGGAATGGAATTAGCTGTTGTGGGAATGCTCTAGTGCTGAATGTTAGTGCTGGTAGATGCCATTATTGCCATTGAAGTCTGTCTGCTCCGGATCCCAACGGCATAGCAAGACCACCATCACCCCCATCCCCCATCCCCCACCCCTCTGGGGATACCGTGGGCTCCTTCAGTAAAAATGGTATCCCCGCCTTCTGGAAATTCTGTGCTAGAAATTTTCTCTTTTCTGTCACTGTCTTTGTTTTTGCCTTGTTCTTTTGCTTTATGCCATTTATTTCTATCATTTTCAGCGTTGCTGGTCAAGTCACCTGTATGAGTTCAATAAAGTCTTACGTACTTTCTCTTAGGATTGATAAATAGGTACATGTATTAAGTGTAGTTTTGGCTCTAGGGAAATGAAATATGCAGAAGCAATGTTAGGTAATTTAGGCCCGGTTTTTTCATATGTTTTAGTGGCCTTAGTTATGTTTAAATTTGTATTCAGGTATATTTTTTTTTAATCCTCTGTGCAATAATTTGGTCTGAGGGTCAACGCCAGGAGCATCTCCTTGGGGTTATGTGCGCGAGTGCATTAATATGTGTAGGCCTACTTAATTTTCTTTTCTTTTTTTTTTCCAGTTGAAGTATTGTGTATGTTTTGATATGGCTCTACGCAGTCGGCAAAAATAACAGTAACTGGCATATTGAAACGACCAAATCAGAAGTGTGACAGAGCTAGATAACGGCTGGTCTTTTATCTATGTTCACGGTTTAATACACACAATATAATTCGACTAATGAATCATATTTACTTAAGATAATTCAGGCTGAAAGAAAAAAATACTTTACTTCAGTTTATTTCTTTCCTCCATCCATATATTCTTTCCCTGAAACTTTCCCCACCTCATTTCATTTACAAAACGAGTAGAAGAGAAGACCAGTATCTAAATGTAATAAATTTGACTTGACAGTTGCCATTTACAAATTTGCTAATTTTCACGTCAGCTGCCAGGGACTCATGGCAGGCAAACAGAAGAAAAGTGCAGATTTAGGTCGAAGAAGTCCAGTGACTGCTAAACTCATTCGTCAAACTTCGCAACTTTCAAAAAGTTGCAAAACTTTAAAGCCTGTTGCTGACTTGTGGTTTAGTCATGAAAAAAAAGTATAATATGTTCGTTTTCGACCCCTGTCTGCAGATATAGGGAAGGTTGCATATATATTACAATCAGAGAATATGAGGCTATACGTATGGGGAAGATTCATATCAACAATGTGTAATAACATAAACATGTAAACGTATGAGGAAGATTCATATCATCAATGTGTAATAATATGAAAACGTAATTCTCCTGAATCATAGGAAACTTGGCAATGTGAGTACAGCAGAAAGATAAAATAGGATAAAAAGATTGCCCTACAATTGGAAATTCTGAAGAGAGAGGCAAACATTCTTCTATGGTCGTTGTTAGATTGATGGACGAGATTCCCATAATGATTATTGTGAGAGACGAGTTTTTCCATGATGGTTAGTATGATGGATATGATACCCAATGACCTTTAGTGTGAGTTATCCCATAATTGTTAATTTAAGGAATACATTGTCCCATGTTCGCTAGTTTGAGAGATAAGTAATTCCACGATCGTTATTTCGAGGGATAAATTATTCCATAATAGAAAATGTGAGGGATAAATTGTGTGAGGGATGATTTGTCCCATGATCGTTTGTGTGAGGGATAAGTTGTCCCATGATTGTTAGTGTGAGGAATAAGTTGTCCCATGATTGTTAGTGTGAGGAATAAGTTGTCCCATGATCGTTTCTGTGAGGGATAAGTTGTCCCATGATTGTTAGTGTGAGGAATAAGTTGTCCCATGATTGTTAGTGTGGTGGACGTTGTCCGGTGATTATTAGTGTGAGGGATGAGTTGCCCCGTGATCTTTAGTGTGAGAGATAAGTTGTCCCATGATCTTTAGTGTGCAGATAAGTTGTCCCATGATCGTAAATATGAGGGATGAGTTGTCCCATCGTCGTTAGTGTGAGGGATGAGTTGTCCCATCGTCGTTAGTGCGAGGGATCAGTTGTCCCATGATCGTTAATATGAGGCATGAGTTGTCCCATGGTCGTTAGTGTGAGGTATGAGTTGTCCCATGGTCGTTAGTGTGAGGTATGAGCTGTCCCATGGTCGTTAGTGTGAGGGATGAGTTGTCCCATGATTGTTAGTGTGAGGGATGAGTTGTGCCATGGTCTTTAGTGTGACGGATGAGTTGTCCCATGATTGTTAGTGTGAGGGATGGATTGTCCCGTGATCGTTAATATGAGGCATGAGTTGTCCTATCGTCGTTAGTGTGAGGCATGAGTTGCCCCATGGTCGTTAGTGTGAGGAATGAGTTGTCCCATGGTTGTTAGTGTGAGGCATGAGTTGTCCCATGGTCGTTAGTGTGAGGTATGAGTTGTCCCATGGTTGTTAGTGCGAGGTCTGAGTTGTCCCATGGTTGTTAGTGTGAGGGATGAGTTGTCCCATGGTCGTTAGTGTGAGGGATGGATTGTCCCATAGTCGTTAGGGCGAGGGATGGATTGTCCCATGGTCGTTAGTGTGAGGGATGGATTGTCCCATGGTCGTTACTGTGAGGGATGGATTGTCCCATGGTCGTTAGTGTGAGTGATGGATTGTCCCATGGTCGTTAGTGTGAGGGATGAGTTGTCCCATGATCGTTAATATGAGGCATGAGTTGTCCCATGATCGTTAATATGAGGCATGAGTTGTCCCATGGTCGTTAGTGTGAGGTATGAGTTGTCCCATGGTTGCTAGTGTGAGGGATGAGTTGTCCCATGATTGTTAGTGTGAGGGATGAGTTGTCCCATCGTCGTTAGTTTGAGGTATGAGCTGTCCCATGGTCGTTAGTGTGAGGTATGAGTTGTCCCATGATTGTTAGTGTGAGGTATGAGTTTGTCCCATGGTCGTTAGTGTGAGGTATGAGTTGTCCCATGATTGTTAGTGTGAGGTATGAGTTGTCCCATGGTCGTTAGTGTGAGGTATGAGTTGTCCCATGGTCGTTAGTGTGAGGTATGAGTTGTCCCATGGTCGTTAGTGTGAGGTATGAGCTGTCCCATGGTCGTTAGTGTGAGGGATGAGTTGTCCCATGATGTTAGTGTGAGGGATGAGTTGTGCCATGGTCTTTAGTGTGACGGATGAGTTGTCCCATGATTGTTAGTTGTGAGGGATGGATTGTCCCGTGATCGTTAATAGATCATGAGTTGTCCCATCGTCGTTAGTGTGAGGCATGAGTTGTCCCATGGTCGTTAGTGTGAGGAATGAGTTGTCCCATGATTGTTAGTGTGAGGAATAAGTTGTCCCATGGTTGTTAGTGTGAGGGATGAGTTGTCCCATGGTTGTTAGTGTGAGGATGGATTGTCCCATGGTTGTTAGTGTGAGGGATGAGTTGTCCCATGGTTGTTAGTGTGAGGTATGAGTTGTCCCATGGTTGTTAATGTGAGGGATGAGTTGTCCCATGGTTGTTAATTTGAGGTATGAGTTGTCCCATGGTCGTTAGTGTGAGGAATGAGTTGTCCCATGGTTGTTAGTGTGAAGTATTTGTTTTCCCATGGTTGTTAGTGTGAAGTATGAGTTGTCCCATGGTTGTTAATGTGAGGTATGAGTTGTCCCATGGTTGTTAGTGTGAGGTATGAGTTGTCCCATGGTTGTTAATGTGAGGGATAAAGTTGTCCCATGATTGTTAGTGTGAGGGATGATTTGTCCCATGATCGTTAATATGAGGCATGAGTTGTCCCATCGTCGTTAGTGTGAGGCATGAGTTGTCCCATGGTCGTTAGTGTGAGGAATGAGTTGTCCCATGATTGTTAGTGTGAGGAATAAGTTGTCCCATGGTTGTTAGTGTGAGGGATGAGTTGTCCCAGGGTTGTTAGTGTGAGGGATGGATTGTCCCATGGTTGTTAGTGTGAGGGATGAGTTGTCCCATGGTTGTTAGTGTGAGGTATGAGTTGTCCCATGGTTGTTAATGTGAGGGATGAGTTGTCCCATGGTTGTTAATTTGAGGTATGAGTTGTCCCATGGTCGTTAGTGTGAGGAATGAGTTGTCCCATGGTTGTTAGTGTGAAGTATGAGTTGTCCCATGGTTGTTAATGTGAGGTATGAGTTGTCCCATGGTTGTTAGTGTGAGGTATGAGTTGTCCCATGGTTGTTAATGTGAGGGATGAGTTTGTCCCATGGTTGTTAGTGTGTGGTATGAGTTGTCCCATGGTTGTTAGTGTGAGGGATGAGCTGTCCCATGGTTGTTAGTGTGAGGGATAAGTTGTCCCATGATTGTTAGTGTGGGGGATGATTTGTCCCATGATCGTTAATATGAGGCATGAGTTGTCCCATGGTTGTTAGTGTGAGGGATGAGTTGTCCTATGGTCGTTAGTGTGAGGGATGAGTTGTCCCATGGTTGTTAGTGTGAGGGATGAGTTGTCCCATGGTTGTTAGTGTGAGGAATAAGTTGTTGTTCCATGGTTTGTTAATGTGAGGAATGGATTGTCCGATGGTTGTTAGTGTGAGGAATAAGTTGTCCCATGGTTGTTAGTGTGAGGGATGGATTGTCCCATGGTTGTTAGTGTGAGGAATAAGTTGTCCCATGATCGTTAGTGTGAGGGATGGATTGTCCCATGGTTGTTAGTGTGAGGTATGAGTTGTCCCATGGTCGTTAGTGTGAGGGATGAGTTGTCCTATGGTTGTTAGTGTGAGGAATAAGTTGTCCCATGGTTGTTAGTGTGAGGGATGGATTGTCCCATGGTTCTTAGTGTGAGGAATAAGTTGTCCCATGGTTGTTAGTGTGAGGGATGGATTGTCCCATGGTTGTTAGTGTGAGGAATAAGTTGTCCCATGATCGTTAGTGTGAGGGATGGATTGTCCCATGGTTGTTAGTGTGAGGTATGAGTTGTCCCATGGTCGTTAGTGTGAGGGATGAGTTGTCCCATGGTTGTTAGTGTGAGGGATGAGTTGTCCCATGGTCGTTAGTGTGAGGGATGAGTTATCCCA
>JAPXFY010000015.1:52834293-52836793 GCA_030674185.1 Monoplex corrugatus | reverse complement strand
TGTGTGTGTGTGTTGGTGTGTGTGTCCGTGTGTGTGTATGTGTGTGTCTGTGTGTGTGTGTGTGTGTGTGTGTGTGTGTGTGTGTGTGTGTGTGTTGTGTCTGCTCATGCGCGTTTGTGCACCTCTCAATCTATGTGAGTGGTTGAAAGTATCTGTCTGTACCTTTGCGAATAAATTGTGTTCTATAATCTACCTGTATCCTTGCACATATATCATATTTTGCAATCTATTTTCTTGTTGAATAAATCATGCTGTGACATCTGTCTGTATTCTTGTAATTACATGTATATCAAGTTCTGCCATTTGTCTATAAAGTTGTGAATGAATTGTTTGGCAATATCCCTAATGTAGTCTCGTAGATAAAGCATATTCTCCATTCTGTGTCTATTCTTGTACATAAATTATGTTTTGCGGTTTGTTTCTATTCTTGCACATTAATAAGTTGTTGTGCGATTTGTCTGTATTCATGTACGCACTTTATGTTCTGCAACTATTGACATTCTTGTGTACAAAATTATATCATGTTTTAAGCACTAGGCCATACACTCAGTACAATCATATAGCTCCATTTCATTAAGAGGGTGTTCTTTAGACCATTACAGGACTCAATTTCGTTGAGAGGGTCAGCTATTTTGTTTCCTAGCTGATTTAATCCCCGTCTCATGTTGTGCCTGGAGAGTATCAAATGGCCGACTCCATGCAGACAACGATAAAGCCGTTGATAGCATAGAAAGAAACCTTGCCATGGGATAATTTTTATTTTCGAACTCAGCCGCCTGTCTCCCTCCCATCAGTATCAACGCTCACCTGATGTTGCTGAAATCCAATGTTTGCTGGTTTCTGTTACGTAATAACAAAAAGGGTATGAAGCAGATGCTGTCAGCATGACAATGCTTATCTGGCTGGTTTTACTGTGAACGGAGTTTATTCACTTAGAAAGAAAGAAAGAAAGAAGAAGAGGAAGAATGCGAAGAAGAAGAAGAATGCGAAGAAGAAGAAGAAGAAGAAGAAGAAGAAGAATGTGAAGAAGAAGAAGAAGAAGAAGAAAGAAGAAGAAGAAGAAGAAGAAGAAGAAGAAGAAGAAGAAGAAGAAGAAGAAGAAGAAGAAGAAGAAGAAGAAGAAGAAGAAGAAGAAGAAGAAGAAGAAAGAAGAACAAGAACAAGAACAAGAACAAGAACAAGAACAAGAAGAAGAAGAAGAAAGAAGAAGAAGAAGAAGAAAGAAGAAGAACAAGAACAAGAAGAAGAAGAAGAAGAACAAGAACAAGAACAAGAACAAGAAGAAGAAGAAGAAGAAGAAAGAAGAAGAAAGAGAAGAACAAGAAGAAGAAGAAGAAGAAGAAGAAGAAGAAGAAAGAAGAAGAAGAACAAGAACAAGAACAAGAAAAAGAACAAGAACAAGAAGAAGAACAAGAACACGAACAAGAAGAAGAACAAGAACAAGAAGAAGAACCTCATGATGAAACAACAAACCATCCTCTGAAAGCCATCGAGCTGTTGAAAGATCGCAACAATCCTACTTTCCTTTTTTTTTTCACATTGACACGACAGACATTTAGACAATTCCACCAAGGGGCTGTCAAAATAAACAGTGACAGGAATAGAAACATTGTGCTCTAAGCAAGCCATCCTAGTAATTAAACGCGTCTTTGCTTGTATCTGGGGTCACAAAAAATCGATTCAAAGAAAGGTCCAGGGGCTGTAGCGTTTTGTCTGCTTCATTTGCCGCTTCATTAGCAATTCCTGATGGTGGTACTTTTTCGTTGTATTGTTTTCCAATCGACTGTGGTGGTGTTTGTGTTTTGTTTGGTCTGGGGTTTGATGTTGTTTTTGTTTTTGTTGTTGTTATATTTGGTTTTCGTTGTGTTGTACTGCGTTGTGTTTTACTGGATTGTATTGGATTTAGAATGAATCATGTTTTTGTTGTGTTTGTGTTGTGTTGTGTTGTGTTGTGTTGTTGTGTTGTGTTGTGTTGTGTTGTGTTGTGTGTTGTGTTGTGTTGTGTTGTGTTGTGTTGTGTTGTGTTGTGTTGTGTTTGTGTTTGTGTTGTGTTTGTGTTTGTTGTGTTGTGTTTGTTGTTTGTGTTGTGTTGTGTTGTGTTGTGTGTGTTGTTGTTGTGTTGTGTTGTGTTGTGTGTTGTGTTGTGTTGTGTTGTTGTGTTGTGTTGTGTTGTGTTGTGTTGTGTGTTGTGTTGTGTTGTGTTGTGTTGTGTTGTGTTTGTTTGTGTTGTGTTTGTGTTTGTGTTGTGTTTGTGTTGTGTTTGTGTTTGTGTTTGTGTTGTGTTTGTGTTTGTGTTTGTGTTGTGTTGTGTTTGTTGTGTTTGTGTTGTGTTGTGTTGTGTTGGTGTGTTGTTGTGTTGCGTTGTGTTGTGTTGTGTTGTGTTTGTGTTGTGTTGTTGTTGTGTTGCGTGGTGTTGCATTGTGTTGTGTTGTGTTGTCTTGTGCCGTATTGCGTTGTGTTGTTTTGTTTTGTCTTATCATTGCTTGCCTTGTCTTGTATG
>JAPXFY010000015.1:52799293-52806793 GCA_030674185.1 Monoplex corrugatus | reverse complement strand
CTCTCTCTCTCTCTCATTTCTCTCTCTCTCTCTCCTCTCTCTCTCTCACACACTACACACATGAACACTCTTATCTTTGTTTAGTTTTCTTCTTTCTGTCTTCTTCTTCCTTTAAGAAAATAAAAACGAAAAATAAACAAAAAAACAAAAGATATTGCTTCCACACTAAAACAGAACACAAAACAACAAAACGTTACACAACACAACAAGGTACAGAAGCCCTTCATGAGATAACCCTGAAGCCTCGAGTCAGACATGTTAGCTGACACTAAGCTTCTGCCAATTAGATTGCCCTTTCATCGATCTCGTTTCACCAGCATGAGCAAAAAAAAGCATTTAACTATCAGAGTGGTTTCGTTAGAATGTCAGGATTTTTCGGTTTTTTTTTCGTTGTTTAACTCGATATCGCCTTGGCGAAACTGCCTGTTTAAAGCCATGTAAAGAAGGCAGACCTGCATTGTTCAACATCCCATTGGCTTTCACAGTAGTGGCTATTACTTGTGAAAAGAAACAGGAAAGAAAGTGATATGAAGAACAGAGCAGATTGAAGATTTACATTATAAAGCGATAGTGTGTGCACGCGCACGCCACGCCACACACACACCACACACACCACAACACACACACACACACACACACAGCAACTCTACATACTCACCACACACCACACACACACACACACACACATACACAGCACCACGTCCATCCCCCAACACGCACCACACACAACACACACACACACCACACACACACACACACACACACACATACTACAAGTAGGTATTATTTAATTAAGACCTATTTAAGACTTATCATGAATCCTAATAACGATTGAATTGAGATTTTAAATATATGATCGAGGTTGATAAAGATCCTAACTGGCTAAACTGAAATAAAGATCTTTTTAGGCAAAACTGAACGGTAAATGCTTGACCTTTAGGGTCTACATGTTGTTGAAACACATAACCGTTTGTTTTTTTTTTAGTGTTGGTTGTTGTTGTGTGGTTGGTTTGTTTGTTTTGTTTTGTTTTGGTTGGTTGGTTGTTGTTGGTTGTTTTGTTGTTTGTTGTTGTTTTGGTTTTGTTTGTTTTGTTGTTATTTTTTTTATTCAGTTTCTGCCGGGTTGGTGGCAGTGAATTGTAGTTGGCCACTTTCAGTTTCAGTTTCAGTTTCTCAAGAGACGTCTCTGCTCGAATGAATTTCTTATGCACTAATGTCACAGGTGCCACGTGATGGAAAGATCCAGAATGATCACGGCACAAACCCTAAGCCTGCACATAACTCCCGAGCTGGCCAGGTCCTGAGTCCTACATAGATAGTTCCATAACTGTGGGTCGTAGGGGAGTGAGGTGGTAGAGACCTCAACTTTTCCCGGGCGGCTCCCATCTCCTCTTCCTCGCTTCAAATTCACATTCATATTCACATTCTTTTTACAAAGACTTCAGAAAGGCAGAAGGTTATTTGGTCTTCAAGGGATGGAACCTGGGAAATCAACCTATCTCTCCATGTCTTCTTTGTTTTGTTTTTTTACCAGGCAGCTGGCAATGTCCTGCTCTTTACGACTTTCACTGCCGTGGGATCTTTAACGGGCTCAGCCAGAAGGCACACAGTACAGGTATGACTCGTTTTTCGTCTCTTCCGAAGGACTAGACGTTCATCTGAGGAGAAAAGTCTACGCCTCTTCGGGGAGCGAACCCTGAACGTCGAGTTTAGTTACTGGCAGGCGAACGTCTGAACCATTCTGCCACTCTTCTCCTGTCAGTCCACTTTGATAGAAGCTGTTTCCGCAGTTCTTGGTCCTCTGACGGGGCAGTATCAGGTTGGTAAAGGCGTCAGCTTGAACTTGCGGTACATCATCATCATCATCAGGAGCCCTGCCACATGGCGTTGGCGATCATGGACTTCCATCTGTCTCTATCTCTCGTTGCCCCTAGCATCTCTCCCACCCCCTCGTCCCCAGCCACTCTGCAAGTCCGTCCAGCATTTTCTCCGTGGGTCTACCGGTGCTCTCTTTCCTCCAGCTTTCCGTTGTGACCAAGTGCTCCAAAGCCCCCTTCCTCATAAAATGGCCCATAAATGTTGCCTGTCTTTTTCTGATCTTCCTTATGAGTGATCTACTTGTGTCTGCCTCCATCAAGACTGTCTCATTTGTTTTCTTAGCTGTCCATGGACCTTGCGGTACATGTGGGTGTTAAATTGTTATAACCAGTGTCGAGCCTCGAGCCTCATCAGGACCATTTTTTCCTGCTCTCTGGACACAAGACAGTAGTCTCCCCCTCCCCCCTTTTTTTCCCCCGTGGCTTAAGGGGTGATCTGATGACGATCTTCTTCTTGCTGTAAATGACACTTTTGTCTGGCTGGTCTTTCTGGGTTCCTCTTTTTGCTGGAGCACTTACCGACTCGTTTCCTAGTATCCCAGAGTGATCTGGGATCCACTGAAATATTGTTTTTCTCGTTCTTCTGACTCGCTGTAAAGTCTGGGGTGTATGTGGGGGAGGGGGAGGAGTAGGGAGAAGGGGAAAGATCATTAATCTCCCGTGTGGCTGGCAGAAAGGTCATGATGACACCAAAAAGGATGACTGAGCTTAAAAAGAGTAGTCCTCTATCAGAGTTTTTTTTTCCCCTTCGTCGACATGGGAACAGCCATCGGATACTTTCCAAACACATCAAGACAATGGGATTAGAGCAGCCACGAAACAAAATACCTGACCCTCTCAGTGAAAGTGAATTTTGAGACGAACAAACAGAGGCCACTGGGATCTGCTAAATCTGACCCTCTCGATAGAAATGAGCTGCCAAATGCACGGACAAAAAGAAAGCGCATGCAAACAAACGGACAAATCTACAGATAGATCGATAGAGATAGAAATTGACACGCACGTGGCATGCCTGTCTACACACACATGTACATACGCACACACACATACACACACACACAAATACATAAACACACACACACACACACACACACACACACACACACACACACACACAAAAGCATAAATGCATATACACACATACATAACACACATACAGTCATACGCCTTTGTATAATATCACTCAGAGTAAGAGACGTTAAGTAAAAGAACGAACCTACACCCACACATGCTCACACACACACACACACACACACACACACACACACACACACACACACACACACACACACACACACACACACACACACACACACACACACACACACACACACATAAACATACACAAAAAAGAAACACACAGCCATACACATATACATTCACACATCAATCGATAGCTGTTTTAGACAGAGAATTATCTGAAAATGTATTCCCATTTTGTTAAACGAAGCATGAAAACATACCCACTCAAAGCCGGTTTACAAGAAAACGTCAGCACTCAAACAAATTGCTTGGGCAGCATAAGAGAGAGAGAGATCGAGAGAGAGAGAGAGAGAGAGAGAGAGAGAGAGAGAAAGAAAGACAGACAGACAGGCATTCAGACGGAGAGACACAGAGGCAGAGATAGAGACGAAGGCACAGAGGCATAGAAAGTAAGAGACAAGACAGACAGACAGACAGAGACAGATGCAGAGACAGAGGCAAAGACAACAGCAGACAGAGAGGGAGAGAGAGAAAGAGAGAGAGAACGAGAGAGAGAGAGGGGGAGAAAACAGCAGCAGCAAAAAGGCAGACAGAAAGAAGAAAAGCGACCAAAAAAACATAGAAACAGACTGAGAATTGAAAAGTACGCTTTTAATTAAATTGCATGAGAGGCAACAACAGGTTGATAAATGAATTGAAGATGGGGATGGGTGGGTGGAGAGAATCCAGCCTGAAAACATTATTTTTGTTACTCAGTTCTGCAGGGATTGCTTTGGAGGCAGCTGTCAAACAAGGGCTTTGTCCTGTTCTGCATGGGGTCGACCACTTGATCCATAGCAGATACAATGCACGACTGGGCATTGATCAGCCTTGACAGGAGATGGATGAGAGAAAAAGAGATGTGGAAAAGAGAGAGAGAGAGACAGAGAAGAGAGGGAGACAGAGAGGGAGAATAGAGAGATGACGAAAGCATGGAGAGACATACAGACAGACAGACAGCAGATATGGAGAAATGAAATAATGGAGAGAGAGAGAGGAAGATGTGGGTAAGAAAAAAGATGTCGGGAGCGAGAGAGAAAGAGAGAGAAAGAAAAGAGGAGCGAGACTGAAGAGGAAGAAAAGAGAGAGAGAGTGAGAATGCTAGACAGACAGATAGAGAGAGAGAAACTAGAGACAGAACAGAGAGAACAGAGACAGAGAGACAGAACACAGAGAGAAAGAATAAAAGGACACAGGCACATAGACAGATAGAGAGAGACAGGAAGACATAACAGAAGACAGATAGACAAACAGACAGATGTATAATAGAGGATACAGAGAAGAACAGGAGAAAACAGTGAAGAAGAAAGAGACAGAGAGACACAAGAGAGCTGAGAGAGGTAGAGACAGACAGACGGTAGAGACACACACACACAGAACAAAAACATTCATTTGAGCCAAGATTCCAAGACAAAGCTCATTAGTAGTACAATAACGGACCTGCAAGTTGTTGTACTTTGATCTCGAAAAATGACTTTTTAGCACAAGCGTACCCACGCACATGCATACACACATATACACACATGTACAAACGCACATCACACACACAATACACACAAACACATAGAACACATAAGCACACACAAGCACAACACACACACACACACACACACACACAAACACACACTAAAGCAACACACACACAACACTGATAAACACACACACACACACACACACACACAACACACAAGCACATACACATACATCCATACATCATACAAGACAACACACACACACATGCACACCACACACAACACACACACCACACACACACCACACACACACACACACACCAAAACACACACACACACACACACACACACACACACACACACACACACACTACACACACAACACTACAACACACACAACACGCTCAGATAACACAGACACAGACACACACAGCACAGACACAACACACACACACACACACACACACACACACTCACCGCACACACACACTCACGCACTCACACAACACACATACACACACCACACACACAACACACACACACACACACCAACACACACACACACACACACACACACACACACACACACACACACACACACACACACACACACACACTACACAACACACATATGAACTGACGGATGATTTCGAAAACTGTTTATCTGAATATTATTTTACCGTTTCTGGTAAAGAAAATAGACATGTACTTACGCATTTGCATACAAATGCACTGACGCTACTTGCACAGAGATACTTTGAATTATCCAGGTGATATCGTCTCTTGAATACTGCTTTCAAACGCTTGTTTGTTGTTTAAACAAAAACGTATGACCATGATGGATGCACGTTTTATTGATACAACTTTTTGTTTTTAAATTCCGAAGATTAATAATAATAATGTATATGCATTAGCGGCTGGATCACTAAAAGCAAACAAAAGTTTTAAAAGCATATCTCATCCTTTGAAGACTTCTTCTTAACATCTGTGCTGTGATGATCTATTGCATCTATTTCTTCATCCACAGTGTTCATATGTACCTAATAGATTCCGAATATATCCAATTGATCCAACCGAGAACAGAAAAAAACATTGGTATCTCACAATGCTACTAAAATATGTAAAGGCTTCTTAGAGAATTTTTTGCTAGTCCTCGTATACTCTGAAGTGGTAGGACTTTAAAATCTACAGAACAGAACATGCATGCACCAGGACTGTGCAGATTGCTTATAGCCTGAATGGCTGAAAGAAGTCCCAACTATCTGTGTGACTATACTGTTCCACATTTTGCTCAAAGATTTTTTCTTCTTAAAACGTAATTACATTTTTTTTTTGAAAATTTGAGTGTATTTCCACCTATCAGTGAATGCTTGAGGGTATTTTCATCTATGAGTTGAATGCTAAAGACGGTTAAACGGGAAGGACATGGATGAATCCTTCGTTGAGAAAGTTAATCCTAAAATATCGAGACTCTTCCATCTCAGTTTCGTGGGGACAAACAATTGTAAGATCGAGCCTACCTTTTGTTTTATATTATGCAAGTGAAGGATGACTTTCAGAATCAAGATCTTTCAGAGTATTCCGTCGGGGAATGAGAACAATCCATTTTGCATGCTGCTTCATTTATACGACTAGCATACGTGCAAGAGATTTTCAAGTCTGCAAAAACTTCAAGAAAGTTTGAGAACAATAGATCATCCATGTTATTCCATTATACATCTAAATGTTTGCCCCAGATTCTCAAGTTTGCCAACTTGTAGAAAGTTGGAAATGTTTGGGAAACGGATGTTGTGGATAACTCAATGTCCCTGACCTCAGTCTGCACAGAAACATTGTTTGGCTTCCAGGAGTCTGACAGCAGCTGATGTGGACATTAGTGAAATTGTAAATGGGAATTGTCAAGACAAATTTATCACGTTCAGGTCCTGGGGTTTGCCATAATACATTTCGTTACTCCGGCTAGATAGGAGATTTAGAGAAAGGCTTTGTGAACGAAGGGGGTGAAAGAAAGTGAACATAAATTGTCAGTGTTTTCTTAAAGTCCATAATGTCAGTTGGCTCTTGCATTTGGTGTTTGTTCCAGGCTTCATCACACTCTGATAATTCCATGTGCGCTGGAACCAAACCTATAAACAGCAGTTTGGGATACAGTTTGCTCAAGAGGGGTGTCTTTGCACCCGTACAATTCCATATACAGTCTTTCCAATCTGCCACATTCTATCTGGCGGATTCCTTATGCTTGCGCAAAACCTTGTGTATTGAAAAAGGTCTTGAAATAGAAATGAGGGTGGGGGGGTAGGGAGATGTATATATATAAAGCACAGATGTATATATATAAAGCACGCAGCTGTCACAACCAGAGCTATAAGAGAGGCAGTGGCTAGGCCCTTTGTTTCGGGCTGGAACTAAACTCGAGATATCTGCTTTTGAATTCACAAGTTAATACAAGAGTTAGCCAGTCCGCTAAATTCGAAGGCTTGTCTGGAATACGAGCGATTATCTGGCAGGACACCTTGAGTTTGTGCAAAATCCAAAGCACTGACAATATCTTGAAACGAAAAGGTGTTTAAAAAAAGGGACCAATAAAATAATGACACCATCAGAACAATTGGGACATCAAAATGGGCAACAAGCAAGACTACTTTTTATGTTACAGGCTGAAAACTGCTCTCAAAACACAACAACGTCTTGAGTTCACAGCTCTTTTAAGCAAGTTATGACCGAAAAAAACTTCTACGAAAGGAAAAGCAAGTGCTATCATTAATCAGACTGACACTGGCACCATCTCAAAAGTTTAACAGTGCACATACTGTCACGGCGTAAAATGGAAAGTATTTAGACTTTTTTCCTGAAACAGAGACAAAGAAGTGAAGAAAACGAAAAAGACAGCTGGTGTTGTGTGTGTTTGT
>JAPXFY010000015.1:52739293-52756793 GCA_030674185.1 Monoplex corrugatus | reverse complement strand
AGGAATGAATTGCAATAGTCAATGCGAGACATTATGAAGGAGAGAACGAGTTTTGCAGTTGTTTCCACAGAGAGATACTTTCTGATCAGGCTTATACGATGGAGGTGATAGTAGCAAGATCTGGCAGTTTGAGAAACAAAGTTGTTCATGGAGAGGGTAGAGTCAATGCAGACACCAAGGTTTTTAGCTGAATCAGAAATTGGGACTGATGTGTTACATAATGGGAGAGAAAGAGGAGGCAGCTGAGAAAGTTTCTGACGGGTGCCAATGAGGATAGCTTCTGTCTTGTCATCATTTAGCTGAAGTTTGTTGTATGTCATCCAATTTTTGATGTCCGAGTAACACTCAGTGGTGCGAGTCAGGAGGCGCTGTATATTGTCAGGTGAGTCACTGTCTTGAAGTTGGGTGTCATCAGCATAGAAGTTGTGTTTTATAGAATGGTTCCTCCTCTCCTCCTCCTCCTCCTCCTCCTCCTCCTCCTCTTCCTTCTTCTTCTTCTTCTTCCTTGCCTTTTTCTCCTTCTTCCTTGCCTTTTTCTCCTTCTTCCTCTTCTTCTTCTTAACTCCAAGAAGAGTCATTGGGGCGCTGCCCTACAGGACCGTTCACAAGAATTCAACCAGTTTTGTTGGTTGTGTGCCAAAGCCTGGGTCTCTACAAACAATGTGTTTGTCCCTTTCGAAATTATTGTCAGTCTGTCTTTCCTTCTGTCTTCCTCTCCATCTCCCTTTCTCAGCAGTGTCCCGAAAGATAGATGTTACAAGACCATTGCAAAAGTGACATTAGTTTGTCTAAATCAAGTACAATCCCTATTTTTCACAATCTGTATTTTTTTCGCCTAGAGCAAGCCCCCTTCATAAAAGAAACTGGCCTAGCCGATAAGCCAAATAAGGCAAAGAACTATGGATCCTGGAAAATGGGAAAAATTCGGCTGCAGATAAAGAATAATGTGGAACGACTCTGTGATAAATCTAGAATTGAGGATTGAAAGCACTGCTATTGTTCTCCTTTCGTGTCTGTGGCAATTTCTTTCTGGAGAATGGGTTTAGAATAATTAGCATTGGGCTTGAGAGATTGCTTTTATTTCAGTCAGTTTCTTGGTGAATGGCATCAAGCACGCCATTGTGTAAGACACATGGAGTAAAGACATAGAGCAGTGAGAGAGAGAACTTGACTGCCAGTACATTCCCCACACGGACAAATGAAGAACAAGGAGAGTGAGAGAGATCACATGAATGTCAGTATTTTCCCCACAGGGACAAAGGAAGAACAAAGAGAGTGAGAGAGATCACTTGATTGTCAGTATGTCCCAACAGGTACAAAGGATAAACAAAGAGAATGAAAGAGATCACTTGGTTGTCAGTACATTCCCACAGGAACAAAGGAAGAACAAAGAGAGTGATAGATATCACTTGACTGTCAGTATGTTCCCTACAGGGACAAAGGAATAACAAAGACAGCGAGAGAAATAACTTGGCTATCAGTATGTTCCCCACAAGGGCAAAGGAAGAACAAAGAGAATTAGAGAGATCACTTGACTGTCATATGTTCACCGGTCCATAGGAACAAAGGAAGAACAAAGAGAGAAAGATAGAGATCCCGTGACTGTCAATACATTCCCACTGGGACAAAGGAAGAACAAAGAGAGTGATTGAGATCACTTGACTGTCAGTATATTCCCATTGGGGACAAAGGAAACAACAAAGAGAGTGAGAGAGATCACTTGACCACCAGTATGTTCCCCACAGGGGCAAAGGAAGAACAAAGAGAATAAGAGAGATCACTTGACTGCCAGTATGTTCCCCACAGGGACAAAGGAAAAACAAATAGAGTGAGAGAGACCATTTGACTGTCAGTATGTTCCCTACAGGGACAAAGGAAGAACAAAGAGAGTGAGAGAGAGAACTTGATTGTCAGTATTTTCCCCACAGGGACAAAGGAAATAACAAAAAGAGTAAGAGAGATCACTTGACTGTCAGTGTGTTCCCTACAGGTACAAAGGAAATAACAAAGAGAGTGAGAGATATCACTTGACTGTCAGTATGTTCCCTATAGGGACAAAGGAAGAACAAAGAAAATTAGAGAGATCACTTGACTGTCATATGTTCCCCAGCCCATAGGAGCAAAGGAAGAACAAAGAGAGAAGATAGAGATCGCGTGACTGTCAGTACATTCCCACTGGGACAAAGGAAGAACAAAGAGAGTCAGAGAGATCACATAACTGTCAGTATGTTCTCAACAGGAACAAAGGAAACAACAAAGCGAGTCAGAGAGATCACTTGACTGTCAGTATATTGGAGATGGGGACAAAGGAAACAACAAAGAGAGTGAAAGAGATCATTGACTGTCAGTATGTTCCACACAGGGGCAAAGGAAGAACAAAGAGAATAAGAAAGATCATTTGACTGTCAGTATGTTCCCCACAGGACAAAGGAAAGAACAAAGAGAGTGAGCGAGATCATTTGACTGTCAGTAGGTGCCCCACAGGGACAAAGGAAAAACAAAGTGAGTGAGAAAGATCACATGACTGTTAGTAGGTCCCCCCCAGGGACAAAGGAAGAACAAAGAGAGTGAGAGAGATCATTTGACTGTCAATATACTCCCCATAAGGACAATGGAAGAAGAACAGTATTTTAGCTTTTGCAGTGAGCAGTCAGATAGAAAGTTAAGGCAGCAAAGAAAATCATTACATAACTCACTATCTACGAGTAAGTAAGATGTATTGTCTGTGGATGGTCTGTGTTAGTTCAGGCTTTTGTTGTTGTTGTTGTTGTTGTTGTTGTTGTTGTTGTCGTTGTTTTAATACACATATTTTTTATTCACTCTTTGCTCCACATCAAACGGACACCAAACATACAATAGGGCATCGAAAAAGGATATAAAAAAAAATCATATACATAATTATGACTAGACATCGCCGACATTCGAACTCCATACAGCATACAGACATACATAATGACATTTCATACACTGGAGGTTCAAAAATGAACATCAAGATCAGTTAATCAAGATAAGTTTCTGTTGGTTAGACAGTCACACTGATAACTTTAAGAGCTGTGGGTTTGATGTTCAAGTGAGACACAGAGGTTGATTAGCTCTGGTTGTGACACGCAATTTTTAGAAGACGTGGGTCAAGTATTATGATTGAGTCAGAAACACAGAGAGAAAGAGAACTAACTCTATGCCCCGCATAGAGGAGGGAAAAAAGCACTTCAGCTTTCTTTGTGAGTGATCAAATGGAAAGCTTAGAAAGGCAGAACAAGAAAAATATCAACTGTGAAGAATGCACTTTGTCTTGGGGCCGAATTTTTTGGCTCTATTTTCATCGAACTCCAGAATGTGTTGTTTTTTTCTTTAATAATCTTCTTATTCATCTTTCTTTTATTTCTTTAAACTTTCGAGTGCTTCTCTCTCTCTCTCTCTCTCTCTCTCTCTCTCTCTCTCTCTCTCCTCTCTCTCTCTCTCTCTCTTCTCTCTCTCTCTCTCTCTCTTTCTTTCTCTCTCTCTCTCTGTCTCTCTCTCTCTCTCTCTCTCTCTCTCTCTCTCTCTCTCTCTCTCTCTCTCTCTGTGGAAGTATTGGCTCATTTGTTTAAATGACTAGTCTCATGATCAAAATGGTAGAAAAGATATTTAAATGATTCTAAACAATAACTGATCAATACATCAAGGCTTTCCGTTCTTTAAACATTAAGTGAGTATGAGCTACAGTCTGTGCCACATTATCACAGTTTTGTAAAATGCAGTCATTATTTATGTCCTCTTGAACAAATATTTATTGCCGATTCGTCGTAATACAAAAACAGTATATTCACTTGGTGATACACTGAGTTGCATAAAAAATGGAAAACCTTGATGTGTTGATCTGTTATTGTTTAGAATCATGCTACTATTTTTTGTAATATTTTGTTAGCAAGATACTAACCAGTTAAAAAAATGAACCAATACTTTCTAGTGGTCCAATAGCTCAGTTGTCACTGCACCATGCTCCTTACCATGGACTCAAGATCTGATATGTAGAGTTCAAATCCCAACCTGGAACACTAAAATCTGACCTGTTCACTGCTGATCTTAATATTTCTATCATTCTGGTGGTGTCAGCCTAAGTGTTTGATAGATCCCTTATCCCCTTTCCGCGTTTCAAGACCTTGCCAACATATAGGGTTTTGTGCAGGCACAGGAAATCTGTCAGATAATTGCTGGCGGATTTGGGTGGAGCGTATATTAAGTTGTCCAAGCGCAGTGAATTTCTCTTGATAATAACTCTGGTAACTCCAATAACTCCTAACACAGGGTTTTGGGTTCAACTCCTAGGCAGGCCACGCTTATGTCATTACAATGTAGCCAGGTTTGTGTCAATTAAAAACTGATACATACATGTATGTTCGTATAAAACACAAAAACCATATGCCAGGTAGGACCTCAGAACCTAGCCAGTTTTATGTGCAGACCATATGGGTAGGACCTCAGAACCTAACCAGTTTTATGTGCAGACTATGTGGGTAGGACCTCAGAACCTAGCCAGTTTTATGTGCAGACCATATGGGTAGGACCTAAGAACCTAGCCAGCTTTATGTGCAGATCATATTAGTAGGACCTAAGAACCTAGCCAGCTTTATGTGCAGATCATATTAGTAGGACCTAAGAACCTAGCCAGTTTTATGTGCAGACCATATAGGTAGAACATCAGAACCTAGCCAGCTTTATGTGCAGACCATATGGGTAGGACCTCAGAACCTAGCCAGCTTTATGTGCAGACTTAAGGCTTGTGCCACGATCATTTCGGATCTTCTCCATTACATGGTTCCAGCAGCTTCAGTGCGTATGGAAATCATTCCGAGCGCAAAGACGTCATCTTGCTGAAACCTAAACTGAAATATAATGTATGTGACTGTGTATGGTGACACAACATTGATTTTCACAAATCTTTTGTAAACAAAAATTGATAATGAAAACGTAGGTAAGACAGTATTATATGGCTTGCAATTAATAAATAAATATTCTATTTGAACCCTCTGACTCTCACACCCTGTCCACCACAATCTTTCATCGTCAACCATGCTAGCAAAACAAAAACTGCAGGAAGCTGTTGGATAGGGTGAGGGAGTCAAACGGTCAAGTTTTTGCAGTTCGTGGATAGGATGAGGGGTCAAAAGGTTAAAGAGCTGAGTTTTGTGTCCCTATCCCTAGTCCCTTCCCAAACAGATGGCGCTGGCCGAATCAATAAGTCAAGAGAGGCAGAAAGTGGAGTACCCTTCAGAATTAGGGGGGAAGTGGAATCTTAAGTGTAATGCAGGAAAATGCTCTATTAACTCTGAAACTGCGGACCAAGAAAAATCCTATCTTTTCTCCCTTCCACATTTGCAGTGATTTCTTTCTTGAAGATGGGTTTTGAAATAATGACCGGGCAACAAGGTGCAGGCAATTGATTTTAATACAGATCGTGTGCCTGGTGAAGAGTGGAGTGTTACACAGAGTTGTTGTGTAAGGTCAGGGTGGAATGTTTGATTGTGTGGGGAACAGAATAACGAGACAGACAGCGTGGGAGTTAAAGCACATAAAAGCTCGTCTCTTTCCCTGCAGAGAGGAGGGAGAAAAACGCTTTGACATTCTCTCTCTCAGTAATCAAATGGAAAGTTAACAAGAACAAAAAATAAGAAGAAATAAAAACTATCGCGTATGAAGAAGACACTTGTCTCGTGGCTGGAATTCTTTAGAGCTGGGGTTTATTCAAGAAAGACTTATCGCATTCAGACAATTACATATGTACTCCACCCAATCTGCTATATATCAGACTCGTTGAAATTGCACGAAACGCTTCACATTGGCAAGGTTTTCAAAACGAAAAAATGGGAAATGGTGAAGTGGAAATAGGATCCATGACATAGTAACCTTATGCCAACAGAACGATTGGATCATTAAGGATGGCAGCAAACAGGCTGATGTTTATTTTGTGGGCTGGTACTGAACCCAAGATATCAGATCTTGAGTCCACAATTCTGTGACAAGAATCAGCCAACCCACCCTCTGTTTTTATCAAACTCCACAATTTTTCGTTTAATCTTCTCATCCATTCTGCCTTTTTTTTTTTTTTTTTTTTTTTTTTTTTTTTACTTTTTCCCTATGTGCCAACATTGATTCATATACTTGGAATATTAGTTTTTACTGTTCTATATACATCAAATTTCGCAAGGTTTTCTTTTAATTTCCTCTTCCATTCTGTGTCTTTCTTTCATTCTTTCTTTTTTTTCTTTCTTCCATTCTCCCATTCTGTCTGTCTGTCTTTTTTCTTTCTTTCTTTCTTTTTTTTCTTTCTGTATGAGTTTGTTTGTTTGTTTGTTTGTTTGTTTGTTTGTTTGTTTGTTTGTTTGTTTGTTTTGTTTGTTTTTAATGTATGAGCATTGATTCAAGTGTTTAAATGATTGGCCACATGCTGAAGAGGAGGAAACTATTGCAAACAAAAAGTGAGCATTCCATTCTTATCGTCTTTAACTGTTAAACAATGTCTGGACCACAGTGACTGCCACATGCAAGCAAACAGGAACCAGAAAAACACGAATATGTTTCAGAACGCATATTTGACATATCACAACAAAACAGATATAACTTTTCAGCCAACTGGCCTTTATAATCAAAGGACATAACTCTTGAAAATCATCTCCCATGTTGTATAGAACTTCTCAAATCTAACACAGTTTGCGCTACCCATTCAGCTAGCATAGAAGCAGATACAAAGTACAAAAAAGGGTATGCTCAGAACACTCAGAACAGTGTTCTGAGCTTACTGTTTTTGTACTTTGTACTACCCATTCAGCTAGCAAAGAAGCAGATACAAAGTACAAAAACAGTAAGCTCAGAACACTGTTCTGAGTGTTCTGAGCATACCGTTTTTGTACTTTGTATCTGCTTCTATGCTAGCTGAATGGGTAGCGCAAACTGTGTTAGATTTGAGAAGTTCTATACAACATGGGAGATAATTCTCAAGAGTTATGTCCTTTGATTATATTATAAAAATTCTCCCTGTTTCTCTCTTATTTCAACTGGCCTTTGTCAAACGTAAAGAAAAGTCGACGGAGAATAAGTACACAACACGTAGCAGAAAGCAATAACAATCGTCATCATCATCATCAGGTGCCTTGCCGCATGGTGTTGGCGATCATGGACTTCCATCTGTCTCTATCTCTTGTTGCCTCAAGCATCTCTTCCACCCTCCCTGTTTTCAGCCACTCTGCAAGTCTGTCTAGTATCTTCTCCCTGGTCTACCCGGTGCTCTCCTTCCCTCCAGCTTTCCCGTTGTGACCAGGTGTTCCAATTCCCCTTTCCTCATAAAATGACCTATGAATGTTGCCTGCCTTTTCCTAATCTTCCTTGTGAGTGATATATTTGTGTCTGCCTCCATCAAGACTGTCTCGTTTGTTTTCTAAATAACAATAATAATGATAATAACAAATAGCTTTTGTATAGCGCTATTCTCAGTTCGACTCACTGCGCTAATATCGCTAATAGTGAAAAGACGTTAAATCAAAGAACGAACACACTGCGCTATTATATAAATAACCTCACTCACATACCAACAACATCATTTTTCAATCACACACACAGAGACACACACA
This sequence comes from Monoplex corrugatus, assembly GCA_030674185.1. Taxonomy (NCBI): domain Eukaryota; kingdom Metazoa; phylum Mollusca; class Gastropoda; order Littorinimorpha; family Ranellidae; genus Monoplex; species Monoplex corrugatus. Next base: position 52,749,186 of record JAPXFY010000015.1, on the reverse strand, counting down.
CAGACACACACACACACACACACGCACGCACGCACGCACGCACGCGCGCGCGCACACACACACACACACACACACACACACACAGAGGGGGGGTGTACTTATGAAAATAACTGCAGAAGCAAATGTGTTTTGAATTTTCTTTTGAAAGCTTGAATGGTTGGAACATCTCTTCGACTCGTCGGCAACTCATTCCATGCAGACGACTCGGTGTATCCAAACGAACGGTCGCCTGCAGTCTTTAGATTAAACTTGGGGGTACTAGGCATTTCTCCTGCGACGAGCGAAGTGTGCGTGACGGCCGATAAGTACACAGTGTGTCAGACAGGTAGGGAGGCAATGAGCCATCAAAATGACGGTAAGCCAACACGCAAATTTTGTACTGGATACGACAGCGGACTGGGAGCCAGTGAAGTTCCTTTAACAATGGCGTTACGTGATCGTTCTGTTTCTTTTTCATTACGAGCCGAGCTGCATTGTTTTGTACTTTCTGCAAACGGGAAATTTGCTCGTCCGGTAGACCTGCGAGAGTAGAATTACAAAAGTCTAACCGGGAAATGATCATGGCTGAAACAAGCTTTGATGCGGAAGAAGTTGAAAGGTAACGACGGATTGATGCAATACATCTGAGTTCCAGAAAGGATGCGCGGCAGACACTACTGATGTGATTTTGCATCGACAGAGTTCGGTCAATTGTAATGCCAAGATATTTAACAGAAGGGGCGAATGGAATATTGTTACCGTCTGTGCAAGCACAGTTACTGCCGACCAGTCCAAGGCGACTAAAGGCACCAACAGGCATGACTTCAGTTTTGTCTGTGTTCAGCTTCAAATAATTGCTGTTCATCCAGGACAGTACATCATCCACACAAGACTGAACAGTTGTCTGAACAGAGGCAAAACCCTTAACAGTTCCACTCTTTGACAGTACAGTGTCATCAGCGTATTTATGAAACAATAGTAGAAGACTTCCCTAACACTGAACTAAGCACGAGAGAGAAAAAAAAAAAACGAGTTGACTCCCCCTCTCCACCACCACCCCATTCCCCACCCCAATCCCCACCCACCCCCTCTGCAACCTGTACTGAGCCCTTCTCTACCCTAAAATCATTCTACATCCTCCCCCATCTCCTGTCCCGCCAAAACAAATGCGTTAAAACGTTCCCCCATCCCCAACCCAACACATTACTCCCTACCTTCCCCACCCCCAAAATGTATGCTGGCACCCTCTTCTCTCTCTTCTTCCCCAATGCAATTCCGGTTTTATTCTGAAGGTGCTTCTTTGTCGGCTATGTTGCTACATCGCTGCACTTCTTTGAACTCATTAATGACAAGGTTGAGCTGCCTCTGTCTCCAAAGTTTAACTACTTTTGTTTACCTAACTGTTTTGATCTTTCTGAAATCAATATCCCTCTCCGCGCCTTTTAGTCCTTCTCAGACGCTGGTGTGTTTCAAGTAAACACCTTCAAGAGAAATGTGTGTTGATATTTGAGCTCTCTCTCTCTCTCTCTCTCTCTCTCTCTCTCTCTCCTCTCTCCTCTCTCTCCTCTCTCTCTCCTCTCTCCTGTCTTCTCTGTCTCTTCTGTTCTCTCTGTTTCTGTCTCTCTGTCTCTCTCTCTCTCTGTTCTCTTCTGTTTTCTCTCTTTTCTCTGTCTCTCTGTCTCTTCTCTGTCTCTGTCTCTCTGTCTCTGTCTGTCTCTCTGTCTCTCTGTCATCTGTCTGTCTCTCTCTTTCTCTCTCTTCTCTCTCTTCTCTCTCTCTCTGTTTTATTCCTTTTTTCTGTCTCTCTGTCTCTGTTTTTGTCTCTGTCTCTCTGTCTCTGTCTCTGTCTCTGTCTGTCCTGTCTGTCTGTCTGTTGTTCTGTCTGTCTGTCTGTCTGTCTGCTCTCTCTCTCTACTTTCTCTGTTTTTCTCTTTTTCAGTCTTTCTCTCTTTCTCTCCGTCTCTCTCTCCCTCTTTCTCTTCTCTCCTCTTTCTCTTTCTCTCTCTTTCTCTTTCTCTCTCTTCTCTCTCTTCCTCTCTCTCTTTCTCTCTCTTTCTCTTTCTCTCTCTCTTCCTCTCTCTCTCTCTTCTCTGTTTTTCTCTTTTTTTCTGTCTTTCTCTCTCTGTCTCTCTCTGTGCCTCTCATTATCTATCTCAAACTCATACATTCTCTCTCCTCTCTCTCTCTCTCTCTCTCTCTCTCTCTCTCTCTCTCTCTCTCTTTCTTTCTTTCTTTCTATCTTCTCTCTTTTCATCCTTTTCTTTCAGTTCATCTGTGCCTATGTTCTATTTGGTCCTATTTCTTGTCGTTTCGTGTAGGTTTGTAATTAACGTATGCCTCCTCACGCTCTCATCTAAGGGAAGGCACTCTACTTGGGGGTGTGCTGGAGGAAAAAAAAGAGTAGTCCATTCAAAGACGTAAAATCACACAAACAGACACAAGGAGTTAGACAAGAACCGGTTTGTACAATGTACAATCACGTTCTGCTTGATTGTATGTGATTGTACGTTTCGATTGTTTGAAGAAGAGAAGACTCTTTGTGAGTCTTCAGACTTTGTGGAGACTTTTTTTTTTTTTTTTTTTTTTTGCAATGTTCTGAATCTGATCGATGGTTGGTTGACGCTATGACTACGTTTTTGACATAACATCTTAAAAGAGAAAAACGGAAAATCCACAATGCAAAAGAAGTCATACGCAGTGTAGATTATGAAGATCACCCAGCTCAACCTCTCGTGGAATCTGTGGTCCTTTGGTTAAAGCACTTGTCTTGGACATGAGAAACCTGGATTCGAATCATGGATCAGAGATGGATTTTTCTCTGTACCACTTCCCGTGGCCACTCCTCCACTTCGTCTTAAGTAGTGATCTAGGTGCAACTTGTGTATGTATGTGTGGGGGGAAGGGGTGGGTGGATATGTGTATGTGTGTGTGTGTGTGTGTGTGTGTGTGTGGTGTGTGTGTGTGTATGTGTGTGTGTGTGTGTGTGTGTGTGTGTGTGTGTGTGTGTGGTTGTTTGGGGGCGGATGGGCGTGTGGGGTGTGTGTGGGGTGCATTTTTAATGTTTTGTTTTGTTTTGTTCTTTGTTTTTTGTGTCTGTCTTGATTTGTTTGTTTGGTTTATCTGTTTGTTTCTCTGTTTGTTTGTTTGTTTTTTCATTTCGCCTGTTTTTTTTGTTTGTTTTTGGTTTGTGTTGTTTTTGTTTGTTTTTTTGTTTGTTTGTTTGTTTGTTTGTTGTGGTTTGATTTCTGTCAGCCAATAAAAGTTGTTTGTTTGTTTGTTTGTTGTTTGTTTGTTTGTTTGTTTGTTTGTTTGTTTTTGGTGGGTTGATTTCTGATCAGCCAATAAAAGTGTGTTTGTTTGTTTGTTTGTTTGTTTGTTTGTTTGTTTGTTTGTTTGTTTGTTTGTTTGTTGTTTTTCTTTTGGGGGGGGGTTGATTCTTGATCACCAATAAAAGTATTTACAATGTACATACAGCGAGCACACAACGCATGTTAAAATCCCATACTAATAAAAGAGTTGTCATTGGAAACCTTCAGGAACAAAAACCATTTTCCATAGGCACCATAAACATATGCACAGAAAAGATAAACAGAAAAAGTGATGCTACGCTGCGGTGACACGCTCTTCCTGGTGAGAAATGTCACATGATAAATCCCTTGTTAAAGAAAACATAAATCAGATACAATGAATATACTACACACAAGAAGACACAAGTCCATCAGACATTCTCCTCTCTTTTTTTTTCTTTTTTATGCTTAATTTCCTCGCTATAACAATCCTCCAAGGGCACTGTTGACAAACGAAGATGGAGCAGAAGATACAAGAAATGGTGCACTGACGATATTACAGAATGGACAGAAAAAAAAATCATGGTCACAGACCCAGGCTTTGGCACACATCTGACAGAACTGGAAGAATCTGGTGAACAGTTCGTGGTGCTGTGCCCTAATCACTTCAAGAAGTTCAGGGAGAAGAAGAAGAACAACAACAACAACAACAACAACAAAAACAATACAACAAGAACAAGAACAAGAACAAGAACAAGAAGAAGAAGAAGAAGTAAGAAGAAGAAGATAATGATGATGATGATGATGTGATGATGATGATGATGATGACGACGCGAAGACGAGACGAGGAGGATGACGAATGACGATGATGATGATGATGATGATGATGATGATGATGATGATAATGATGACAGTTGTAACACACTGTACTGATAGTAATATTATGATCATTTTCGTCCGATTTCAAGACCACACCAGCCTATAGGTATCTGAGCAAACTCACGGAATCTACCACGTTACTGCTCACATAGATGGGCAGAGCACAAATGAGACTCTCACAGTGCGATCACTCCCTCTAGAACAAAGACCAGTTCTAGTTCTCTGATTACATGTTCATCATCAAGGCCATTATCACAGAAACGAGTGGGGACTTGCTTTGCTTATGTGTGGAAAAATAGGATTACATAACACATGAAGATACAGTATAGCATTTAACTGCCACACATAAAAGATAACATACACATGAAGGCACAGTATTACATATAACCACTCTTTGTCAAACGAATAACACTAAAAAAAGTTTGAATCCATGGAAGGTGAAGCTAGCAGATCCCATTTAAATAAACGCGCCATTTTTCAAAGATCCGACTTTCTGACCCTGTCTCAAACCCCTTCACAAAAGCAAGCTCAATCGATAGGCCAAAGGGGAGATATAGAATTGAAAAGCCCTTAGGAACTGGGGACGCTGTGCTCTCAGTGATGACTTGGGAAGAGGCTAAAATGATTCTGGAACTGAAAGTTGTGAAGCCAGAGTTGAGTTATTCTTCCTTCTCCGGTGTTGACGGTGATTTCACTCTCAGTACACATGGGTCATGAATAAGGAACTGGGTGAAAGGGGAGCTGGAGCGATTTATTATAATACTTGGATCAGTTTTCTTTGCCGCGATGGAGGTGACACGCGATTGTGTGAGAGGCGTGGTTCGCGGCGAAGTCGGCAAGGGAGTTAACTCACTAAATGTCACATCTGTGCCTCACATAATGGAGAAGGGAAAAAAACACGATCCAGTTTTCCCTGTGAGTAAATTAAATAGAACGTTATCGGAAACGAAAGAAGAAAAGCACCACGCATTCTAGAAGGCGCTCATAGCTCAACACATTAGCTCATATTTACATCAAGCTTCATGGTTTTTGCTTTTAGTCTTTTTATTTATACTGCTCCCTTCTCTCCTACCTACCTTCTGACTGTCTGTCTGTCTGTCCATCTATCTGTCTCTGTCGCTCTGTCTCTCTTCTCTCTGTGCGTCTCTCTGTGTCTGTGTGTGTGTCTCTCTCTCTCTGTCTCTCTGTCTCTCTCTTTGCCTCTTTTTCCCCCTCCCCTCACTCTCTCTCTCTCTCTCTCTCTCTCTCTTCCTCTCTCTCTCTCTCCTCTCTGTCTTTGTACTTAGACATGTTTATGCATTTGTATCTAAACTGTTTTAATCCTCCAGGTGATAAATCTTATGGAATGGCCAATGACACAGTAGTATCTGTATTGACTTCCTTTTTTCATTTTGTTGTTGTTGTTTGTTTTTTTTCTGTTTCTTTGTTTGCTTGTTTGTTTGTTTGTTTGTTTGTTTGTTTGTTTGTTTTCTCAGGATAATCGATGTGTTTGGGTGTGCATGTTTTGTTTGAGATGTCTATGGCCCTGATATGGCTCTGAGCAGTTGGATGGGCGTTATTCACAAATAATAATGATAAGTGTTTTACATCATACACAATAGTTAAGAATCATAAAAGTTTTTTCACAAGCAGCGACACAAAATGCGAAAGGCAAACATCGTATGTGTCGTTTTCATAGATCCATGGTTATGATCATCATCTTACAACAATTTTGACATTTAGAGCATAAATATATAATGAGTGTGAAACCAAAACAGTTTTTATAACATTTATTACTCAGATCAGTAAAAAAAAAATAGAAACCCTATGAATTTGACGCTAACTGGGCCACATCATTTCACACTGTCCATTTTCAAAAGTGTAGGGTTTTGTATCTGTCCACTAGCATCCTCACAAAACCAGGTCCAACTGAAATCCAAGTGAGGCAGAAAATTGAAAACCCGTCAATAATAGGTGCAAACATAGTTACAGAGACTAAGTGGGAAGACGCCATGAAGATTCTGGACTTAAGGATTCAAAGAAGTGTTATTCTTTCGCCTCCCGTGTTTACAGGCATTTGATGGGTTTTTGAATAATCAGCGGATGTACAAAGAATCAACTGTCTATAGATTATTTTCTTTGCAAATGGCTGTGACGTGTAATGGTGCAAGGGAGAGAACAAAGACCTAGATTGCAAGGGAGTCAATTCAAGTGAAGACAACCATTTGCCTTGCACAAGAGAGGGAGAGAAAACGCTCCCAGTTTTGATTGTTCTCTCATGTGGAAAGCTGAGAGAACTAGATAGGAGAAAAGACCGTTTTGTTTTGGAGTTTGTCTAAAATGGATTCATCGCGCTCCTACAACTCCATATGTTCCCCGTCCCAAATCTGATGGTATTGATTCTGACGAATCCTTGAGCTTTTGCAAAACCAAAACCCATATACACTGACAAGGTCTTGAAATGGTGCGTGTGGGGAGGGGGGGGGGGGGGGAAGTGGAGCGCATAAGGGCAGGACCTATGAAACAAACTAAGCTGATGCCACCAGAATGACAGGAGAGTACGATGGACAGCAAACGGACTAGGTTTATGTTACAGGCTGGGTTTTAAACTCAAGATATCTGGTCTGGATCCCTGGATCTATAAAAAAAAGAGCCAGATAGCCTGTAGAAGGGGTTGAAAGAAAATCACATGCGAAGACGTAATAAATGCATTTCTTTTGATTGTAAATCTGTAGCTCCAACATATATGTAACCTCTGTCTATCAAATCAGTAACGAGAAAGGGAACCCTTTGGAAAGTGGTCTTCTCTTCTTCTTCTTCTTCTTCTTTCTTCTTCTTCTTCTTCTTTTTCTCTTCTTCTTCTTTTCTTCTTTCTTCTTCTTCTTTTTTTTATTATTATTATTATTTATTTTATTATTATTACTATTATTATTATTATTATTATTATTTTATTACTATTTTTCATTCTTAGTCTTATTCTTTGTCACCTTCTTTTTTCTTCCTTCTCCTTTTCTTCTCCTTCTTCTTCTTTCTTCCTTAGTCCATGAAAGGTCATTGGGCGCAGCATTAACGAGCTGTTCACCAGGACCCTCAAGCTCTGTCAATTGTGTGCGAAAGCTTGGGACTCTGCAAATGTTGTCTTTGTCCATTCCAGAATGTTGTCAATCCATCATTATTTTTCTGTCTCCCACTCTTTCTCTCTTCCACGACAGTTCAACGAAGGAGTGATTTAGCGAGGCCATGGATAAAGTGACATTCGTTAGAGTAAATTAAGTACACATTTCAGTTTTTACAATCTAACATTTTTTTTGTCCTGAGCAACCCCCCCCCCCCCCTCCCCCTCACCAAAAAAAAACAGGTTTAGTCTGCCTGATCAGTCAAACAGACCCCGGGAAACTGGAAAATGGTGCTGCAGATATAAAGTGAAAGTAGCTGATACTGATTCTAGAATAGAAGATTGCCCGATCGTCACAGGTGCCACGTGACTGGTGACCGTGGTGCAAGCCTTAAGCCTGCACATAAACCCATGAGCTGGCCACGTCCTGAGGCCCTACCTAGACTATGTTTTACCTATACTGATAATCTTGGTTACATGTAAATGACATGTGTGTGGTGTGTGTGTGTGTTTGAAAGAACTCAGCTATTGCTCTCCTCCTGTGTTTTTGGTAATTTCACTCATGTGGTGGATTTAGCTTTAGAATAATGAGTACAGAGCGTGAGAGACTGGTTTTATTTCAGTCGTTTTCTTGGTTAATGGTCTCAAGCACGCGATTGTGTAAGGAACGCGAAATAAAAAGACAGAGAGCGAGAAAAATCGCTGGACTGTCTGTCCATATCCCACTGGGACAATGGAAGAAACGTATTTTATCTTTCGCCTGTGTGCAAATAGAATGCTAAGAGAGCAAACAAAAAAGAAAAACATTGCATAATTCTCAGTTCGTAAACTGTGTACGAGATACTTTCTCTCGCTGATCCATGTTAGCTCAAATGGAAGAGTGCCATGCTGATTACTCAAGAGGCTTGGGTTCAATTCTCCAGTAGGCCATGGAATAAAGACTGAGAGAGAGAGAGAGAGAGAGAGAGAGAGAGAGAGAGAGAGAGAGAGAAGAAGAAGAGAGAGATCATTTGACTGAAAGTCCATGTCTCACTGGGACAATGGAAGAAACGTATTTCAGCTTTCGCTGTGAGCAATCAAATGGAAAGCTAAGAGAACCAAGAAAAAACATCGCATGGTTCTCAGTTCATAAATAAGAGATTTTTTCTGGCTGTCCGTGTTAATGCCTGTCAATTAACATCAGGAAATGAGTTCTTGAATGTTACATAGAACTGATAATGTTATACGGTTGTAAGGTTTGGGCAGTCAACACGCAAAAAGCCAGAACAAGATTGAGGCAGCCGAGATGTCGTTTCTAAGAAGAATGTTGAGAGTTCCATGGACAGCAAAGAAAACAAACGACACAGTCTTGATGGAGACAGACACAAAACGATCATTCATAAGGAAGATTAGGAAAAGACAAGCAACATTTATATGCCATTTTATGAGGAAAGGGGTATTAGAGCACCTGGTCGCAACAGGAAAGCTGGAGGGAAAGAGAGCACAGGTAGACCCAGGGAGAAAAATATTGGACGGACTTGCAGGGTGGCTGGGGACAGAGAGGGTGGAAGATGTGTTTGCGACGACAAGGGATAGATACATGTGGAGGTACATGATCGCCAACATCATGCGGCAGGGCACATGATGATGATGGATGAGATGATAATGATGATGATGATGATGATGATGATGATGTCCGTGTTATTTCAGCTGATAGAGCACCATGCTGATCACTGAAGAGTCATGGGCTTAGTCCTCCAGTGGCGACAGCCATTGACTGGTTTTTGCTCTGACGTGTGATTGTTTGATTTAAGGCATGGTTCAAATGTTTAATCTAAGGCATGGTTCAAATCTTATGACTGAGTAAAAAATCTAGAGAGTGAGAGAGTCAAAACCATATGCAAACGAAAGCTGTGCCCCGTGTGGAAAAAGGAAGAAAACGCTTCAGCTGTCTTTGTGAGTAATCAATAGGAAAGCCAGTGGAGGCAGAAAAATAAACACATCACGCGTGTGTTTGTGAACAATGCACTTTGTCTTGTGTCCGTGAATTGTTTAGCTCTTTCTTTCATTGAATTTCCCACAATCTTTTTCTTTAACAATCTTTCAGCCATCCTTCTTTTTCACTTTTAACTTCATGCTCTCTCTCTGTCTCTTCTCTGTCTGTCTGTCTGTCTGTCATTCTCTCTCTCTCTTCTCTCTCTCTTCTCTCTCTCTCTTCTCTCTCTCTTCTCTCTCTCTCTCTCTCTTTCTCTCTCTATGAAAAAGTATTGGTTCATTTATTTACTGATTTTAGTCTCATACTCAAAATGGGAAAAAAATAATTATTCTAAACAATAACATCAACACAGCAAGTTTTCCATTCTTTGGACAATAAGTAACTATGAGCCATAATTTGAATCATAATATCAGTTTATGGATTCCTATCTTAATCACTGTCATCTTAAATAAATCTCCATAATGATTCATCACAGTTCCAAAACGTGTATACGCTTGTTGATGCAATGGAACGGATCTGTTTCGTTTATGGTGAATAAACAACATTAACTTTAACAATTCCTTTTTAAACAAAGATTAATGATGGAAACCTAGGAAAGACAAATTTAAGTCATTTGCAGTGAATAGGGCCTAAATATTTTTTTTGAAGAATACAGTTTCGTGTCTCTATCCTTGGTCTC
>JAPXFY010000015.1:52721793-52724293 GCA_030674185.1 Monoplex corrugatus | reverse complement strand
TAGCTTCATCAATATGGACATAACTATTAGCTCCATCAATATGGACATAACTATTAGCTTCATCAATATGGACATAACTATTAGCTCATCATATGGACATAACTATTAGCTCCATCAATATGGACATTATTAGCTCCATCAATATGGACATAACTATTAACTCCATCAATATGGACATAGCTATTAGCTCCATCAATATGGACATATCTATTAGCTCCATCAATATGGACATAACTATTATCGCCATCAATATGGACATAACTATTAGCTCCATCAATATGGACATAACTAAAATTGACTTACTTTCACTTTTTCCCTTTGCCTGTTTGGCAGTAGTCGCAGAAGGAGATGAATCTTGTGTGAGTTGCCAGACAGGAAACCTGGCAAAGAGCCATGTTATAGATGTGGATAGTGTCTTTCACTCTGTTTATCCAGTTCCGTCGTGCGTCTTCCTCTGGCTCTGAAGGCCGACTATCCGGTACTGTCGGTTTCGAGGGACTGGCTGGTTGATTGATTATCTGATAGTCAACCACTTGATCCACTGTTGTGTAATACAATGGTTGACAGATGTTTCTTTCTACCGTTTTTCCAATTTTTTTTATTTCTAATCAAGTGTTCTTTAGTCTTGCCCATAGACTTTCTGGGACACATCATTCACAAGATGTGATCGTTCTCTCTACGGTTTAGTTTGCAGTCCAAGTGTGGCAATGGTAAAACAAAAAGAAATTACGCTGTATGATAGGGTAAAACAAACAAAAATACATGATAATAGGAATAAAACCTTACTTGGAAAAACGTTATTATTAAATAGCTCTTTGTCCCATCAGCACTAGAAAGGTACCCTCGGAAGATGAGCTAGTTCAGCCGTATTCAAAACAAAAAAAGAAAGAAAGAAAAAAGAGAGTTATCTTCTCCGTGTAAACGAAACATCAGGGAAGGTAACTGGTCAGTAGATATCCTCCAAAGTCTAAGAAATCTATCTTTAAGGTAAATGATCAGGTAATGTTGTCCTAAATACAGTAAATGTATAGCTTTGTTGTTTTCCCTTTATTTTTGTTCTTTTGTTGTTGTGTTTTTTTGTTGTTGTTGTTTTGTTGTTTTGTTTTTGTTGTTGTTTTTTTTGCACAGTTGACGTAAGCCAGTTAACCGAAAATTGTTTGCATCTCTCTTGTTTCGTTGATTACATGCATTATTCTTTCACATTCAGGGGTCTGGCTTCTTTTGTCCCCATTTCAGCCCCGTTGACAAAAGCGAGGCCAATCAATGGGCCAAATGAGGCACAGAATTGAAAACCCACCAGGAACAGAGGAAAACGTGACCGTAGTGAGAAATGTGGAAAGAGACTGTGATGATTCTGAAATTGAGGATTGACACAGCCACTATGCTCAGGAGGATTGTTTTGAATAAAAAGTACATGAAAATGGCTGGGCTTTGTTTTTTGTGCTGTTTGTTTTTTGTTGTTGTGTTTTGTTTTGTGATGGTTTGTGTTTTTTTTTTGTTTTTCTGTGTTTGTTCTTGTGTTTGGCTGGCTGTTGTGTTTGTTGCTGATGATGTTGCTGTTGCTGATGTGTTGATGATGTTTTTTTATGTTGCTTGTTATGGTTTCAGCATAAGGTTTATCGTCATCATACAAAAAAGTCAGAGAGAAGAACGTAAGAACAATTTTACCAAGGGGGTATTCATTACCTTCTTTTCCAAAAAGCATCTGCAACCAAAACATAAATAGAATTTCCTTAAGCCCTTCGCGCAAAAACTCTACATGTAGTCAAAGTCTTAAATGGATGGGCGAGAGTGGATCTATGAAACACTAATGACACTACCAGAATGATGGTAAACATTAAGATGGGTGAACAATCAGGCAGTTTTTTTTTTTTTTATTTTTGTTTTTTTTTTTTTAATGTTGCTGGCTGGGTTTGAACTCAAGACGTCAGATCTTTATCCACGGCTCTATCGACAGAACGGATGCAGCCAGCACGAAAACAACATTGATGATAAAGATCGCGTTGGTTTTATTTGGATAATTTTCTTGGAAATGACTGTGACACGTGATTTGTGAAGAACAGAATTACCTGTAAAATGTGTTGTTCAAGAAGAACTATTAATAAGACCAAACGTGACATCATCAAGATCATGATCATGATCAGATATAATGGTGGGAGCAACACCAGTCCACCATCATATTTCATCAGCAGACATAGAACGGTTTAGTCGTCTGATATAATGCAACACATCAGCTGGCTTCTAACAATCACAAGAATACAAACGTGGGTTTTATTCAAGCTTAAAAAAGAGACAGACCAAGGAAGACATGGAATAAGATTTGAATAAGATTATGACTTCATGCCACATTTCTCTTCTGCAGATCTTCCAGCTCCTGTTGACATGCGGTCTATCTTCCGCGAATCTGAGATGATACAAATCAGAGATAGAGAAGAAAAAGTAATGGAATAAACACACACACACACCCAGCATAAGACACTCTGTTCCTCAAACAACAAAC
>JAPXFY010000015.1:52714293-52719293 GCA_030674185.1 Monoplex corrugatus | reverse complement strand
TGGAAGATCTTCGCGCAATGATATAATGACGTCATGGATTAACTTCCCCATCAAACAGATTTAGAATTGCTGCAATAGCGCATTTGATTGCGTTTAATAAGACTTAAACTCACAAAATCTCAAACTGAACCGTTCAGACAAGAATTATGTAAAGTTAGGACAAAACATGCGGAATCATTTATTTTGGCGCAAGGATAATTGACGAAATTGGTCAGTGACGCCAGGTTTCCTCCAGTCGGGTTCCTGGCGGGGAGGCTGCTTGATTTGGGATACAGCGGGCTGGTTGGCCTTTTTCATAGAGCCGTGGACTCAAGATCTGATATCTCGAGTTAAGTCCCAGCCCACAACGTGAGAGACTGAACTGTTTGCAGCCCATTTTAGTTTCATGAGGTGTTGGCTTAGTATGTCACAAGTCTCCTTCCTCCCCTCCCCATTTCAAGACCTTCCCAGCATATAGGGTTTTGCGCAGGCTCAAGGAGTCTGCCAGATAACTGTTGGCTGATTTGGGTGTAGCGTGTGTAGAATTTTTTTTTCCTGTGTGAGATAAAACCTCTTGCATAAATTCCAAATTCCAAACGAGGAGACAGATGTGTGCTTGTGATCTGTGTAAGTTTTTTGACACAGGAACCTTATATTCTGCAGATCCTTAGAATATGAAGAGCGACCCCTCCACCCCACTACTCCCTGGTTCAGTTTAATTCCATACGTCACCACCACTTGCCGCCTTCTGGCGGAAGCTCCCCCCCTATCTCTCTCTCTCTCTCTCTCTCTCTCTCTCTCTCTCTCTCTCTCTCTCTCTCTCTCTCTCTCCCTCTCTCTCACACACAACCAAAAAGGACAGCACCAAGTCTTTTTCTTTTTTTTTTCTTTTTTTTTGGGGGGGGGGGGGTAGACCTACACTTTCGAATTTGGAATTTGTCAAGAAGGATTCATCACACGCGGACATCCAAATGTTATCCACAAATACCTGCTAGCAATTACGTGGCAGACTCCCTGAGCCTGCGCAAAACTCCACGCGCTGGCGAAGTCTTGAAATTGAGAGAAGGAAGAGAGAAAATACCGATGAAGCGCTATGCTGGCACCACCAGAAAATTGGAAAATTTAAAATGGGCAGTGAACATGCCAGTTTTGGTGTTGCCGGCTGGGATTAAACTCGAGATAGCAGACCTTGTATATAATCCATATGGCCCACTTATAAATCCCACTCGTAACGCTACAACATCAGCCCTTCTCAGTGTCCTAAAGGCGAAGTCATTATCGGTTTACCGTCTTGCTTTGGACAGACCATTTCCAAGTAACGTTCATTCCTCAACTGCTTGCCTCTCTGTATGTAGTACTCTATAGCCTAGCCATACAGCTATGAACTCGGATTTCATGTCTCCAATTCCTTCCCACCCTCAACATATGAGTTGGCTTTTTCGCTGCCCATCTGAATTGTCCAGTCATTCTGGTGGTGTCAGCGTTCAATAGGTCCTGTTCCCCTTCCCGTTTCAAGAACTTGCCGACACGTAGGGTTTTACTCAGGCCCACAGAATCTACCAGATAACTGTTACAAGTAGTTTGGCACTAAGCGCGTATGGAATTGTCTAAGTGCGATGAATCTCTCTTCAACAAACTCCACACAGATTTCAGACCGTCCTGCTTTCAGCAGACCATAACTAAATGATGCTTACTGACTGTTCACCACGTTCTACTTAATAGTCAACGACTAAACAGTCATCGACTAAGATGAGGGCACATTAATGCAAAGAGTCAAATAAAAAAAAATCATATTTGTCTTCATTACGTCTTCATTCCAGTAACCCTTACCATATAAAACACATGAGAAACATCCTTGATGAAGTTAAGACAGAGATAAGGTGTTGAATAGAGGCAAAGCATTATCTTTTAACAACTGTTTCTCAAGCGAGTATTAAAATAAGGGTGAAGCTGGTCTGTGCATATCATGTACATTCTATTTTCATGGGTCTGGCTTTTCGTTCTCATTACAAGCCTTCTCCAATAGCGAGAACAGTCGATCAGCCAACAAGGACAAGAAATTGGGATCCACGAAAAACATGGGAATACTCATCCACAGTAATAATGTGGGAAGACGTAATGATTCTGAAAATGAGGATTGATGGAACCATTACACAATCTGCAGCAATTTCCCTCAAAGGAAAGAATTTTGAATAGCGAACACTGGCTTAACAAAGGTATTATTTAAAAAAAATCTGGATTTTCAGCAAGAGACATACCAAGGAAGACTTGGATAGATGGCGTGAAAGAGACCTTGACATCACACGGCATTTTTCCACTTCAGGTCTTTCATCTTGCTGCTGATCTTCAATTCTTTCCCCATGCCACATCCAAGATAATAGATAGACATAAAAAACAGACGTAAAAAAAAAGAAAAAGAAAGGTGATGAGAGGTCGGTTTTAGTGAGATTTTTTTCTTTCTTTTGTTTTTTTGTAAATGAAACAGGCGATCGTGTAAAGTGTTATTCAAACACGCAGTTGCATGAGAAACCCGATATCGCATTTTTGCGATTGCCTGACTCACCACCAATGTCACTTTTCTGAATTGTTGTTGTTGTTGTTGTTGTTGTTTTTGTTGTTTTTTGAGACGAGAACATGTGCCGTTACTCTTGTGAAAATCGCTCTTTCGTTTGGGAGAGAAAAGAGGTCATATTCTGCACACAGTACGGGGACTCCCCTAACCTTTTCAGCACGAGAATTGGTTAATATAGGGAAGTTATAAACATTTAAAAACAGTGACAGTTGTCATTGCTTCGGCTGCAGAAAACACTTGGCGCTGGGAATTTCTACATTCCCGAATGTCTGGCGCTGAAAGTTTGTTTGTTTTGTTTTTTTTTGTTTTGTTGTTGTTGTTGCTGTTGTTGCTGTTGTTTTTGTTGGGTTTTTTGTTTTGTGTTTTTTTTTTTACAAAGAATGCAAGGAGTCAGAGTTGAGGGTGCTAAGAGCTCATTCGGAAAACTGGAACAAGTCGACAGACAAAGAGAGAGACGAGACACACAGAGAGAAGAGACAGAGACAGATAGACAGACAGAGACACACAGACACAGACAGAGAAATACAAATGTAGAGAGAGAGAGAGTCCACATACTGCACCACCTTAACCTATTTCTGGAAAAGCTCCGGACTAACGAACTGCAGTAGAACTCTTTCTTGGTCCATTCAGCAATGTTGACAGCAGCCCCGTTTCTTCCCGTCTCTCCTGTCTTCTCTTGCCCCTTGCCCTGTTTCCTTAAGGACGGTCTCAGAGACTTTGTTTGATCTTTGAAAGTACTCGTGCTATCTACCCTCTTTTTAGCCCCTTGCAGTGTTCCTAAGCGGTCAACCTTCTAACTGCTAACTGGGCCCGGTGCTGTTTTTCTACTTTGCTTGTCTGACGACAACCGATGTTTCAGCGTGACACGACAGGCTCGATAGTCAAATGGGCAAGATGTTGGACTTTCAGTGAGAAGGTCTGGGTTTGATTCTTCCTAGTTACCACCTCCCATTTAGTGGATTAGTGATGGAGAATTTTCTGATCTACGTGTTTGTCAGCATGTGTGCAGACTTCCTCGAACCTAAACCCCATTTGCGTGAATATGCTCACAGAATAACAACTACTATCCTTGTGTCTAGACCCCCATTTGCGTGAATATGCTCTAGAATATTTTCATACTTCAATATAACCTTGAATGCCTTTTAACCCCCATTTGCGTGAATATGCTGTAGAATATCAACTACTATCCTTGTACCTAAACACCATTTGCGTGAATATGCTCTAGAATAGCAACTACAATCTTGGTGCCTAAATCCCATTTGCGTGAATATGCTCTAGATATCAACTACTATCACTGTGCCTAAACCCCATTTGCGCGAATATGCTCTAGAATATCAACTACTATCCTGGTGCCTAAACCCTATTTGCGTGAATATGTTGTAGAATATCAACCACTATGCTAGTGGCTAATTGATTTCTCTATGGGTATACCCATGTAGATTATCAACTACTGTGCACGTTAAAGATCCTGTAAATCATTATCAGTGTTTGGTGACTGAAAGAAACACGAAAACACCCAGTATGCGCATCCCCGAAAATGATGTATGGCTGCCCTTTCAAACAACTCAGCTACACTAACGCAGAAAGAAAGAAGAAATGGACAGATGGGAATGAAAATAGCCATACACATAAAACACCCACTGGTATAAGCATTCCTAGTGTCTCTAAAAGCTGCAGACCATGAACGAAAACGAAGTTCTCGTTCATTTCTATCGTCTATGATCTTCATCTTCATGCTTCAGCACTCATATTGTTGTGTCATTGCTGACTGCCATTCTAGACCTGAAATATATTTTGACCAGTTGGTAGTTGGTGTGTGTGTGTGTGTGTGTGTGTGTGTGTGTGTGTGTGTGTGTGAGTGTGTGTGTGTGTGTGTGTGTGTGTGTGTGCGCGTGTGTCTGTGTGCGTGTGTGTGTGTGCGTGTGTGTGTGTGTGCGTGCGTTCGTGCGTGTGTGTGTGTGTGTGTGTGTGTGTGTGTGTGTGTATGTGTGTGTGTGTGTGTGTGTGTGTGTATGTGTTGTGTGTGTGTGTGTGTGTGTTGTGTGTGTGTGTGTGTGTGTGTGTGTGTGTGTGTGTGTGTGTGTGTGTGTGTGTTGTGTGTGTGTGTGTGTGTGTGTGTTGTGTGTGTTGTGTGTGTGTGAGTGTGTGTGTGTGTGTGTGTGTGTGTGTGTGTGTATGTGTGTGTGTGTGTGTGTGTGTTGTGTGTGATGTGTATGTGTGTGTGTGTGTGTGTGTGTGTGTTGTGGTTGTGTGTGTGTTGTATGACAGTCATACTATCAATCCATTGTTTTTTTCACCCCCAACAATTCCCTTCGAGGACCTACCAATCAAGCCATCCGATTCTGTCACGTGGCCACACCAGTGTAGGTGCCTTTCTCCTCGATCATTATAATCATTATACTGATATACCTAATATGCGCCATCACCAGACTGGTTTCGATCATCATAC
>JAPXFY010000015.1:52671793-52709293 GCA_030674185.1 Monoplex corrugatus | reverse complement strand
TTCAGTTCTCAATTGCAGATATATTTTAGCCTATTCCGACAATATCACTCAATCTGCATTGCCCCCAACCCCCCACCCCACCCACCCATCCGCCCACCCCCGCATTCTTCCCATTGAGTCCTCAATTTTCTTCCCAGCTTGGCTTGTCAATTGAGCGCACTTTTGTGGCTTAGGCCAACACTTTCCCCCTATTCCTAACATGTTTCAATTATCTGCCTTGCCTGGCCTATCGATTGACCATTCTTCTGTGAAGGAGGAGGCTCAGGATAGAAAGACCGAAAGCTGAACCCTTGAAAATACAGTGTTTGTTGGTTGTGGGGAACAGCTGTCTTCATCTTCAAAGGATCTTCTTTATTTTCGTTTTTTATTGCACAGTTAAGGGATATCTGTTAGATATACATGTAATGTTGTACCTCTTCACGCACAGCAGCAAGGAAACCTCTCACAATGATAGTAAAGAGATAGATGATAACATTAATATCAATTATAATAGATTATAACAACAATAATAACAATACAATATAGTGATATTATTATTATTATTTTATCATTATTATTATTGTTATTGCTATTGTTATTGTTATTGCTATTATTTTTTTTTATTATTATTATTATTATTATTATTATCAACAATAATGATAATGATAATAATCTAGTAATTGTAACAACAGCACAACACAACACAACACAACACACACATACACACACACACACACACACACACACACACACACACACATACGCACACACACATGCACACACACCTACACACACACACACACACACACACACACACACACACACACACACACACACACACACACACAGAGGCATGAATAACTTACCAGAAATATTTACATTTTTATCAATTTTTCAAACAATTCAGCAACACCAACACAGAAAGAAAGAAGAACTGTACAGGTAGGAACGAAAAATTAGTAAAAAGTCTGTGAATCTTAGAATGAAAAGAGTTAACTCAATAAAATCACAGACACAAGACAAGTGCCTTCTTCACTCTTAATGTTTTCCTTTCTTCTAGTTCTAACTTTCCATTGATTACTCACAGAGAGGGCTGGATCATTTTACTGTCTTCATCCTTGTGGACACAAAGTGTCCTCAAATGATTTGACTTTCTCACTACCTTCATCCTTGTGGATACAACGTGTCCTCAAATGATTTGACTTTCTCATTACCTTCATTCTTGTGGATACAAATTGTCCTCAAATGATTGACTTTCTCACTACCTTCATCCTTGTGGACACAAAGTGTCATCAAGTGATCTGACTCTCTCACTCCCCGTGGTCTTTATTCCATTTTCTCACACACAAGTCACAAGCTAAAGGCTCGCCCTCCTACGATCACACGTCGGACCCGTTGCCAAGAAAAGCATCTATGTAAAAATCAATCGCCCTTGCCCCCTACTTGTAATTCAAACCTCATCTTCCAATGTGCAACTGCCTATAAAAAAGGGGGGAAGACACAGAGTAATGGTTCTTTCAGTTCTCAATTCCAGATATACAGGGGGCTGCAAAAGTAGGTATACAGTAAGTATCACATCATTGTTATAATGCTTAATTCCGCTCTCGATTAGAGGATGTGTGAATACGACGGCAAGCAGTTTGAGTATCTGAGGGATAAAGGCTTGTTGTTTTATTACATGTATAAGCAATATTCATTTGTTTGTATAATAAATGCAATGAGTATTGTACGTGTTTTCTTTTTTCATAACTGCATACCTACTTTTGCAGCCCCCGTATTTTACCTATTCCGACAATATCACTCAATCTGCATCAGCAGCAGCAGCAAGCAGCATTATTTATTAATAACAGCAGTAATGATAATGATAATAATCTAGTAATTGTAACAACAACACAACATATCACAACACAACACATCACACACACGCCACACACACAATACACACACACACACTCACACACACACACAAGCACACACACACACACACACACACACACACACACACACACACACACACACACACACACACACACACACGAACATACACATGCAAACGGCATGCAAACGGTCAATGGGTCAGGCATGGCCCAATCACAATGACACATTCTCCCCTTTCCAAACAATCAGAGATAATAACAAGACAGCAACAGCAACACCAACAAAGAAGAAACGTTACAAAACCATAAACAAAAAAGTAGCCTACGTTACAAAACCCCCATTTAATCTCTTCCGGGAAACAGTGTAAGGGTAAGGATGGACTCCCTGTCAACAATCTGCCTGGCTTTTCTCAAATCTGTTTTCTGATGTAGAACTGAATGCTCTCTTTCCCAATCCTTTTTATTAGCGAGAGGTAAAAACAGAGAGACAGACAGACAGATAGACAAATGGACAAACAGAGACAGAGACAGAGAGAGAGAGAGAGAAGGAAGGAGAGACAGAGAGACAGAGAGAAAGGAGAGACAGAGAGAGAGAGATAGAGACAGAGAGTGACAGACAGAGAGAGAGACAGTGACGACAGAGAGAATAGAGACGGGAGTGACAGAAGAGAGAGATAGAGACAGAGTGACAGACAGAGAGAGAGATAGAGACAGAGTGACAGACAGAGAG
Source organism: Monoplex corrugatus (assembly GCA_030674185.1). Taxonomy (NCBI): domain Eukaryota; kingdom Metazoa; phylum Mollusca; class Gastropoda; order Littorinimorpha; family Ranellidae; genus Monoplex; species Monoplex corrugatus. The sequence continues at coordinate 52,706,707 of JAPXFY010000015.1, read as the reverse complement.
AGAGATAGAGACAGAGAGTGACAGACAGAGAGAGAGATAGAGACAGAGGTGACAGAAGAGAGAGAGATAGAGACAGAGAAGACGAGAGAGAAGAGACAGAGAGAAGGCAGAGACAGAGATGACAGAGAGACAAGAAGAGACGAGAGAGAGGACAGAGAGAGAGAGAGAAAGAGACAGACAGACAGACAGACAGACAGACAGAGAGACAGAGAGAGAGACAGAGAGAGAGACAGAGAGAAAGAGACAGACAGGGGGAAAGGGACAGACAGAGAGAACTAGAAACAGAGACAGACAGAGAGACAGAGAGAGAGACAGACAGACAGACAGACCGACAGACCGACAGACCGACAGACCGACAGACAGAGACATGGAGACTGAGAGACAGACAGAGACAGAGACAGAGAGACAAAGCAAGGGTGTATACATAGGAATCCAAAACAAATGTGACCACCCGCTTTCAAGCAAAACAAAACAAAACAAAACCAACAACAACAACAACAACAACAAACGGAAACAGAAAGCGTATTTAAATCAATGTAACAATACAAGCTAGATAAGACCGAGCTGATAAAAGAAGTGATCGAGGCAAAAGAGCTTTCTCGTTTTTCAAGGGGATATGAACATATAGCCGACAGCTCCTTGCACAGCGTTACATCACATCAAAATTGATTTAAAAAATATTAAAAGTCCATCTTGGCCTCCATATTAACGTTGTATCAGAGAAATGTTTTTCAACGTGATCACCTACCCTCGTGGGGATGCCGGGGGCTCTTTCGGAATAAATAGTATCCCCCACCTTCTGGAAATTGTGTGCTAGAAGTGTCCTCTTTTCTGTCAATTTTTGTTGTTGTTTTTTCTTTCTTCCTCCTGTACTTTCTGTCATGTCTTCCTAACACTTTTCTGCCTTGCTGGTCCATTCATCTGTATGTGTTCGATGAAGTCTTAACTACTTTCTCTTAGGAGTGACAATTAGGTAGCCTACATGAATTAGTGCATTTTTGGCTCTAGGGAAGTGAGGTATGCGGAAGCAACTTTAGGTAATTTAGGCCCTTTCTTTTGTATATTTTAGTGTCCTTAGTTATGTTTAAATTTGTATTCAGATATGTTTTTAGATCCTTTGTGCCATAAATTGTGCGGAGTGATCAACGCCAGGGGCATCTCTTTAGATATGTGCGCGAATGCATTGATATGTGTACTTAATTTTTCTTTTCCTTTTTTCCTGTTGAAGTGTTGTGTATGTAACGAAACGGCTATAGCCCTCACATGGTTCTATGCAGTCAGCTGGGCTTAAAACAAAATAACAACAATAATATGAAAGAAAATAATAATAGTAATGATAATAGTAACAATAATAATAATAATGATATTATTATTATTATTATATTGATGATGATAATAATAAAAATAATAACAATAACTGTGATCACATAAAAAACGTGATCACATGAAAAAACGTGATCATTTTTTTTTTCCTGTTGAAGTGTTGTATGTTTTGAAACGGTTATAGCCCTGATATGGCTGTATGCAGTCAGCTGGGCTTAATCTAAAACAAAACAACAACAACAACAACAACAACAATAATAATAATAATAATAAAATGTGATCACATGAAAAAAACGTGATCACCCGTAACCCCACATCTTCCTCTCTGAAGCAGTGCAGTGCCTTAGCTATAGCCCAAGACCTGTGTGATTGAACAGTTTTGCCTTTATTTTGATGCTCATTTTCTTCCTTTCTGTCTTTCTAGCTGCAGTGGCTGTACGGGTGAAGTTTGGTTTGACCTGCACCTGAGGAAAACGCATCATCACAAAATAACATCAATGTTGCAACCTGGCTGCATGTTTACCCAGGAAAATGATTTTTTTTTCTATAGAGTTCTGCCAAGAACAATCTCTTTGTTGTTTGTTGCCTTTTGGGTTATTGCATTGTGCCAAGCTCTCCTACTGCATACAGAACCTCGTGTTTTCGTCTCATCTGAACGATTAACACCCAAAAGACCACTTCTTTTCTTCTTCTTTTTCGTTCCGTTTTGTAAATTTTGAAGTCCTACCACTCTCAGAGTATACAAGGAATAGCAAAAAAAAAAAAAAAAAAAAAAAAAAAAGTGCTCAAAGAAGCCTTTAAAGATTTTAGTAACGTTGTGAGATACCGATGCTTTATTTGGTTCTCCTCCTTTTTCTAAACATTAAATTATTTATTTGTTTATTCATTTTATTTTATTTGTTTATTTGTTTTTCTAAACATTAAATTATTTATTTGTTTATTCATTTTATTTTATTTGTTTATTTGTTTTATTTGTTTTATTTATCTTTTATTTTTTTCTTCATTTATTTATTTATTTATTTATTTATTTATTTATTTATTTATTTATTTATTTATTTATATGTATTCATTTATTTTTTAGTTCGAGCATAGTAGGCCTACTCTTCAAATATTCAATCCAGAGGTCTGGATACAGGATGTGATTTTCCTTAACCTTTGACTCCCGCACCCTTTCCACCAACTGCAAAAACTTAACCCTTTGACTTCCTCACCCTATCCACCAGCTTCCTCCTACATGAAGCTGGCAAATAGGGTGAAAGAGTCAAAGGGTTAAGTTTTTGCTTTGCTAGCGTGGTTGACAAGGCAAGGACGCTGGTGGACAGGGTGAGGGAGTCAAAGGGTTAAGTCCTCTTTTGTTACCAAAATGTTCTTCGTTGCCAAAAGTGCTGCTCTTTGACCACAGCTGCCCCATTTGACAACTGCTCTTTTCACTTATTTCTAAACAGTTAGCAGGCAACACTGTAGAACATGCTCTGCATACTATGGTCCTGTCAGGCATGGACACTGATCTGTGTGTGACAGCACCCATTCACCACAGATACTCGAGTAGGTCTAAGTGTCTGGTTTTCAAGCAGAGGAATGTGCTTTCTTGGCGCTGCTCAAAGTAACGGATGGGATCTTCTTTTTTTTCTATTATGTTCAGGGTGGAAATTTACATTATTAGTCGGTGTGCAATAAAAAGAATATGTCTAATTCAGGAACTGAACGTGGGACTTTCAGGGCGGGCATTTTCATGGTCACTGTTCCACTATGTTATTTTAGCCACTAAGAGGGGGTGCCCGGGCAACATGTTTAAAGCATATTTTGATAGGTCTATCAGCTACTTAGAAATTAATGGGATGCAATGGAGAAAGTATATTTTGATCTGTGTAGCAGCTCTTAGAAATTGATGGCATGCAGTGGGGGAAAAGCACATTTTGATCAGTTTATCAACTACTTAGAAACTGATGGGATGCTGTGGGGGCAAGTAATATTTTGATCTGTCTTTATTGTAGAACATGCTCTGCGTACTATGGTCCTGTCTGGCATGGACACTGATCTGTGTGTGACAGCACCCATTCACCACAGATACTCGAGTAGGTCTAAGTGTCTGTCTGGTTCTCAAGCAGAGGAGTGTGATTTCTTGGCGCTGCTCAAAGTAACGGATGGGATCTTTTTTTTTTTTCTATTATGTTCAGGGTGGAAATTTACATTATTATTCGGTGTGCGGTAAAAAGAATATGTCTAATTCAGGAACTGAACGTGGGACTTTCAGGGCGGGCATTTTCATGGTCACTGCTCCACTACGTTATTTTAGCCACTAAGAGGGGGGTGCCAGGGCATCACGATTTAAGCGTATTTTGATAGGTCTATCGGCTATTTAGAAATTGATGGGATGCAATGTGGGGAAAGTATATTTTGATCGGTGTAGCAGCTCCTTAGAAATCGATGAGATGCACTGGGGGAAAGCATATTTTGATAGGTTTATTAGCTACTTGGAAATTGATGGCATGCAGTGGAGGAAATTATATTTTGATTTATCAACCAAAGGACATAACTCTTGAGAGTCACGTAGGAATTATCTCCCATGTTGTGAAACCTCTCAGATCTAACATAGTTTGCGCTACCCATTCAGCTAGCGTAGAAGCAGATACAAAGCACAAAAACTGTAAGCTCAGAACACTCCTCATTTTGATAGGTCTATCAGCTACTTGGAAATTGATGTGATGCAGTGGGGGAAAGTATATTTTGTTCAGTCTATTAACTACTTAGAAATTGATGTATTAACTACTTAGAAATGGATGTGATGCAGTAGGAGAAATTATATTTTGATCAGTCTATTAACTACTTAGAAATGGATGTGATGCAGTAGGAGAAATTATATTTTGATCAGTCTATTAACTACTTAGAAATTGATGGGATACAGTAGGAGAAATTATATTTTGATCAGTTAATCAGCTACTTAGAAATTGATGGGATGCAGTAGGAGAAATTATATTTTGATCAGTCTATTAACGACTTAGAAATTGATGTGATGCAGTAGGAGAAATTATATTTTGATCAGTCTATTAACTACTTAGAAATTGATGGGATACAGTAGGAGAAATTATATTTTGATCAGTTAATCAGCTACTTAGAAATTGATGGGATGCAGTAGGAGAAATTATATTTTGATCAGTCTATTAACGACTTAGAAATTGATGTGATGCAGTAGGAGAAATTATATTTTGATCAGTCTATTAACTACTTAGAAATTGATGTGATGCAGTAGGAGAAATTATATTTTGATCAGTCTATTAACGACTTAGAAATTGATGTGATGCAGTAGGAGAAATTATATTTTGATCAGTCTATTAACTACTTAGAAATTGATGTGATGCAGTAGGAGAAATTATATTTTGATCAGTCTATTAACTACTTAGAAATTGATGTGATGCAGTAGGAGAAATTATATTTTGATCAGTCTATTAACTACTTAGAAATTGATGTGATGCAGTAGGAGAAATTATATTTTGATCAGTCTGTTAACTACTTAGAAATTGATGGAATACAGTAGGAGAAATTATATTTTGATCAGTTAATCAGCTACTTAGAAATTGATGGGATGCAGTAGGAGAAATTATATTTTGATCAGTCTATTAACGACTTAGAAATTGATGTGATGCAGTAGGAGAAATTATATTTTGATCAGTCTATTAACTACTTAGAAATTGATGGGATGCAGTAGGAGAAATTATATTTTGATCAGTCTATTAACTACTTAGAAATTGATGTGATGCAGTAGGAGAAATTATATTTTGATCAATCTATTAACTACTTAGAAATCGATGTGATGCAGTGGGGGAAAGTATGTTTTGATCGGTGTAGCAGTTACTTAGGAATTGATGGGGTGCAGTGAGGGAATGTATACTTTGGAGAACCATGTTTAGACTACTTTGTATCTTCTGCCAGTAAAGCAAGAAATTCTGAATAAATATTGATTCCTTTTTGCTTAGTTTTTTGTTTCAGAACAGTCCATGACAGGGCGCTTAAGCAAATAAAATGTGTTACAGTATATACATTTTATTACAGCACTGAATTTTTCACTTTGATGAGATTTTCCCCATCCAAGCTTTAATACATTTTCTGCCCAAAATTGAGCTGCCTTTGTGTGTTATATATTCGATTATGAATTTAAATTTCGTTTAAATGAGACTTATTCCATCCGAGACACGAAATTGTTGCTCAGAATTGAGCTGTCTCTGCGTTACATACAAGATCTGACCACAGAATATAATTTCATTAAAGTGAGATTTTCCCCATGTGAGATGCGAAATTCTTGCTCAAAATTGGGCTGCCTTTCACACAGTTCTGATGCCAATGGACATAAGGCACTTTTTTTTTTTTTAGAGAAAATGGACATTATTCCTGTTAATGTCTATGTATCCTGCAACAACTTTCAAGTGGGTTCAGCTTTTTTGAGGGAGAGAGAGACGGAGACAAAGAGAGACAGACAGACAGGCAGAGAGACAGACAGACAGAGCACTGCTGTTCCAACCCTTCCCTTTAGTTGCTGAGCCGAGTGCACTGACCTATGCGTGACCCGACCATGATGCCTGCCTTCCCTGGGCAGATTGTTTATATCTCGCCTGTCAGCAGCCATAGCTGACATCTGGCGTTTAACTGGGGGAAATGGGTATGACTTTAAATGATACATTTTTTTAAAGCGCTCTAGCCAAATAAGAGTGTATTGTAGATAGCTGGATGGCCAGAACCACGAGCTTTAAAATGATACCAAACACGAATATGTTTGACTGGCAAAGCAGACTGCAGTGTTAGTTCAAATACATGCACAATCACAAGCACGGAGACGGTTAATTTCCGATTTCACAAAATTTTGCTGTTTTAAACCGCCGTTAATGCAGTCCTGACATATTTCATGCACACAGAACAACATGCCACACAAACTACAGCATGCCAGCGTGCACCTCCACTTACTTGAAAGTTTTCGACCTGAACCTGGGAGGAGAGGTGTGTACATAAACAACAGCCATTGTTCAATTCTACGCACAACACTTAACACTAATACGTAAGGAAAGAACTACGATCAAAACAACAAAACTGTTCAGTTCTCTCACAACAGTGCTCTGAGTACAAGACTGAATGATGTGATGTTCAAAGCAGATTATAGTGAGTAACTTATCCTTAAACTTTCACTTAACTCCATACACATCAACACTTCAGCATCACATATATATTTGGAAACCAGTCTCCAAGTCAACAACAACAAAATAAATAAATAGATGAAATAAAACGAGAACAAAAGGATGAGAAAACGAAATCAGCATCAGTGGAATAAGAAGTTTCAACATGTGAAGAATACACATTTTAACAAAAAAGCACAGCAGTTGAACACACAGTGACTGCAAAAGTTTGTAGATTACAAACTTCAGTCAACGGTACAAATTCTAATTCTTAGACGTAACGCGGGCACTTAGAACAAACTTGTAAATCACAAAAAGTCAACATCCAGATATCTTAGGTTCCGTGTCTACAGACAGGAGAAGAGGGGGTGAAATGACACAGTTTTAATACAGACAAAGAAGGGATTCATCCGCAGCTACTGCCGTGACCCCGTCTCGACCCTGCATCACACCCCCTTCCCCCCTCTGGAATGCCAGGCTTTGAAGGCCTATAGCTGCCGTCCGCAGGCAAACTAAAGAGAACGATTTGGCCAGTTTTGCACAGCCGTGAGAGACAGAGACAAAGACAGACAGACAGAGACAAAGACAGACAGACAGAGACACAGAAAGAGCGAAACAGAGAAAGACTGACTTACTGCCCACACACACACACGCACACACACGCGCGCACACACACACACACACACACACACACACACACACAAAGAAATATTGATTATTTATTATCAATTATTCAAACAAAACAAAAGAATGGCATCATTCCCAACATGTTGTGAGACGGTATTGAATCATATCTAATTACACTGTCCAGAAGGAGCGGAAGAAGTCAGCTGAAAGAGTCTGTGAATACGCAGCGAGTGTAACATGTTAATTTCACACCATGCAATATCATTTGCGGAACCAAAACAGCAATGCGCTCACTTACAATCAGTCAGTTGGGAAACAAATAATGCCGTTCACTGAGACAAAACATGTTTAACAGTGAAATGCATCATTCAATATAGTCTCTAAGAGATACAGTGGAATAATAAATCAACTCATTCAAATGCCAACTTTACCCAAAATTTAAACTGAAACACCAGACAATAAACTGAAGCGCAGCAAAGTAAAATAAAAAGAAACAAAATAAAATAAAACAAAATAGAAAAAATAAAATATATAATAAAATGAAAGAAAATAAAATGAAATGAAATAAAATGAAATAAAATACAATAAAAAATAAAATTAAAATAAAAAACAAAATAAAATAAAATGAAATATAAATACAATACAATACAGCAAAACAATAAAATAAAATAGAAATAAAATGAAATGAAATAAAATAAAATACAATAAAATAAAATAAAACAAAATACTAAAAAGCAACAACAACAAAAATGATACAAATGAAACACAATTAAGGTCGAACATAATATGCTACACTAAAACAAAATGAATAAAATAGAAGAAAAGATGTTAAAGAATGCTGAAAACATGTATTAAATACATATGCCCATTTCTGTCCAACAAATACTTTTTATGGAACTCAGTTGCATGCGGGCATGGATCACCTTTTTCTGTTTTTCTTCTGGTTTACTTTTTTTCTCTCAAATGTGCATCCCATATGTCAATGTTTCAATCACAATCACTTCACATCTAACTTCAAGGGTTACCATTATTACCATTGCTGTGATTAAAATGAAAAAACAAAAAGGAACAACTTTGTCAATAATAAAACACCACAACCACTTAAAAGATATCAAAGAAATAAGATATTATATGATTACATACAAAACTGTATTATAACAGGTCTATTTCATAAGGAATTGTAACAGGAGCCATAAAAACATGATGATTACAATCACTCTCTCTCCATAACATTTTGAACTGGGAGAAACCAATTTTATTAACACTTTGACAGCTGCACCCTGTCCACCAGCATCCTGCATTGTCATCCATGCCAGCAACACAAAAACTTAACCTTTTGACTCCCCCACCCTACCCACCAGCTTCCTGCAGGAAGCTGGTGGATAGGATGAGGAAGTCAAAAGGTTAATCCTTTGACTCCCGCATCCTGTCCACCAACTGCAAAAACTTACCCCTTTGACTCCCTCACCTTATCCACAGCTTCCTGTGGGAAGCTGGTGGATAGGGTGACGAAGTCAAAGGGTTAAATTTTTGCTTTGCTAGTATGGTTGACATTGCAGGATGTTTGTGGACAGGGTGCGGGAGTCAAAGGGTTAAGTTTTTGCAGTTGGTGGATAGGGTGCAGGACTTAAAAGGTTTAATGAAAAAAAAATGCAGACGAGTCAATAAAATTCTATCCTTCTGTGGTGTGCTGTTTCTGTTTTCAAATTTTCAACTTCCGTACAGCAGTCTGATATGTATTCTCCATCTGAGTATTACATAAAGTCCCTTTAGTTAGCCGTTCTCCTCCTCCGGTAAGTTCAATGATAAACATTATGGAGAATGAATTAAAAAAAAAACAACAAAAAGTCACGATGAGATGAACAGCAATATGTCTGGTCAACTGAAGAAAACACAAAATCAGATTAAGAATTTAACCCTTTGACTCCCACAACCTGTCTACCAGCATCCTGCATTGTCAACCATATCAGCAAAGCAAAATTTAACCCTTTGTTGACTACTTCACCCTATACAACAACTACCTGCAGGAGGCTGGTGGATAGGGTGAAAGAGTCAAAGGGTTAAGTTTTTGCAGTTGATGAATAGTGCGTGGGAGTCAAAGGGTTAAATCTAGAAATGCTGAACCAGTTATGATGCTATTGGTACGTATGTTTTTTAATAGTCCAGGCTAATGAGAAACATGAAAGCCACAGAGAAGGATATATGGTCCTCTACTAAGAAACTGTCTTCTACTTTGAAACGAGCACTTCTCAGCTGTCAGCCTTTCATGTGATGGAGTAATATACCCCAACACAATGCCAGCAGAAAGCTGTGTTATTTTCTTTTTCCATCTTTGTATTCCAAATTCAGTTTCAGTGCAGCCGCACCTCTATAAAAACATACTTTTCATATGTCTTAACATACGCTAAAGAATGAGAAAACCCTCGTCACCATGCTGTCAGCCAGTTTAAAAGATAAAATATAATATACGACACTTACAATCAATCAACAAGTGGAACATACAACTTATTATCGGTCATGAGACAGAAACAAGAGGGAACTGTAAGACAAATCACAAACCAGCTGTAAGTAAAAAGGTTGTCTCATAACCCCCTGAGGTTCCAGGGACATAGTGGAGACCTTGCTAGAGACCTCTCCCCAATCCATCTCCTCTTCACCACTGCTTTACATTCCTCAATCCTGAACAGTGTTAGGTCTCTGTTCAGTACTGTATGGATTGGCTAGTGCAGTGTTTTTCTCAGGCAAAACCTGTTTCCATGCAAACTTGTGCCGTCAGATTGGAAGCAGGGAGCTCTGCTAGCTCAACCAGGCTTCTACTGTCACAAGCACAGTGGCAAAAATATCCTGTCACAGAAATCTTGCTATAACTGAAAACGCGCTGTAAAATGGGGTTTTGCATCTGAGCATTTGCATGCTTTGTTAGTATACATATGTAAGTAGGGGAGAATGGTGGAGGTGGGTCATGCTTATTTTAAGTCAAATGGCCATTCAACAGTACTTTTCTTTCTTGATTTCTTATTACTACACTATTTATGCATCTGTTTATGCTGACATTCCAAAGCAAATATTTACTTTCAAAGCAAACATACGTCCAAATGTCACTGCTTGCACCACAATGGCTTCTGAACATACCAAACTAACCTTCTGTCAAAATTCTTATTTCCTACTGAAATGCTCGCTTCATGAAACAAACTCAATCACACAATACATATTTACCATGCATACGTTAAAAAATACAATAATATACACCTGGTTTACATTACAATATTATCACCGATACAATCGTACACTTGCATGCAAATACATAAATCTCAATCACAAACTGTTCTCAAACCAAACCACAGCCAATTATAACGTAAATTTACTGGCTGATTATGCTTGGCTATTATCAAGTTTGCCTTATCACTTGGCTACATGAAACAAGACGAATCAGTTTCCCAAAGCATTTCTTTTCTCATTACACATATATGAAAAAAAGTCCATCACATCTTTTTTATCATGCACACATATATGTATACAGACTACAGACATTTCAGTTTCCAGAGTATGTTTTAAAGATCAATAATGAACACATCCACACATGCAAGCAGATTTATTGTAACAGCAATATGCTGTCACAAAAGATCAAAATATAATACAAATGCAAAGCAGCCACCACCACCTCTTAAAACCATTAGACAAGCCAATATTCAGACTTTCCCTTGTCATCTGGGAGAAAATATAACACAAACCATGCTTTTGATACTTCAGGCCTATCTTGCTCTAAACTGGAATTTTTATCTTTATGAATTCTAAAAGATACTTCAACTCAACAATGCATGAATACAATAAAAGAACTTCTGCTGTGGTAAGATTGCAATATCCAACATCAATAATGCATGAATGTGACAAATATGTGATGCTGCGGTAAATTTACAATATCCACAACAACAACAATGCATGAATGTGCCGTACATGTGCTGCAATGGTAAATTTTCAAAATCCCCTGCATCAACAATGTATGAATATATTATATAACAAACGAGATGCTGAGGCTGCAATGTCCTGAACATAACCTGACAACTTATCAATGGTGAAAATGCGACTTGCACTAGCTACAACATATGCTGACAATTTAATACTGAAACCATGGCTGCATTTTCCCAGCCATTCTGCCACCCTTTAGTTGCGAGCCGGTGTCGCCTGTGTGTGCTATTTTTAGCCAGGCAGGGTCAACCAAAGTCCGTCAGTGTAGCGCGTCTTTGTGCTCCCGCACTAGTGATGAAGGGATGGGTGAAAAGAGTGTGGGGAGTGGAAGGAAGGGGCGCTATTAATAGCCGGCAGAAAGTGGGCAACTAAAGTATCTCGGATTTGTGCGCCGTGAAACACACACCTTGCAGCGTCCACAGTGTGTGTTCACAACTTGCCAGCATGGAAATAAACAGCTGAAATTCTTCCTATAACAAACGGATGGATGACCATCATGTGCTCCCACCTTTACTGAAACTTCAGGGCGAACATCATGTCCTCCCACTTTTACTGAAACTTCAGGGCGAACATCATGTCATCCAACTTTTACTGAAACTTCAGGGCGAACATCATGTCCTCCAACTTTTACTGAAACTTCAGGGCGAACATCATGTCCTCCAACTTTTACTGAAACTTCAGGGCAAACATCATGTCCTCCAACTTTTACTGAAACTTCAGGGCGAACATCATGTCCTCCAACTTTTACTGAAACTTCAGGGCAAACATCATGTCCTCCAACTTTTACTGAAACTTCAGGGCGAACACCATGTCCTCCAACTTTAACTGAAACTTCAGGGTGAACACCATGTCCTCCAACTTTAACTGAAACTTCAGGGCGAACACCATGTCCTCCAACTTTTACTGAAACTTGAGGGCAAACACTATGTGCTCCCACTTTTACTCAAACTTCAGGGCGAACATCATGTCCTCCAACTTTTACTGAAACTTCAGGGCGAACATCATGTCCTCCAACTTTTACTGAAACTTCAGGGCGAACATCATGTCCTCCTACTTTTACTGAAACTTCAGGGCGAACATCATGTCCTCCCACTTTTACTCAAACTTCAGGGCGAACATCATGTCCTCCTACTTTTACTCAAACTTGAGGGCAAACATCATGTCCTCCCACTTTTACTCAAACTTGAGGGCGAACATCATGTCCTCCCACTTTTACTCAAACTTCAGGGCAAACATCATGTCCTCCAACTTTTACTCAAACTACAGGGCAAACATCATGTCCTCCAACTTTTACTCAAACTTGAGGGCAAACATCATGTCCTCCAACTTTTACTCAAACTTCAGGGCAAACATCATGTCCTCCTACTTTTACTCAAACTTGAGGGCAAACATCATGTCCTCCTACTTTTACTCAAACTTCAGGGTGAACATCATGTCCTCCCACTTTTACTCAAACTTCAGGGCGAACATCATGTCCTCCTACTTTTACTCAAACTTGAGGGCGAACATCATGTCCTTCCACTTTTACTCAAACTTGAGGGCAAACATCATGTCCTCCTACTTTTACTCAAACTTCAGGGCAAACATCATGTCCTCCCACTTTTACTCAAACTTGAGGGCAAACATCATGTCCTCCTACTTTTACTCAAACTTGAGGGAAAACATCATGTCCTCCCACTTTTACTCAAACTTCAGGGTGAACATCATGTCCTCCTACCTTTACTCAAACTTGAGGGCAAACATCATGTCCTCCTACTTTTACTCAAACTTGAGGGAAAACATCATGTCCTCCCACTTTTACTCAAACTTCAGGGTGAACATCATGTCCTCCTACCTTTACTCAAACTTCAGGGCAAACATCATGTCCTCCTACTTTTACTCAAACTTCAGGGCAAACATCATGTCCTCCCACTTTTACTCAAACTTCAGGGCAAACATCATGTCCTCCCACTTTTACTCAAACTTGAGGGCAAAGATCATGTCCTCCTACTTTTACTCAAACTTCAGGGCAAACATCATGTCCTCCCACTTTTACTCAAACTTCAGGGTGAACATCATGTCCTCCCACTTTAAATGAAACTTGAGGGTTAACCCTTTGACTCCCGCACTCTATGCAAAAACTTGACCCTCTGATTCCCCCACCATATCCACCAGCTTCCTGCAGGAAGCTGGTGAATAGGGTGAGGAAATCAAAGGATCAAGTTTTTGCTTTGCTAGCATGGTTGGCGATGCAGGGTGCTGGTGGATAGGGTGTGGGAGTCAAAGGGTTAATATCATATCCTCCCACTTTCAGTGAAGCTTGAGAGTGAGATTATGTTAAAAAATAATCTATGTTAGGAAATAAAGAAAGACCCATTCTGATTTCATGCACACATCATCCACGGCTCTTCTGACCAAACAAAGTGCACTTTTTTCCAGACTAGACAAGATATACAAAACTTCTTACATAACCAAATATGATATAATCTTTTGCTATAAATTAGTTAGTTATAGAAGGGAAGAGTCTGTTGTTAAATATGAAGTCTGTTTCAAAAGAGGGATTCATCAAACTCGGGACAAAGTCAATATGCTCTCCATCAAAATCTGCCAAGTATTACAGATATTTTGTTTCTAAGAGAAATGACTGAGCCAGGTAGGTGATGATTCTTGACAGGCTCTTCAACCAGATAAGCAAAAGCATCTGTTCAATCATGTCAAAAGACTGAGTTATGAATTGTTATCAAGTGCAGCTGCATGGAAGCAGATCTTACCCTGAAACTTGTCTTCAAGTCAGTTCGGTTCTTGTAAAATAGGCTATTTTTTCTTTTTGGGGTTCTCTCTCTCTGCGAGTCTCTCTCTCTGTCTTTCTGTCTGTCTGTCTCTCACTCTCTCTTTTATCTTTTGTATCAGGATGGGACAATATTCTAAATCTGTTCATTTTTCACGTTCAAAGTTTTCACTCACTGTTCAGGGTGGATGCAAACTCCAATGACCACTGCACATTCTGCTTATGCTCATCAGGTTTACAATTGCAGCCAAACGTGAATAGCAAATGACACTGTAAGCTGCAGAAAGTAAAGCCTTAAAACCTGCGGTCATCAAAGGGGAAGACACCTTCGACCAGAGAGCGGATGATGTGCCGTTTGTCATGTAGGACGCTGTCTCTCTCTAGCTCAGCCCAATGAAGTCTTTCTCCAGGGATGTAGGCCAGCTGGTCATATGATGTCACAGGAAACATTTCTGAAACAAGTTCCAACAGGTAACATTTTTTTTATCTGTCTCCACTTTACTGTCACACTGAACAGCGTCTATCCATCATGACACACAAATGAAAAAGAAAAAAAAAGACACAATGAGAAAGAAACCACAATCATACTAAATTGGACACAAAAAAGGCAAACTAATGATGATTCTGACAAATAAAGAAGAAGAATAAAAAAAAAACACACTCCACACACAATTTCTAGTATAACCAACAGACCTCGTACCAATTCAAATCAGAAAACAGAAAACAGAATGAGAACACATATTCAATCAACATAACCAAACAGCCGCAAAGTTCTGGTCAAGCTAGGGCAAAAGACAACAAAAAAAAGAAATTCACAATACTTACGACAAAAACAAAAACAACAGATCAGCAAACGTTTCTAATGTGTCTATGAGGTGGAGAAAAATCAAGTGACAATTCAGTAAATATGACTACAGTTTAAAACAAAAATCCACAATAATCAACAGACAGAATGACAATCCCCACCAATTGCTGTAGTTATGCTTTAAACAATATGCATTCCATGAGGAATCTGAGAAAACATTAAACTCAATCAAAGTACACTTTACTGCAATGAATGTGAAAAATGCTTTCTTGATTTTTCTTCATTCTTCAAACGAAGCGCAACAATTACACCCCAACTACATGAACTGAAAAGTACATGCAGTGTACATGCAGTCATTTTCTATTTATATTTATATGGGTCATTCTCTTGAAGACTGGTCAGTTGGGACCACTGCTTTTAAGAAGCCAATATAAAATGGTTTTTGAAAAAAAATCTTACGATATTGTTATATTTGGTTTGTAAAATGTTCCAGTAACTGAAGAAAATGAAAAAAAAAGTGTGTTTCGTATTTTTTTTACTCTACAGCACTTTTTGTTGGAAAAAATGAGCGATTTCTGTGGCTAGATTTGTGACACAAGTTCAGACTGGCAGATCGATCACAATTATTTCCTACATACATGACCGAAATCAATACAACCTGTTTCGACAGTGAAGAAAGAATGTAAATGTGTCTCTGACATCAATTTTTACTGCATTGCATCCATGGATGATCAATATATGTTCGAAGATCGATCAGTGTCACGAACGTTTTATACGGTGTCTTCACTGTAGCGATAACTTAAGTAAGTTGTGCCTTTAAAATACAGGGTGTTTCAAAAAGAATACGCCAAAATCATTACGCAGTTTTTTCAGGTGTATAGCATTGTAGTGGACTGAATCAGTGGTTATTTGATAGAGTAGTTATCAAAGTTTGATTGGGTGTCAGTTTCACCGCTGTCGTTAGTATAACTTCCGGTGCAGCTGAATTGTGGGAAGATCAATCAAAATGGCGACTCCTCAGCAGAAGGCGTTTTGCGTGCTTGAGTTCGCGAAAACAAACGCCATTGTCACGGTGCAACGTGCTTTCAGAACAGAATTCGGCATTGATCCGCCCCATCGTGAGAGCATTCGACGGTGGGTTAGACAGTTTAAAGAGAGTGGGTGTCTGTGGAAAGGAAAGAGTCCTGGAAGCCCACGTGTTACAGAGGAGCAAGTGGAGAGGATTCATGATGCATTTGAGAGCAGCCCACGTAAGTCCGTACGTCGAGCAAGTCTTCAGCTTGCCATCCCTCATACCACTGTCTGGCGTGTGTTAAAGAGACGATTACACATGAAACCATACAAACTAAGCCTCGTCCAAGCACTTACTAATGATGACAAGGTGATGCGGAGGACATTCTGTGAGTCAATGCTGGAGATGGAGGAAGGTGATGAAACTCTCTTTTCACGTTTAGTTTTTAGTGACGAAGCGACTTTCCATTTGAGCGGCACAGTCAATCGTCACAATGTGCGCATTTGGGGAACAGATCACCCACATGAAACTGTTGAGCATGAAAGAGATTCCCCTAAAGTGAACGTCTTCTGTGCTGTGTCTCAAGACAAGGTCTATGGTCCCTTTTTCTTTGAAGGAAACACCGTTACAGGACAAACCTATCTCGAAATGCTCCAAAACTGGCTATTCACTTTACTGCAAGCAGATTCGAATGACTTCATTTTTCAGCAAGATGGAGCACCACCCCATTGGCATCTCGGGGTTAGAGCTTATCTGAATGAAAACGTGCCTCAGCGATGGATTGGGAGGAGAGGTGCTAAAGACCTTGCTCTCTGTGCTTGGCCTGCCAGATCCCCGGACCTCACTGTGTGTGACTTTTTCTTGTGGGGGTATGTTAAAGACCAAGTTTATGTTCCACCACTTCCAGCAAGTATCGATGACTTGAAAGATCGAATAACAGCTGCAATCAACACGGTGGACCGTGACATGCTGAGGCGCGTTTGGGAGGAATTCTCATATCGGCTTGATGTTGTCCGCGCTGCCGGTGGTGGCCACATTGAGCACTTATAAAACATCAAATGAAACTTGAATGTATATACAACACATGTGTTCATGCTAGAGGTTTGTAATTTTTTTCGTTTTTGACACATCACGTGATGATTTTGGCGTATTCATTTTGAAACACCCTGTAGAAGGCATTGGGAATTTCCGATGTGATTCATTACAAACAAAATCATTTTTCATAATGACTCACGTCAATAAGTGATATGAGAGAGAAGAGAAGACTGAGAAATAATCACTTGATTACGAATTGTGGGCAGGGTGTCTTCAAAACCATGAAACGCTCGAGACAAACACAGGATCTATTTTGTCAACTTCCCTGAACTCTGACCGACCTTGGCGTATGAATCTATTTTCCCTCCCTCGCAGCAGGATTTTGCTCTACTTCACAAAGGATATGTCATCATTCAGCATATTCTGAAAAATGTCACTTCACTGACCATTTTAACAAGCACATAGATGCCTTTTCGGTGTAACACATGAGACACTGCAGTATATGCAACATTTTATTATATTTCACCAAGTTCCAAATATTGTCTCAATGTATGCATTACAGTTCTGTACACTACAGATATCAAGATTTCATTTTCAGTTAACATTAAAAAAAAATTGATTTTTTACTTGTCATGTCACAATATGGACCAGTCTTCAGGAGTAGCTACATACTAGGGGAAATAACTTTTCTAACTAATCAGTATACTTTCATACTAGGGGAAATAACTTTTTTCTACATGATCACTATATTTTTGTACTAGGGGAAATAACTTTTTTTTTCTAAATAACTACTATATTGTCATATTAGGGGAAATAACTTTTTTTAAAGAACCACACATTATTGTCAAACTAGGGGAAATAATCTTTTTTCTAAATAACACAATGTTTTTAAACTAGGGGAAATGACTTTTTCTAAATAACCACATCATTTTCAAACTAGGGGAAATGACTTTTGTCTAAACAACCACTATTTTCATACTTGTTTTTAAAACCCAATCACTGCTGTAGTGCACGCTGTCTGATGCCTCTTGCTTGGTCCACAATCATATGTCTTTTTACCCATTCTGTGGCTATGCTGAAAAGGAGCGCTGACATCAAACATTTTTGTCCTTCTGCATCACCTTCTCTACATATGGCAACAAAAATAAACATAATTATAAGTAGATAAAAAGAACCAATCCCAACGTTTTGTTTGCTTCTGTGAGGATGACACAATTTCAAATGACATGACTGGTTTAGGAAGAGAACAATTAAGAGATGAACTGCAGAAAATGTTACAGCTTCAAATGACAGGCAAAAAGACTTAATGAACAAAAATATATGAGTAATGACAGTAATGATGATTTTTGCATTATCTCTAAGATATCGCACTAACCTAATCCTGGTGCGTACCCTACAAATATTTATATAAAAATTTCACATGGAGGTTTTGGTAACGCGCCAATTTAAAAAGCACTATCTACCATAGTCATAGCCAACAAAAAGCCACGTCAAGCAACTTCCATTTACGACCGAGTCATCCGGGTTAGCACAACAAACATTTCCATATCTGAACAAGTACAAAAATGAAACTAAACAACTTTGGTCGTATGCCCTGTTTTCATCTTTCTGCCAAGGTCGAAAGATGATCAAGTGGGCTCAGTCCTGATTAAAATGCCACACGCACATGAAACCTAGCATGTCAAGTCAGCATGTTCTGAGTCAGTTGTCAGTCCATTTCATTCACAAATGTCAGCCCACAAATGTCAGCCCATTTCATTCACAAATGTCAATCCATTTCTGTCAGTCCATTTCATTCACAAATGTCAGTCCATTTCATTCACAAATGTCAGTCCACTTCTGTTAGTCCATTTCATTCACAAATGTCAGTCCATTTCATTCACAAATGTCAGTCCACTTCTGTTAGTCCATTTCATTCACAAATGTCAGTCCATTTCATTCACAAATGTCAGTCCATTTCATTCACAAATGTCAGCCCAATTCATTCACAAATGTCAGTCCATTTTATTCACAAGTCAGTCCATTTCATCACAAATGTCAGCCCATTTCATTCACAAATGTCAATCCATTTCTGTCAGTCCATTTCATTCACAAATGTCAGTCCATTTCATTTACAAATGTCAGTCCATTTCATTCACAAATGTTAGCCCAATTCATTCACAAATGTCAGTCCATTTCATTCACAAATGTCAGCCCATTCCAATCACAAATATCAGTCCATTTCATTCACAAATGACCCACTCCATAGGTTCAAAATCTCCGCACACCTTAGGCTTAATTAACCAAGTCTGAGGAAAACTTGAGTCTGGAGAGAACATAAAGGCTGGCAACTCTGCAGTACTGAGTGGTTTATGAGGGGCTGGGTGGATGATTACAGTTCAAGTGAATGATACTGATAAATTATGTTAAACAAAATACAGACAAATCAGGGGGCTTTACAGGACTTTTCACTTCGAGAGGTGATAAACCTACACTTACATACGGAAATTCACTAAAAGATGAAAGATTTTAAACCCTGACCGATAAATGACGATCTAGAAGAGGGTTCAAAAAGGAGTATGATTACTGTAAGAAAACTGAAGAGTCGACACTTAAGACTCAGAGCTTACAGTGTAGCAGCAATTCAACTGGAAAGAGGTAAAGACTATTCATACTTACTGTGTCATATGTTCAAGATTACTCATACTTACTGTGTCATATGTTCAAGACTACTCATACTGTCATAAGTTCAAGACTACTCATACTTACTGTAAGTGTCATATGTTCAAGACTACTCATACTTACTGTGTCACATGTTCAAGAATACTCATATCCACTGTGTCACGTTTTCAAGACAACTTATATTTATGATAAGTGTCATATGTCCGACTACTTATACTTACTGTAAGTGTCATATGTCTGACTACTCATACTTACTGTAAGTGTCATATGTCTGACTACTCATACTTACTGTAAATGTCACATGTTCAAGAATACTCATACCCACTGTGTCACGTGTTCAAGACAACTTATATTTATAAGTGTCATATGTCTGACTACTCATACTTACTGTAAGTGTCATATGTCTGACTACTCATACTTACTGTAAGTGTCACATGTTCAAGAATACTCATACCCACTGTGTCACATGTTCAAGACAACTTATATTTATAAGTGTCATATGTCTGACTACTCATACTTACTGTAAGTGTCACATGTTCAAGAATACTCATACTTACTGTAAGTGTCACATGTTCAAGAATACTCATACCCACTGTGTCACGTGTTCAAGACAACTTATATTTATAAGTGTCATACGTCCGACTACTTATACTTACTGTAAGCGTCATATGTCTGACTACTCATACTTACTGTGTCATATGTCTGACTACTCATACTTACTGTAAATGTCACATGTTCAAGAATACTCATACCCACTGTGTCACGTGTTCAAGACAACTTATATTTATAAGTGTCATATGTCTGACTACTCATACTTACTGTAAGTGTCATATGTCTGACTACTCATACTTACTGTAAGTGTCACATGTTCAAGAATACTCATACCCACTGTGTCACATGTTCAAGACAACTTATATTTATAAGTGTCATATGTCTGACTACTCATACTTACTGTAAGTGTCACATGTTCAAGAATACTCATATCCACTGTGTCACGTGTTCAAGACAACTTATATTTATGATAAGTGTCATATGTCCGACTTCTTATACTTACTGTAAGCGTCATATGTTCAAGAATACTCATACCCACTGTGTCACGTGTTCAAGACAAGTAATATTTATAAGTGTCATATGTCCGACTACTCATACTTACTGTCATATGTTCAAGACTACTCATGCTTACTGAAAGTGTCATGTGTTCAAGACTACTCGTACTGTCATATGTTCAGGACTACTCATACTTACTGTCATGTTCTAGACTACCCATACTTACTGTAAGCGTCATATGTTCTACACTACTCATACTTTAAGTGTCATGTGTTCAAGACAACTCATACTTACTGTGAGTGTGACAGATTCTAGACTACTCATACTGTGTCATATGTTCTACACTACTCATACTTTAAGTGTCATGTGTTCAAAACTACTCATACTTACTGTGAGTGTGACGTATTCTAGACTACTCATACTGTGTCATATGTTCTACACTATTCATACTTTAAGTGTCATGTGTTCAGAACTATTCATACTTACTGTGAGTGTAATAGGTTCTAGACTACTCATACTTACTGTGTCATGTTCTAGACTACTCATACTTACTGTGTCATATGTTCTACACTACTCATACTTTAAGTGTCATGTAATCAGAACTACTCATACTTACTGTGAGTGTAATAGGTTCTAGACTACTCACACTCAGTGTCATATGTTCAAGATTACTCATAATTACTTTAAGTTACATATGTTCTAGGATTACTCATACTGTCATATGTTCAAGACTACTCATGTTTACTGTGTGTCATATGTTCAAGACTACTCATGTTTACTGTGTGTCATATGTTCAAGACTACTCATGTTTACTGTGTGTCATATGTTCAAGACTACTCATGTTTAATGTGTGTCATATGTTCAAGACTACTCATGTTTAATGTGTGTCATATGTTCAAGACTACTCATGTTTATGTGTGTCATATGTTCAAGACTACTCATGTTTAATGTGTGTCATATGTTCAAGACTACTCATGTTTAATGTGTGTCATATGTTCAAGACTACTCATGTTTAATGTGTGTCATATGTTCAAGAACCTAACTCATGTTTAATGTGTGTCATATGTTCAAGACTACTCATGTTTAATGTGTGTCATATGTTCAAGACTACTCATGTTTAATGTGTGTCATATGTTCAAGACTACTCATACTTACTGCAAGTGATATATGTTCTAGGATACCCATACTTAAGTGTCATATATTCAAGATTACTCATACTTACTGTGTCATATGTTCAAAACTACTCATACTTACTGAAAGTGTCATATGATCCACTGAGGGCATACAGCACAGTCCACTTGGAGCCGGAGAAGATCTCCTTGGGCAGTGGGAACTCGTGCGTCAGATGCAGTACAGTACCAAGGAACAGGTAGGCATGGCGATAGATGTCCTGCAACAGATAAAAAGGGTTAAAACACTGACCTTGTGAACAAAGAAAAATCTTACAACACGTGGACATCTTCCTCTTCTTCTTTTGTTTGCCATCTACATTACATTGTCTGATCAAAACTGGTGATGAACGTGCCCTCCCCCCCCCCCCCCCACCCCAATTCCTGACGCCTACCATGGAGGATGGCGGTCAGAGGACGTGTAATAGATAATACCTCTCCTCCTGCATCTTCTGGCATGACAAGAAAGACAGAAGGGACCTCCACAAGCTTAGGGGTGGATCCTGCTGAAGAGCATGACCTGGTACTCATCGTCATCATCATCAGGTGCTCTGCCGCATGGCGTTGGTGATCATGGACTTCCATCTGTCTCTATCTCTTGTTGCCCCAAGCATCTCCTCCACTCTCCTTGTCTTCAGCCACTCCGCAAGTCCGTCTAGCATTTTCTCCCTGGGTCTATCTGGTGCTCTCTTTCCCTCCAGCTTTCCCGTTACTGGTACTGCTCAACCCTAAAGGGATCTAAACGGCCTATCATCATTCTCATCTAAAGCAGATGACTATGAAGACATTTGTGTCATACAGCATGACACAATGGTTTGTTAGATAGTGCATGCAGACCTGGTACCTTTTCACTTCAACCCAAACAAGTGAATAATACAACCAGTTTACCTTTTCCGAACTGCTCTGTAATCTAACAAATACATTGACAATAGAAACTCACCTCTGACCAAAACAGACAAATGATCACTTCAAATTAATTGCAGTCCTCCTAGTCCATGTATTAAGAGGTTGAAAACAAAAAATACTTTTTAACACATTTAACAACACAACTGTGTGTCAATTACACACAGACCAAAAACAAACAAACAAACAAAAAACAGAACAAAATCAGTAGTAACAGTGATTACATAAACATACCTTACAATATCATTTACTGATAGAGTTGCAGCTCATGCTTACAGCATTTGCCATGCTTCTTTAGTATCCTTTTCCATTCTACGGCATCTGCTGTATCAGTGCATATGGTATTTTAACAGAAATGGGCCTATGAAACCCTAAGCTAGACACCACTTAAATGATTGGAACAATTGAAAAGGCCACAACACAGCCAGTTTTTATGCTGCAGCTGGGACTGAACTCAAACATCAGGTCTTGAGTCCAAGGCTCAACCAAGAACAACTAGAGGGCTGAAAATGAGGTTTTGTTTTCTTTATGTTTTTTTTTTCAAGATTATTGCACTTGAGGAAATTTTCTTTGTGCTCAACTGTCTTTTTTCTTTTCTTTTTTGTTTTGTTTTTGTTTTTTTGTCCCATTTCCTACACCCATCTCAATGGCCATAGAACCTGGCAGTGTTTACAATACAATGATGAGGAAGAGAAGGATAACCATGATGCTATGGTGTTTCATCTAGGCTTGAGAATGCATGACAGGGCTGTACTCTACTCTTACTGTCAGAATATACCCTGGCATCGACCAGGCCCAGGGCTATGGCCACCTGCGATGTTGGTCAGAATATTTAAGAAACACCATCGATGATGCATCTGTAAAGTGGGCAAGATTCAACTATGTGGTCCCTGTCTTCCCAATGAGCCCATAGTAGTATGCTTAACTCTGGGTATTGAAGGGACTTTAATCTTCCAGTCAACAGTCCAGTGCGCTAACAAGCTCACCACAGCAACTGTGGGGGGAAAAAATGAAGTTTTCTGTTGCTGTTATTAAAATCTATCACTTGTGGTAAGACTCACCTGAAAGACGCCAGCAATGGCAACACATCGTGGGTCAGGGCAGATGCGCATGTCCTGCCAGGCACTGTTTTTAGATGGGCCAAGGGCTGTGGCCACCAGGGCAAAGAACTCAGCCTCCGTGATCTGCAGATACTGGCCCCAGTTCAACAGCAGGAAGTAGCGCAAAACGTAACAGATGAACCCTGTTTTGCGGCCGTAGCGGTCAAACCAAGTCTTCTCTGGAACTGAAAGATAAAAAAGGGAAAATGAACTTTCAGATGCGATGATTAGTGGCTGAAATATCCTGGTGACGCATCATTTTTGACTGCATTCACAAAATTTTTTTGAAAAAAGATTCATATAAGAGTTCATTCCTGTAATGTTTGAAACTTACGATTTGCAGTTGATTAGTGCTCAAGTTGATAACGTGTATAATAGCTAACAGCCTGATGCTAAAAATGATATTCAACAGCATGTACAGATACAAATTTTTTTTCACAAAGTTAATAACCCAAAAGTCACCTGCAAATAATCTGCAAAACAATATTTACCCAAGATACCCGATATTCAATCTTTAAAACAACACCTTATTTCAAACAAAAATGTACTGGAAACCAAAGATCCAAGAGTGGAAATCTGTCACAACACATAATGATTACAACTAGCTCTGTTTCATTTTAGCAAAGTGACCTAATTGAAACAGGAATGGGAACTGGTCAGGATTTAAAGTCTGAAAATCTACAGTAGTTTTTGGGAGGCACACTACCCTGGAAAATTTTAGGTCAAAATCTATTTATGCGATCAGGGGCTATCACACAATATAAAAAACACACATTCGTGGCAGTCAAAATCATGATTATTTTCATGAAATGTAACAATAATAAACAATCACAATGGGACAAAATCTTCATGAACAACATGGACTATATCACAAACTCACCAAAATGTACTTTGACAGGTCAGGCTGTACAAATATACAACTTTTCTTAGCTTGATCATGTTTGGGGCTGAACAAATGGTTCGTCAGGCAGGGAACTCTACATTTGGCATAATTAATGTCTGTCACGAGTGTCTGACACAGCAAGCATCTCGCATGGTCAGCCACACTGGTTTTTCTGATCCATTCTACAACCCATTCTTCTCTCACGGCCAAGAATAGCCAGTCCCACCACCACTTACCTTCACTGAAATTTTCTCCCCTGTTGCCAATTAAAATCACTGTCTTTGTTTGCTGTCCAGTGCAAAAGCCCCCAGGCTGTTCACACATAGGTCTATATAAAGTGACCACGATATCAGGGCTCTGCAAGTAATGCCTCATTCTTTTTAAGGGTGGAGAACCATTTGAGAATAAATTGGGTTTGGTATTTCTGATATTTTTTTTATCAGAAAATAAACACATTTTTTTGTCGCAAAACCAACGAGAATAGTCGGAAATCTGTCAAAAATTGGACAATTCCCATGCCTGGTAAAAAGAGAAGGCTGCCCCATAAATTATAAACACTTGATCATTGGAAAATGAGATAATAGAGACCTCAAATATTCTCAAAGAAGGTGAGGTGGTAGCGACCTCAATTTTTCTCAAAGGTAGCATTATGAGGATAGTACTCATCCCATCTCCTTGTTACTTTACCTTCCTCAACCCTGAACAAGTCAAGTAGGTCTACCCTTCACAGCCGAACGGACTGAAACCACTTGCACAAAATTCACACAAGCCAGGTTCGAACCTGAGCAGTCAGACTGTCTGGCAGAAGTGTCTTCTTACCCTGCATCAGCCAGCCAGACTATCTGTAGAAAACCACTAACAAAAATGCCCATGGTATCACTGCCCTATGCATCCTCCCATGACAGTCTATTGATGGAGAACCAGCACTTACTGGGCTGATACTCCATGTGGGACATGATGTAATGGAACACACGCAGGTTCTTGAAGATCTGGTTGTCCCGGATCTGGTTGAGGGTTGGTAGATTTCGGTCTTCCACAGCATAGTTCTGAAACACGCCAAATCATAGTATGTAATCATGTAACCAAAACAACTCCAGTCAAACAAAATTAAAATGCACACAAACAGGTTCATCCTGGAAAATTGAAATACACATGATTATGATGGTAGTGACAGCAAAGCAGTAAAGATGTTGAACTTCCATTCAAAAGGTTAGGATTCCTTCCTGCCTGGTTATCAAAGGGTGAGTAAAGGCTGAAGATTTTGCTGATCTCTCAGACTGATCAGCATATACGCAGACCTACAAATGCCTGAATCCTCTTTATGTGTATACACAAATTACATCATGTAAGCACGCTGAAGATCCTTTAAGTAGGTATTCCAAAGTGCTCTTCGCGGGCGGCGAAAAGTACGGCAAAGTGCGATTTTTCACTGGTTTTCAACTTGCTCGTTCTCAACAAAATGCAGTGTCAGAAATAAAAAACATAGATCATGTTGATCTGTGATCCTTTAAGCTTTGTTTAAAGTCAAAATAAATCAATAAGTGTAACATTTACCGTTTGAAATATGCTTTTGATGATGGGTACTATATTGCGATTTTGCTGCAACTGGAACGACGAAATCGGAACGCGGTTTTGACACCTACCTTGAAAACTCGCCTCGCGGAGATCAGCTGGGTCAGATATCAACAAACCATTTACACAGTCAAAAAGACGATTAAACTTGCTTTCATCCAATGTAAAAAGTGAACTGATAGGTTTGCATTTAGTTGGTCGTTTCGTGCGTTAAAAACTTCCGTCGATGATTTCGCAACCTTACTCAAAACCAATCTCTCCATATTTTCCACTGTGCAAAAGGTCAAGGTTTCAACTTTCAACTTCTGCTAGTTGCATATGGATTCAACCACTGGCTGTCTTCCGCGAGAACTGAGAAAAAGCAACATATTTTCGCTTTCCCTTAGCGTCTGACGCGCAATGGCGGACACGCGCGAATATCGTTCGGGCGAGCACATGGACGTCGAAGTTTACGTCGACCGCTCCAGCCACGACGAATCAAGCGATCCAACTTATCTAGAGGGTAAGTGAAATATCTTGCAGTTTGTTTACTATTACTTTTCGACATTTTGTTTCCTGATTTTAGAATATAATTGTTTGGAAAGCGCACAGCTGCAGCACCTACAGTATCATGAATATGTTAGAAGGTAGGGGTAGGTGCCGGTTTGGGGTGCGGTAATTTTACAGAGAGTGAGATCAGGCATATGATTAAAGGAAAATGTTTACAAAAGATTTTTTTAATAATCCATGCCTTTATTATATTTATTTATAATGATGTTAATGAGAGATTAGCGATTTATTGTGGTCACGTGACCAACGCTTTGAT
This sequence comes from Monoplex corrugatus, assembly GCA_030674185.1. Taxonomy (NCBI): domain Eukaryota; kingdom Metazoa; phylum Mollusca; class Gastropoda; order Littorinimorpha; family Ranellidae; genus Monoplex; species Monoplex corrugatus. The sequence continues at coordinate 52,679,870 of JAPXFY010000015.1, read as the reverse complement.
CGATCGATAGTCGAATCGGCCGAGTGCCCTCCCTTGACTTCACTCGATCTGGTTCAGTGTCGTTCAATAATTTCACAATGTTACACCTTTTTCTTTTCTGCCTTTGTGTAAACTTCCTGAATGGTACCATTGAAACAAATTTGCATGTTTATCAATCCTATTATTTTTAGGCCCAATATTATTATCACCTAGATCTAGTTCAACAGCTTTAAAAGTTTATTATTATTATTAATATTGTTATCATATTTTTGTTGTTATTATTTTACTATCATTATTCATTATTATTTATCATTATTATTATTATCATTATTTCATTATTAGTTTACTATCATTCATTACTATTTATTATCATTACTATTATTGTCATCAAAAATAATATTTAAACAAAATAAAGTAGGCCTACCAGGTTAATGGGTTGGACACTATGAACCTTCCTAACTAGGCCTATAGTGTTTATGAGATAAATTTTGTTGTGCTGATTTGAGTAGGCCTAAATGTATGGAACATTTTAATTTGCCCACTGCTTTGTGAGTTAGGGTAAGGTATTATAATTTTATTTTCAAAGCTGACAATAATACTGGTAGGCTTCTTACAGCTCCACACCAATCTCTCTCTCTCTTGATCCTTTCTCTCTTTGACAGGCAGGGAAGTTAATTGAGCAGGGGTACAAAAGTCCTTGTGTTCCTGCATGTTTTATGTTCTTGTTTTTTGGATTTGTTTTTGTTTTGGTCAGTATTTGCCTCTTGCTCTGTATGTATAGGCCTGTTTGTCCCTACAAATGGGATTTTCACATTACGCTACAGGATAGAACAGATAGATGTACTAATACTTTCCCTCTACACTATTTTTCTCACAGATGATCTCTTCATGAGGATGAAGGAGCGATTTCTTAAGACTGGCAGAGGGCGGAGACCTAGTCTTTTGGACAACTTTGACAGCAATGATGATGAACTGCATCTTAACATGTTTTAATTTCCTGTCACTTGTGAAGGGGAATCACTGATCATAGACACTGACAAGTATTTTTTTACATTTCATTACATGTTTTTTGTAAAAAGAGATGATTTCTATCTTTTGTGCTTCCAGTTTAAGTTGAAGGCCAGGACAGTTATCTACTGTGATTAAGCAACAGTGAAAGGTCAAGACAATGTGTGGAAGCTTTTGATAATGTTCTACACACAGTTAAGGAACAGTTAAAGGTCAAGACATGTTTTAATTGTTGTTTAATGATAAAAAAAACCCACAAATTGGCATGTAAAAACTATGAAGATGACTTCTTTGAATGAATGTTGTTGATGTACATGTCTTGTTTGATTCGATATGTAAACAAAACGCATTATTTGTTACTATTATCAGCTGACATTTGTTATAATTTTGTCATCTGATTTTTGTTTACAGAAAGATTGAAACCTAATGTCTTGTTTGTTATACTGACAGATCATAAAAAACTGATCATTTTGGTATATGGTACTTTGCAGTAGGATGAATGTGACAGAAGTTACGGAGTCTTGCAAAAAGCTAAAATACACATTTTTTTCAAAATAGGTATTTTATCCTTACCCAAATATGGTTTGATTAAACATACAGATGTCTGGGGTTGTTTTACATTGAAAGAGTTTGTCATGCTGAGCAATTTGATATCAAAACCATTTTTGTAACTTTAAAGTGAAAAAAGTTATGGTGCACCAAATATGTGTAAAATTCGCCATTTTTTTCACTGTGACAAATCGGCATATTTCGCATTTTTGACATCTGATATCTTTTCAACCAGCTTTCAGATGAAGCTGGAAAAAATTAGGGTTAAATTCCTTAATATGTTTATCATATATGATTCATTTCAGTGTCACTGTATTGTATTTCTTAAAGATAATGGAGTTTGAAATTAATGAAAATGGGTCCCTTGCCCAGCTGTTTGGAACGGCGGCGTCCAATTTTGCTATTTTTTGTCATTTTCATAGGTCTGTATTTTTATTGATATGCATTTCTGTCCATATGTTTTTTGCACATCAACTTAACAAGTAAAAACCTCCTCAGAAATGATTTTCTGGACTTGTGTGATTTTATATGTGTGTTCAAGGCATGTCTGAATGTGGCCTAAAAAAAATGTGCGAAATTTTTCTAAGTCCAAAAAGAAAGGAAAAAATCATAAAAAATTTATTTTTTATCCCACATTAAAAAATAAAGTATGTATGTGTTCAGAATGAAAATCTCTATTTTCCCAGCTGATTTTTATACAGGTAAGTTCAAATTTGAAAATCACTTTGGAATACCTACTTTAAGCATTGTCAGTATTAAATAAATGAATACAACAATAAATAAATGACAAATCAAAAAAGAAAGAGCTTCTTACATCTGTATGGAGAAACCTGAACTAATGATGAAGAAATCCCAAACATGCTAGATAAAATGGTTGGCATTAACAATAAAATGGTTACCATTAATGATAAACTGGTTGGCATTGACTCGAAATCACGGCAGCACCAACCAGTAAACTTTGCAGGAAAGAGAATTTTTTTATCATATTTAACGGTGATGCCAGAAAACAACCTTCTGATTACATCCAACTGACCATATTGCGAGCCACGTCACGATCCAATGTCTGTCCCCATTCCAATACCCCCGACCTGTGCCTGGGCAGTAGAATGCCGTACAGAAGCGCTCGCAGGGGGGCCAGCATCTCTTCTGCTGGCCGACTCATGGTGACATCGTCCAAAATACTGCGCTGCCAGTAGAAACCTCTGTTGACAAACCACTAAAGAGTCACACAGAGTCCTTTTAGTAAATGAAAATAAATATATTTTCCTTCAAACAGAATAAAATTTTCTATGTTCTGCCTTTGCTTATTTCTTACCATTTCAGGTTAAGACTCTTTATTTATTCCCATTTTTTATAAGATAGCACAGCCTTCTGACAATGCATGTTACCTTAGAGATATACATCGAAGTAGACAGACCATCATTAAAAAGCAGTTACACTTTGCGACCGTCTCCACACCAATTTCCACTGATTCATTTTGAACAGATTTCCACTGATCATATTATCATAATTACCAGTCTGATATAGACTTTCCAATAACAAAAATAATTTTTAAAAATCGCCAAGTTTGAGCATACCTTCCATTGTTCAAAATTCCCATGTCAAAAAACAAAATCAAAATTATGCGCCTTACCATTCCTTATTCCCCCTCAACACTTTTGACAGTGTTTCAATCAACTCAGGTAGCAAGACTTCATTTACATCAATAAATACAAAGTAGGATTGATAGACATAGATCTTTCCTGATTCATTTACCTGAACATAGGCAGAAAGAAGGCAGGGTAGACTCCTGTCTTGATTCTCTCCACAATCAGGTTGTGGACATAACCGCCCTTCTCACCCCCGTCATCTGGAAGGTTCTGCAGCATGTAGAACTGTCGACTGTATTCCACCGCACTCTTCAGGTCTGAACACTTGTCCTGGAAACACACACACACACAACAAAACCTCACATGAGACAAAAGTTACCATGGTGTAGTGGTTCACTTAACGAACAACAGACTGGAAGGTTGTTGATTCAAATCCCCATCCGTCCCTTCAAAAAAGCACTGCTGGATTTTTCTGCTCCATCCGGCTCCTACCCAGAGGTGAGCATGTTATGGGCTCACTGGAAAGACCGGGACCACGCAGTCGAGACTTGCCCACTTCACGGATGCATCAATGAGGATGCTGCTAAAACTTCTGACCAACACTACAGGTGTCTGTATCTCTCGGGCCTGGTTGACACAAGGATATAATATGATAGTACGTAAGCATAGAGTACAGCCCTGTCACACAGCCTCAATCGTAGATAGAAATCCATAGCATCATGACTATCATCCTCATTGTCATCATTATCATCATCAACGTCACAATGTAAAACCTGTGCCAGCTTCTGTGGCCACTAAAGTGGTGCAGAAAATGGGGGAAAAAAGGGGGGAGCACAATGGTAATCTTCCTACTTGCAATGATCCTTAAAATAGCAAACATTCCTTAATTGATCAGAAGTGTAAATCTAAAAACATAACCAAAGCTCAATTGCACTCACCATTTCTTGTTTGAAGAGTTCACAGTTTTCCACTCGTTTGTATTGTGTGACCCAGCTAGCAAAGTTGAAAAGATTGCGGTGATTCTCAATGCCCAATTTGCTGGCTATGGTCACTCCCCGATTCTTCAGGTAAGGAGACGTGAAGTCATTGCCTGCGATGATGCTTAGCTCAATCACCATCTCTTCCTCTGGAAACTGGAATCACGTACAACTGGTGGTTACAGTTTATTTATCTTTCACATCACACAGCAATGGCAAAGAGAATACATCACATTAAATTCATCAAATGTTGAGGTGTTACATATCCAGCAGTACTACATACTGCAAGATGATCCACATTTGCTTAGGGATTTTCGCCGTCACTGACTAAAATGGCATTTCATGAATACACTACCCACGGCTGCATTTTCCCAGCCATTCTGCCACCGTTTAGTTGCGAGCCGGCGTCGCCTGCGTGTGCTATTTTTAGCCAGGAAGGGTCGACCAAAGTCTGTCAGTGTAGCGTGTCTTTGTGCTCCCGCACTAGTGATAAACTCATAAAGGGATGGGTGAAAAGGGTGTGGGGAGTGGAAGGGAAGGGGCGCGCTATTAATAGCCAGCAGAACGTGGCCAACTAAAGTATCTCGGATTTGTGCGCCGTGTAACTGCTCATTAATACTATTCTTGCATTTTTTTTGCATGTGCACTTGTTTGTAATATCCTCTATGCATTATGCTTGTGTGTGTGTACATGCGTGCAAACGGTGTGCATGTGTGTGTGCATGTGTGTGCCTGTTGTGGGGGGGGGGGGGGAGGTGCATGCACATACGGGGGCCATTCATGTCTGATAATCATGACTACATTGCCTGTATTAATATATTATATTATATGTACATCTATCACCAAGTATGTTTGAACATAAAGGTAAATGCTGATCCATGCTCAAAGGTCACAGGGCAGTGAGGTAGCAGGGATCAACTTTTACCTGGCTTGTCTCCTTTCCCTCACTGCTTTTACTTCCCCAACCCTGATCAGTGCCAGGTAGTCATTTACAGTTGGATGGACTGAAGACCACATGCACAGATGTTTTTGCAAGCAAGACTTATGCTGTGAAGACAGAGTGGAAAGTGGAAGCTCTACATCAACCAGGCTTCCTAGTATGGATGTATGCATATGTATAATTTTAAAGCATGTATCATTGCATCACATGTACATACTACATACATGTCGCATGGGTGTACTGTACACCTGGAGCCTTACCTGAAGCATCTTTTGCACTCCCTTGGCACTCACAACACCACACATGAGTTGCTGTGGCTTCTTTGACAACACCAAGGGCTGTCCAAGGCCAAGGTCACTCCCAAGATCAAACAAGATGTTGGGGATGAAGCAGCAGTCTTTGAACACACAGAAGTCTGAATCGTTGCTGAGCACAGCGTACGCCTTTTCGCGCTCTTTCATGTGTTTGGCAAGCATCAAGTCAGCCTCCCCTACAGGACTCTGAATGATCTCACAGCCCACACTTCGCAATGTGTTCACCAGCTGGACCTCCAGGCACACTGAGCGCATGATGGCATCATCCGACAACTCTGATATATGGCCCTGACCGGCACACACTCTAAGGATGTCCCTCTTTCTCATGCACTCTGACCTGAAGCGGTACTTCCATGTGTCGATTTTCTGTTTTGTTTCCAAGTTTGAGGCACCTTTGCTGCCATCGATGTAAAACAACAACGAAATCCCCAAGCTCTTCAAGTCTCTAACGAGCTTGGCCACGAAAGTGTCAATGGTTTCATACTCAGCACCGAGAATGCGCAGATACTCGTTCTGTTTGAAAGTAGCCAGGCTCTTCCAGATCGAGCGGACGAGTAGATGTTCAAAACTGTAAAAGTCAACTAGGATTTCGATTCCGTCTCTCTCCTTGGCTACCTGAACCAGGTCAACTGTTTCACTGCACTCCTCCTTTCGTTCCACTATGGCCGTCAACAGACCGCGGATCCCCATCTTGTTAAAGATCTGTAGCGTCTCCTTTGGTGGACACGTTCAACATAGAATCTTCACCTGAAACAAATCGCATAAAATTAGTTTAAAGCTCTAATGGGATATGTGAAATGTACTTAGCAGTAGTACTAATCACTACAGTATAAGGCAAGTTTATCAAATGATGACTAAGAGAAGAAGTCTGATCAGGTAAGTAACAAGCCAAATGTGAAGAGCAGAATACGCAGAGACAATCATATGATTAAAACACACTAACACCTTAAAGTTCAACTTGCACTGAGAATAATTATTGCAATTTTTGTATTCCCTACACATACAGTGCAAGAATTTCCACTTTCTAGCAGTGATGCACAGTTAAACCATCACACCAAGCGGCACCTTGAATCAAATTTACCATAATTATGATTTTAACTTATTTAAGGAAAACGACTGCCAGGGACCACACTGACATACAATATACATGTGGGTATAACTGTTTAAACCACCCAAAAAAAAGTATTATAAAAAAAGGGTTGTCTTCTTTGCAACAGTATGAACAGAGATAAAAGCAAAAACAAGTAAACAAAACAGGACCTTCACTTCAGAGTTGTACTCCACAGACAGAAGAAACTGGTTAAAATAAAAAATGAAATAGAAACCTATGAGGATAACAACACACAACATCATGAGAAAAAAATGTATCATGTCATCATCATCAAGTGCCCTGCCACATGGAGTTGATGATCATGGCCCTCCTGTCTCAAAGTTGTGCCATTTGCTGTTATTTTGCATGAGGGAATTTCATGGGTTTTTTTTTACCCGATTACCATGACGTCTTCAGTCTTCTTGCTGTTTAGCTCCAACCCTTTATTTGTTGCTTTCTATTTCATTACATTCACAAGTTTTTTGATGTCCCTTTCATTTTCTACAATCAGCAAGGTGTTATCTGTGTAGTGAATATTGTTTATTTTTTCTCCAACCTTTAACTCACTTGCTACTACGTTATCATTATGCCCCTTGCTGTTCTCCTGATACGCACCGTAGATCATGAGAAAAATTCTCATACAAGCAAAAGAAACAGAGAGTTTTGAAATTTAGCAGGTCATACATTAAAAGATTGGTGTACAAAATGCTGAAATTGCAACTGTCTAACCCTCATGGTTGCTGAGTAATGGTACAAGTAAAATTAGAGAAATTTTCAGGTGAAAAATGTCTTACAAAATACACAGTCAGGTCAAAACATCATGTTCCTACAGTCACATTTTCTGATTTTGAATGAAATTTCATAAAAATCCAATGTGCATACACTCCACGTGCACTGAAGGAAGAGATTGGGTTGAACAGCACTGAGTTGTTGAGTACTGTTCAGCCATTTGCTTTTCCATCGTCTGCTTCGCTGCGAAGATAGTGGGTTGTGAGCTTTGCACTGCCATACCAACTTTAGTACATGACTCTGGCCTGAAACGAGGCCAAGAACGACCAAAGAATATATTTCTGGCTATTCAGTATTAGTTTTGGTTAACAGAAATACTGAAAGCCTTGCAAATTTTTAAAACTCAAAGTCGGATTTCTCTGATGCTCGTAGACAAGCATTGTTGAGACATGATCGGGAAATTCCGACGCTCATACATAGTGAAAGAGTTAATCCAGGGCATCTACTTCTAGGTTTCTCATGATGGTTTCGCTATAAAGTGAAAACAAATCTGGTGACAGAACACAACCTTACCTGACTCCTCTTGATATTTTGGAGAAGAGCTTATATCATTTTCTATTCTCAATGCTGCTGAAGACTAGAACAGTCAGAAAAATAAATCCCCTTGATTATCTAGAAATATGGCCTGCGTGTGTGTGTGTGTGTGTGTGTGTGTGTGTGTGGTGTGGTGGTGTGGTGGTGTGGTGTGTGTGTGTGTGTGGAGCTTGCTGACCCCTGAAATGATCAGTCTGATGGTCAGCCTACTCTCTTGGATTATTACTAAACAAGTAGTATAGCACTGTTTGAACGTATCAAATCATGTAAAATGTGTGCATGTGCTTTCATTCACTCTGTCCATCAATG
>JAPXFY010000015.1:52641793-52666793 GCA_030674185.1 Monoplex corrugatus | reverse complement strand
TTCTGCAATATACTATGATTAGAAGATGCATTGTATATTTTAGTGTCATCTGCAAAGATCTTACAAAAACTATTAATTTTCTGAGGTAAATCATTTATGAAAATAGTAAAAAGAACAGGACCAAGTATACTCCCTTGAGGTATACCACTCAGTACATCTGTATTTTAGAGTAATCATTTCCAACTCTAACTAACTGTTTTCTGTCTTTTAAAAAGTCTCTAATCCCATCTAGTGACTTACCCGTAATTCCATAATACTGCAGTTTGATAAGCAATCTTTCATGCGGAACAGAATCAAACGCTTTTCTAAAATCCAAGTAAATAATATCTATATTCTCTCCTTTATCCAATAGATTAGTAAAATAATTAATTACTTGTAATAACTGGGTAATGCACGATCTATGTTGTCGGAAACCATGCTGACATTCTGTGTAAAGTTTACTTAAAGTCATGTGATCAACTATAACATCCCTTATTATAGATTCCAATACTTTGCATGGTACTGAAGTTAGGCTAACTAGTCTATAATTACCAGGATCACTTTTTGTACCCTTTTTGAACAAAGCTGTGACGTATGCATTCTTCCACTCTGTAGGTACTATTTCCCTTTCCAGCGATTTATTAAACAATATGCTGAATGGAACAGATAGTTCTTTACTCAGTTCTTTTAAAATCCTCGGATGAATATTATCAGGTCCTTGAGCCTTATTGACATTTAACATCTTTAACTTATTGTCAACTGCCTCAGGTGTAACTACCAAATCTGTTATTGTTTTGCCATCTGACCAATTTGCTATATTTATAGATGGTAGATTTTCCAAGTTCTCTTTTGTAAATAAACTAGCAAAAGATTTATTTAAGGTATTTGCTTTATCAATGTCGGATAATGCAGTGTCACCATCTGCCTTAGTCAATGGGCTAACACCTACTTTTACTTTGTATTTTGATTGCACATATTTCCAAAATCTTTTAGGGTTAAACTGACAGTCTTTTGCTATGTTTTTTTTCATATTCTTTCTTTGCACGTTTAATTTCTTTGGTACAACTGTTTCTTATCGCTATATAATGAAGATAGTCTTTCCCCACTTTAGTTTCTAAAAACCTCTTAAAAAGATAATGCTTCTTTTTTTTTAATCTCCAAACTTTTTTGTTAATCCACAGTGGTTTAGTTTTTACATTATCACTGGTTTTTATTTTTGGTATATTTTGTTCCATGGAAAGTAGGATTTTATTTTTTATTGTGTCCCAAGTCTTATCAATATCCATGGAATTTAAAACTGTCCAATCTTCCTGACTCAGTTCTTGTTTCATCTTTGCATAATTTCCTCTTTTGAAATTAAACTTATAATTTGTGGTATTTTGAGTTTTGGGTGTTGAACATACAGCTCGAAAATCAGTACCTCATGGTCACTTTTGCCTATGGGACAATGATGTTTAATTTCAGATATAAATTCTTCATCATTTGTTATCACCAAGTCAAGAATATTTTATTTTTGTCCCTCCCTTCTTCTAGTTGGAGATTTTACCATTTGTATTAAATATGCATCATTCAAGAATTCAATGAATGTGTTATCCCTAACACCTGTCCATTTTCCCTTCCAGTCGATGTTAGGAAAATTAAAATCTCCCATTATACAAACTTTATCAAATGAGGATATATATTTATCGTTTAACAGTTTACATAAATTTTCTTCATTTTCTGAAGTGGTATTAGGACTTTTATATATGCATCCCAGTAGGACTTTTAATCCATCTTTAGTGACAAAATGTGCCCATACACATTCTTCAAAATGTGTCGTGTTAAGTTTAATACATTCCTGAGCATTCAGATTTGTCTTAACATACATCAAAACGCCCCTCTTAGGTTTGGCATTGGTAAATACAGTATAGCCAGGAATAGTGTATTCTGCTAAAAAATAATCTGACTGACCTTTGCTTAAAAACTCAGTGATGGCTACAATACTTGGTTCCTCTTCTTCTATCAAAAACAGTAATTCTTCTCTTTTGTTTATTAATCCATCAATATTTGTATAAAAACTTTACACTCATTGCTTACAAACTTCCCTTTATTTACAATATTTACATTTTCTGCATTTTTTGACTGTTCTGGCTGATTTAATTGTCAATGTTTCACGTCATGTGCCCCAGTAACACCTACTGATTGCACTGTCACAATCCTGTCACCTCGAATTTTCAAGTTTTTCTCTCCATTTTCAATTCTTTTTTTCAGTTCTGCTCTTAATTCTTTTTGTTGTAATCTTTCTGCGGGGGTATAGTCAGGATTTATAAAAATCCTGTCTTCATTGTCCTTGGCAATGACATCCTTGTTTATTTTGTATGCATTTTTTAAGATCTCCCTCTTTGTGTTCCATGAACGGACCTTTATCCTTAAAAGTCTCGGCCTGGACCCTCCCACTCTGCCTAGTCTCACTGGTTCTTCTATCTTTTTGTCTTGTAGATCGGGACATATTTTGTCAACAATATCCTGTACTTTTTTCATGTCTTCCTGCTGTCTTTTTGTGGAATCTGGCTTACTGCTCTCTGTCAGTCCAATAACAACAAGGTTCAACTCCCTTTTCTCTTTCTCTTCCCTTTCCTTCATCTTTTCATCAAGTTTTTTTTGTTTACTATTTCTTCAATTTTTTGGTCCAGGCAGACCCCAGTAGCACTTTCTACTTTCTATAATCTCAACAGACTGGAACATGGATATCAGTAAATCTATCTTTGCTTCCAGTGGCCCCCGTTTTTCTTTCCCACCAGAAAGACAATCTGGACATACCCATTGAATATTTATATTTCCCTCTGAGAGAAAACTGAACTCTCTGTCAGATTGGTGCACTCTTTGTGACACCATTGTTTGCAACTATGGCATTCAATGCTGCCTATGTTGCTCCCTTCATCGTCAACTGCATTCGAGCATTTCAAGCACAAAAAGTACTTACAGTTGCTGTCATCACTCGTAATTGTCCCACCTTCCTTCTCTTTGCTCCCTTTTTTCCTTTCATCACTGTCCTTTCTGGAGTTTCTTCTGTGTTTTGGCTGACCTCCTTTGGTCGACATACTATACAGTCTATAGGCCCTAGTATGTGTCGGCAAAACAAAATCAAAAATATGAAAATCAAAACATTACTACCTGTACACACTGCAACAAATATTTTAACCTAAGTATTTATCGCTATGAAATGAAACGAAAATAACTCAACACAAACGAAATCAGTCTGTAGCCTGCAAAACAGAAGAGTGAGTTGTGTTAGCAGGCAAAAGATATTAGGTAGAAATATTAGAATATGTCAGTTTGTAGATGATACATACGTCGTTCAGTGTAGACGAAGACATGAAATCATTTGGAAAAAAAAAAGTTTGAAAGATGAGATAAATTTGAAAAAAAGTTCTGGTTTATTGCTCAATTTGAATAGACTGAGCTGTAAAGTTAGGTTCGCACAAAACGAAATTTGAATGAAGAACGTGTGATATCCAAAACAAGTGTTTTCTCACACTGGACACAGCAGCAGGGAAGTTTCAGTCTTTTTCTCCTAAATTTTGTATCTTGTGTTTGTTTGTTTGTGATCTTACGCTTCACAAAGGCCAATACTGAAAATTTGGGCCTCTTGTCTGGTTGTATTAAATACGCGTTCTTATTCTTTTTTCGTTTTTTTTTTTTTTTTTTTCTGGTTCCCGAGGAACCTGTGGTCAACAATAGAATGAAATGGAATCCAAACAAATACAGAATATTAGATCTTGGGTTTAATCATGATTTTTCTATTCTTTTGACATTGATGGGAGTGAAGAGTTTTACTTTTTAATCTGGTAAGTCTGAATGTTCTGCCGTCAGTGAGTGTACATGTTGAGTGTTAATTTTCATGTTTCTAGAAGGACCAGACATTAACAAGACGTATATGTGATCCTTGAAGTGCTAACCTTATGTTTTGCGTGCGTGTACACATGGCGGGGTTTTTGTCACTAACAGGTCTGAGAGAGAGAGAGAGAGAGAGAGAGAGAGAGAGAGAATGTGTGCGTGTGTGTGTGTGTGTGTGTGTGTGTGTGTGGGCGCGCATGTGTGTTCCAAGACAGTAAAAGTCTACCTCAGGACGGACAACCGGGTAACTTTTTCTTCCTAAATAGAACGTCAGTCCTCTAAATCGGTTTCTAATCTCGAAGAGCGACCATTTCCGGAACATGGCGTGTAATGCGTGAACGCCACGTTTGTTTACACTCGTAACGGCTGTTGGTTTCAGCCGGTTTTTACAATTCGTCAAATATCGCGATTTCATGTTATATAGTCGGACAACGCAATTACCTGGGTGAGTGAATTTAAAATTTGCTCATCACTAGTAATACATATCTCATTCTGCTAGTGTCGACAGAAACCTTTTGGCTTTTGGCAAGTTTTGCCGATTTGGGCTTTCACCTTTGCCAAAACACACGTCATAAATTGAAGGACAGGTTTTCAACCTAACCATAGTCAAACCAAGCTTTCCGTAGTTTTATTGCAATAGGCACACAAGGCACTGGTTGAGAAAATGACAATTATTTATATAATACAGCGAGCAGCCTGACTTCTAAAGTTCTGTGATGAGTAAAATTTATGTTTAGGCCTACATTATAATTACAAAAGGCTCATGTGTACTTATATCTAGAGCCGTGGATTCGTGATTAATGTCTTGTGTTTACTCACGGCCTATTTGTGTCATAGGTCCTGTCCCCCTCCCCCCCTCCATGTAATTAAAATCTTGCCAGCACATAAGGTTTTGCATAGGCATAAGGAGTCTGAAGAATTACAGATGGCAGATTGGGTGGAGCACATATGGAATATTTAAAATCAAAGGCTGTGAATACCTCTTGAATAAACTTCAAACCCCAGTCTAGTGATACTCCAGTCACTGTAACAGTGTGAACATTACTTTGTGTGTTGTGGTTTTGGTTCTAGCCTGGGCCTATAGCCCTTTTGATAATTCCAGTCACTTTAACAGAGCATGCATGTGTGTTGTGTGTGTGTGTGTGTGTGTGTGTGTGTGTGTGTGTGTGTGTGTGTGTGTGTGTGTGTTTTGATAATTCCAGTTACATTAACTGTGTGTGTGTGTGTGTGTGTGTATGTGTGTGTGTCAAGTGTGTGTGTGTGACTGTGTGTGTGTGTGTGTGTTATGGTTTTCTGTTTGTTAGTTTGCTGTGTGTGTGTGTTTTTTTTTTTCCCCATATCATACATTTACCAGGCAAACTAATAAGTTAGGGATCCCCTGTTCTTGGCCTGCTTTTGGCATGGGATGCGGCCCCAGTAAAAGTCCAGTCTGTCACTACAGTCAGTTATTGTTTTTGAACAGAAGTGAATACTTTTTGTTTAAATATGATTGTTTTCCTTTTTTTGTTTTTGTTTTTAATAATTGATCTTCATTTTATTGTTGTTTTTAAGAATAATGAACCTCATCATTGACTCAGTCATAATGGTTAGCCCCCATTCAACTGTTCAAGATTTAAGTGGCAATTATGTTATTCAAGTTTGAGGATTATTTAATCAAAGGATGAAACTTTGAAAGTGTCATCACGTTGTATACCTGGCCTTTGGAGCACCCTATTTGTTACATGGTTTCAATTTAGTAAAGATCTGGACTATGGACAGGCATTTTTGTCCAGTTTTCCAAGAACTGATTCATGACTCTACACTTCTGCTGGCCTTTTAGTTTCATACTATTCAATGAATGTTATAATATAAATAGCACTAGGCTGTTTATGGCTAGTGATGCCATGCTGATAACATGTGTAAAACTGACACTGGTTTTGATGGCCATGGTGTAGGCATCTAAATGCTGTTCAACAGAGTAACTCAGTAAGTCAGTGCAGGAAAACGGACTCAGTGATCACCAAGACCGTCCCTACAACGTACAAGCAGTATACCGTAATATTTTAACACTTTCAGTTTACCTGAGTTGTTGGGAAGTGTTTTTGATAGTTGTTTGGGGCTGTTTTCCTCATAGATGTGGAAAGAGTGTATGCATGCAATGCATACTTTCATAGTATGAGTGCTAGTATTTGTGTGTGTGTGTGTTGTGTGTGTGTGTGTGTGTGTGTGTGTGTATGTGTGTGTGTGTGTGTGTGTGTTTGTGTGTGTGTGTGTGTGTATGTGTGTGTGTGTGTGTTTGTGTGCATGAAAGAGAGAGAGAGAGAATGTATGTGTGTGTGTGCGCGCATGAGACAGAGACAGAGACAGTATGTGTGTGTGTGTGTGTGTGTGTGTGTGTGTGTGAGAGAGAGAGAGAGAGAGAGAGTATCTGTTGACTGTGATGTTATCTAGTTGGTCTTTGCAAACTTTCAAGCAGCAAAGTTCACTGATTGAGTAAAGATGACATATTGCAGCTGTTCCATGGAGTACTCATATAATGATATATAGAAAGGGAAAACAACAGACTGGTAAAAGTAATGATATGATTTTTTTTTTTTGGGGGGGGGGGGGGGAGGAGGGAGGGACAAGGAATGGTCAGAGAATGTTGGAAATGGGTAAACATCCAGGTTATGGGCCCGCAAGATTCCCTCACTCTGTCCACCAACTTCCTGTAGGGAGCTGGTGGATGGAGTGAGGGAATTAAGTATTTGCTTTGCTATCGCTGATGACAATGCAGGATGCCAGTGGATAGGGTGAGGGAGTCAAAGGGTTATAAAGAAACACACACACACACACACACACACACACACACACACACACACACACACACACACACACACACACACACACACACACACACACACACAAAGTGCAGCATCAACAACACAACAAGAAGATGAAAAGGGAAACAAGCAATTTACATAAGAAACAAAAGCAAACAAGATTTAACATACAAAAGTGACCGACTTCTAGTCAACCTTGATGATACAGTGGTGATAGGATAACGAGTTTCCCCTTGTTGCTTGCATCAGCCAACTGATCTGCAATTTTTGTGACAGAGACTGAAAGAGACAGCTGACAGACACATTCATAATCATACTGTCAAAGGATAAAACAAAATGGGTAATCCTGTCTGCTGCTGTATCCCATGTGTCCCCTTCCCTCCCCCAGCAACTTTGCTAGTCATTGGATTAGAAGACTAATGATATGCTCATATGTCATAAGCACTGGCTCTAAATTGGTTGGATATTTTCCAGTCTTTTGCTAAGTTTCAGGCAAACCTGTACATGGTGGACTGAGCTGAAATACTAAGTAGGTTTTCACTTTTTCTTCATGTGACTTATGAGTGCATGCAAAAAGTCCAGAACTGCAGAGGAACATCCTGATGAAACCTTTGAAAAGAAACTGAAAATTGGGTTTGGGATATGAACAGGTGCAATGAGCAGACAATACAGTTTGTTGTGTGTGTGTGTGTGTGTGTTTTCTGTTAGGCTTTATCATGGCAGAGTTGGAAATCACTTGTAATGGTTTGATGTATTTTCAGATTTTTATTCTACTACTACTGTACTAGTATAACATTCTCAAAATTTATTGTCGTTCATAAGTACTCATATAGTGCCTGAAATAAGCCAGTTAAACTGAAGATTGGTTATGCTTTCTGATACAAGATGAATTCTTAGCAGTAAGTTTGAACATTTCCGCAATGGTAGATTTCCTTTTGTGTTTACAGACCACCTGAATGCTGGGAGTTTTGAAAGTGTTCATAGAAGAGCTAGTCAGACCGTTAGTCCTACATCCCTCTCCAGCCATGGCTGACGCCAACAACAGTAAAACAGAAACCCGCAAGCGGGGCATGCCCATGGTGTCTGTGGAACACACCGACTTGGAACTAGATGCCTTCCCTCACATGCCCCTGGCAGCTCCTTCGGATGAATTCGACAAGAAAGACTTACCGCCTCCATCAGGACACCTAAAGGGTGATTTAGGGAACGTCATGCTGCTTATCTTTCTGTATGTACTTCAAGGCATTCCTCTGGGCTTGGCGGGCAGTATACCCATGCTGCTACAAAGTAGGAAAGTGACTTACACGGAACAAGCCATGTTCAGTTTTGTGTACTGGCCCTTCAGTATCAAGTTGCTGTGGGCGCCTTTGGTGGACTCGTTGTACATGCACTGGTTTGGGCGTAGGAAAACCTGGCTCATCCCCACCCAGTACCTGATTGGGTTGTTCATGATGGTGCTGTCCTTCAGGATCTCCTCCATCATGGAGGATGGGCAGGTGAATGTGTTCTTCCTGACCGCCATCTTCTTCATGCTCAACTTTCTGGCCGCTACCCAGGACATCGCTGTGGACGGCTGGGCTCTCACCATGCTGTCCAGGTGAGAACCACAAGGAGATGATGTGTGTGTGTGTGTGTGTGTGTGTGTGTGTGTGTGTGTGTGTGTGTGTGTGTGTGTGTGTGTGTGTGTGTGTGTGTGTGTGTGTGTGTGTGTGTGTGTGTGTGTTTGTGTGTGTGTGTGTGAGTGTGTGTCTGTGTGTGTGTGTGTCACTGTGTGTGAGTGTGTATATGTGTGTGAGTATACATCGTGTGTTTATGTGTTTGAGTGAGTATGTGTTTGAGTGAGCTGGTGGATAGGGTGAGGAAATCAAACTCAAAGGGTTAAGTTTTTGCTTTGCTAGCATGGTTGGCAATGCAGGATGCTGATGGACAGGGTGCAGGGAGTCAAAGGGTTAAGATCTTTTCAGAAAACCTTTTTTCTCTGACCAATCCTGTCTTAATGCCTCTTTAAAGAAGAAAACATTTGCTATTACTTTCGCACATTAAGTCTTTGAATTAACATGGTTTGTTTTAATCCTTTCAAATTTTTAATGGGCATACATGTCATGTTCATTTGTGAGATTTCATATATTTTTTGGTTTTTTTTTTGGTTTTGTTTGTTTGCTTGTTTGTTTGTTTGTTTGTTTGTTTGTTTGTTTTTGTTTTTTTGTTGTGCCTTTCCTTTGAAGTTTCTGAATGCATCATGCAGTGTATGAAATTTCCTTCCAGAGAAAATGTGGGCTGGGCCAGCACATGCAACACTGTGGGACAGACTGCCGGCTATTTTCTGGGCAACGTTCTGTTCCTGGCCCTGGAGTCAGCTGACTTCTGTAACAACTACCTCCGCTCTGTGCCACAACTTGAGGGCATCGTCACATTGGGAAGTAAGTGACTGCATTATGGTTGTTTGATTTGCATATTATAGGTACATAGTAGCTACCACTGTATGGTTGCAGGCATTGACATAGGTTCATAGACGCAGTCACACGCATAAGGACGTGCATGCATAGGTTCATAGACACAGTCACACTCATAAGTATGGGCAAATGCATGCGCGTCCACATTCAGATATATATATGCACATGTACATGCATATATATATTATATATATGCAAATGCGTGGTCGAATTCATATGTGTACATGCATGCATGCATCCCTCTCACATGCATACACTCCCGCACCCACACATACACAGTGACACAGCCAGACAGACAGAGACAGACACTACATTGGTAACCTGATGGTTAATGCCCATGTAACAGATTAGCCTATCAACATCAGGAAGAGAGTTCTTGAATGTCATATAGAACGGATAATGATATACTGTTGTGAGGCGTGGACAGTCAACACGCAAAGCTGGAACAAGATTGAGGCAGCTGAGATGTGGTTTTTAAGAAGAATATTGAGAGTTCCATGGACAGCAAAGAAAACAAATGAGACGGTCTTGATGGAGGTAGACACAAGGAGATCATTCATAAGGAAGATTAGGAAAAGACAGGCAACATTTACAGGCCATTTTATGAGGAATGGGGAATTAGAACACTTGGTCACAACAGGAAAGCTGGAGGGAAAGAGAGCATGAAGTAGGCCCAGGGAGAAAATATTGGACAGACTTGCAGGGTGGCTGAGGACAGAGAGGGTGGAAGATGTGCTTGCATGCGGTAAGAAGGGATAGATACATATGGAGAGCCATGATCGCCAACGCCATGTGGCAGGGCACTTGATAATGATAATGATGAATAGATTAGCTAGGGACAGCTTACAGGTTTAAAACCCTCGGACAGAACAAGAAATTTTATCGTCTTCCACCAGGAGACTTTGATGATCTAGATACTTGCTAATCTTTTGGATAAGCATGTAAACCAATGTCTTTTTCACAGTGTACACTTTCACATGCATGAAAATTGAAGAAGACCACTGCAGTAGTGTAGTTGTTACTAGCAAAAGTCTGATGAAAAATCTAAAGTAAATAGAAATATCTTTCGTAGGAAAAAAAGAGAGCAGAGAAAAAAGAATGTGGCAATGCAGTATGGTGACAAACTGTTCCACATAAGAAGACCCACCATAATTTCATTTGGAAAATCCTTTGTGATAAGGTATTGTGTGAATGACCCTGTTGTCTCATCAGCTGTGACATCAACACAATCAGTTTGGAAGATAGTGCATGCAACAGAGGAAGACAGAGGCAGCAGTGGACATTTGGTTCAGCCACATTTGTCAGTGCAGAACAGCTGCTATTCATAATTCAACTAAAGAGATATAGTACAGTAGCTGCTACTCACTGGAAGAGGGACAACAGCTGTATTCACCAAAAGAGGACAACAGCTGTATTGATCAAAAGAGGGACAGGAGAAAGCGACAGGAACCCCCTTCCCATGTAGTGCCTGTGGAAAAACAAGGATTGGTCTTGTATGAAGACCTGTACGCCTTCTCATCCATCAGTTTGACAGGAAGTCCAGCTATCCATCCATTCACTGGCCCTACACTAGAACAGTATTCAAAATTCTAGTTTATGTCAGATCATAGACATTAAACAGTATTATCCATCCATTCACTGGCCCTACACTAGAACAGTATTCAAAATTCTAGCTTATGTCAGATCATAGACATTAAACAGTATTATGCCCATGTAGAATGTGCATGGGTGGGTGCCTCAGATCATGAGTTTAGTCTAGATGTGGAGCAGCAAGACTAAGAGCAAGAAATGTGAACAGTTAAAAGATATTTTTTCCATGATCTTGGCACAAAAAGGAAAAGAGAGAGAGCGAGAGGGGTGGGAGGGGGGGGGGACAGAAAGATTAGATAGAAAAGAAGATCTATGAATTATGAAATATGGTACACATACACACAGTTTGATGTTAAACTAAACATTTTGTGCATCACTATATCAGTAATGATAAGTTAACTAATTTGTTTGAATCATCCATTTAGTTAATATTGTAGTTTGTTTGAACTGCATTTGCTTTATCAAACACAGAGCTCTGACATTGCAACCTGTTTCCCATATCTACAGGTTTTCTCTACTTCTGGGGCATAGTGTTCTTTGTCACCACCACGCTGGTGGGTCTGTTGAAACGAGAACATGCAGACCCTGCCGCAGACCCTGAGCAGGGTATCGTGGATACCTACAAGACTCTGTTGAATGTTGCACGCCTGCCTTCAGTTATGTCCTATGCCCTTATTCTTCTAACTGCCAAGGTGAGTGGTGGTGGGAGATTTGTATTTATTTACTTATTGGTTTGTGTGTGTGTGTGTGTTTTTTTTTGTTCCAGTTTGTGTGTTTCTTGTGTTTGTGTCTATGATTGCATGTGAAGTCAGTTTTTGTGTGTGCATATGAGGGTTTGTGTGTGTGCACCCATGTCGGTATTATCATTTTCAGGTAGGAGGGGAGGGGAAGAGGGAAACTCTTTGTGTGTGTGTGTGTGTGTGTGTGTGTGTGTGTGTGTTGTTTAAATACACTTATAATGTGCGTATATCATTTGTTCTTTAAAAAAGCAAGACTGTTTACTTTTCAGCTGCACTGGAGATCTGTCTTAACTTTGTATTCATGTGTTCATATATATTGTTAACATTATTATTCATGTTCTTTTTCTTACTATTATTCATTATCAATAATAGGAGTGCTGAAGATGCTTTATCACCAGTGTTTTGGAGATTGTTTTTTAAATGTTTATCTATTCCCCCCCACCATTGTTTATTTTGTATATGATTGTGAAGAGTTTCAGAGTGGTTTCATCAAATAATGAACATGATTATGTTGGGTAGATGACGTTCTCGGCAGCGGATGCCTTAACTGGTCTAAAACTGATAGAGTCAGGGATGCCTAAGGAACGACTGGCACTGTTTGCTGTGCCCATGGTACCCATACAAATCATTCTGCCTCTCATGATCTCCAAGTACACCCATGGTCCTCGTCCTATGGACATCTTCCTCAAGGCCTATCCATACAGGTAGGGTGTATTTATTTGTTGATTCTTTTTCATTTTTTCTTTGCATTTTGTGTCTTAACTTTTTGTTGATGCGAATTTTCCAGACCGATTTTCCCCTGTGACGCACAGTTTTAGGCTATTTTTTAAAAATTGCCAAAAAATAAGTTTTTTAATTAGATTATAAGGAAACAGTAAAATGGAAATAATTATTCAAAGTCTGTACTTTTCCAGAAATGCACACTGTGTATTTGTAATAGACATGCATCTTACCTTCAATTACATATGAAATATGGTTGCAACAGGTCCCACGAAAAAAAGTTTTTACTGATGGTAATCCAAGGCCCCTACACTTCCATGAATCATAGGCAGCGTTTACACAGGTCATAGGTGCACATATATGTTTCTGGGACACAGAAGAAGTAGTTGATAAATAATCCAGCACTGATTGTTCCATATTCATGAAAAAATGGTGTTTTATATTTACCTACACAAACAACGCATAAAAAAATTCGACAGGGAAATTTCACACCTCTCCTCTATAGTTAAGTTGCTAGCAAAGCCATTCAAAGTGCGAAAATATTAGAAGGGAAGTAATTTGGGAAAGAAGACAGACTGAGGTTTCATTTTCTATTGGTTGTTGCCTCCCTTACACCGTTGGCCGCTCTGTAAAAATAGCGCAATACTGTCACGGATATGTGGCTGATGCGTCGACAAGGGAATGGCAGCCGTCGCGGATATATCACTGACGCATCAACAGAGAGTTAATCCTTTGACTCCTGCACCCTGTACACTCACATCCTGCATTGCCATCCATGCTAGCAAAGCAAAAACTTAACCCTCACCCTATCCACCAGTTTCATGCAGGAAGCTGGTGGATAGGGTGAGGGAATGAAAATTAAGTTTTTACTGTAGGTGGGGGGGTCAAAGGGTTAAGGTCTTTTTTTTTTCCGAATGGATGTTATACATTTTATGTTGTTCTTATTGTATTTTGATGTATTGGACTGTATTGTACTGTTTTCTGAATTGTTGAATTTTTTTTGTGAGCCATGGATGACTTTTCCTGGGAATAAGTTTTTGCTAGTTTTGCTACATCATGTGTTGTCAGTCTCATATTGACATTTAGATGAAAGGAGAGATATCCTGGGTCAATATCTTCACAACAAGTATTCTTATTCGTTTTTCTTTTGTCACAGTGGGTTTACAACATGAAACTCAGGCTGCTCTTCCTTTTGAGAGTGTGTTGTTGCATTGCAGCACCACACATTTTTTGGTGTGTGTGGTTTTTTTTTTACCAAGACTTCAGAAAGGCAAGAAGGCTAATTGGTCTTCAAGGGGAGGACCTGGGAAATCAACTTATTCAGAGGGGCAAGAAGGCTAATTGGTCTTCAAGGGGAGGACCTGGGAAATCAACTTATTCAGAGGGGCAAGAAGGCTAATTGGTCTTCAAGGGGAGGACCTGGGAAATCAACTTATTCAGAGGGGCAAGAAGGCTAATTGGTCTTCAAGTTCAAGGGAGGGCCTGGGAAATCAACTTATTCAGAAAGGCAAGAAGGCTAATTGGTCTTCAAGGGGAGGACCTGGGAAATCAACTTATTCAGAAAGGCAAGAAGGCTAATTGGTCTTCAAGGGGAGAGGACCTGGGAAATCAACCTATCTCTCCAATGTTTTATACCAAGGCAGTCAGGCAATGCCCTGTTCTTCATGATTTTCAACTGCCATGGGATTTTTAGCATGCACATGCCAGAAGACACAAGAGTCTGACTTGTTTTTCATTCCCTTCAGCTCAATTTTTTCAGTCAAATTGAGAAAAGTTGAGGCCTCAACAGGGAATGAACCTTGAAACCTTGAGTTTAGGTATTGGCAGGCAAACATCTGAACCATTTTGGCACTCACGTCCATGTAGGCCTAAGGATCAGCCAGATGAAAAAGAGAATGGATGACTCTGAACATCTGAGGAGTAGAGTTTTTCTGTTGCTGCTATACATGCCAGTAACGTAATGTGCATTAAGTAAGAATGTGGTTTTTCTTTCTTTCTTTTTTTTAAAAATATTTTTTTTAACCCTTTTGACTCCCGCACCCTGTCCACCAGCATCATGTATAGTTAACCGAGCTAACGAAACAAAAACGTAACTCTTTGACTTCTTCACCCTATGCACTAGCTTCGTGCAGGAAGCTGGTGGAAAGGGTGAGGGAGCCAAAGAGTTAAGTTTTTGCAGTTGGTGGATAGGGTGTGGGAGTCAAAGGGTTAAGGCATTCTGATGTTTCTCTAATGCATGTGTGCACATCGTTTTGCCCACACTGTGCAGGCAGTATATCTGCCTTTTGTCTTCAGTGTGGTTGTATACTGGGTGTTTTCATGTTTACGCGGTAAGCCACCAGACATTGACATAACTTACAGGATCTTTGATGTACACATTCAGTGTTCTGCATGCTATACACACAAAGGTTTAGGCAGTAATGTGTCTGCACACACGTTGATCTTGAAGATCGGAAAAATCTCCACCCTCCACACATCAGGTGACAAAGTACCTAGGCAGGATCGAACCTTAGTCCTTCCGCTTGGAAGTCTGACATCTAACTCGCTTGACCACTTCATCTTTCAGTGTATTCCTCTTTGTGCGGAGATAGAAATCAAGGGAATAATGTCCCTTTGTCAGTTGCTTACACATTTGATAACATGCTAACATTTGGTCACTTCACATTGCTTCATATTTTTTTGTAGATATATGTTAGGGGAGTTATGTCCCTTCCATCAGTTGCTCACTCAAACTGTAAGGTTTGGAGAATATGTCAGCACTGTACATTGATAGATTAATTTTTTTCCCTTACCGTTATTAGTTGTTGCTCACTCAAAACATAAGGTTTGGGTAATATGTCACAGCATTGTACATTCAAAGATTTTTTTTTATCCATATCGTTATTATTTGTTTTTATCTCACATGTGTTAATCTATTTAGGTTGATAGATTGGGTTTTTTTTCATATTGTTGTTTGTTATTATGTCTTACATGTGTTCATATGTTTCAGAGTACTGCTGGGTCCAGTATATGCACTTTTGGTTTACTGGTCATACTATGTGCAGACCACACCCGGGGAATTTCCCTGGTACTTCTACGTTGTCACTCTGTTGGCGTATGCCACACACCAGGTGAGTGTCTTTTCCTTTACATTGTCCTGGTAATACACAATCTGAACAAGAGGGTGTCCAGCATTCAGCTTTATAGTAGATATATATCATAATTTTATGTTTAAAGTGCAATTTTTTCATGTCAAAAGTGTGCTAGTTGCACTTTGAAACAACAGTATTTACTTCAGACTAAGTACAACAGAGCCAGTTAATACAAATTATTACAGGGCTTTATCACACACACTCACATACACTGAAGATGCTGAGCTAGAGTACATTCAGACTGTAGATAGTGAGAGGTGTGTGACCATTGACCCATTTTTGTCATGCTCTCTATGTTTCACACACACACTCACACAGCACACACACACATGCACCCACACACACATACACACACACACACACACACACACACAAATAGACAAGCGTGATACATTGTCTAGATTCTCTTTAATACAGTGAAATAATGTGACACAGTTGTGACTCAGAACATATCAACTGTACTCATCATTAGCATTCTTGAGCTGAAGTTGTCAGCTTGCGACAAAAACTGAGACTGATGTAGACAAACTTGTTTAATTGCAGTCTTTTTGTTACTGTAGTGTGAGCTTTTATAGCATTGATTGTTACATTTCAGCTTGGCCTTAAGGCCTTGAACAGTTGCATTAGATGGTTTGACATTTGTGTGTGTGTGTGTGTGTGTGCAGGTATTTGTCTACATGATCTTCGTGTCCCAGATGGCATTCCACGCCAAGATCAGTGACCCAGCTATTGGCGGCTCCTACATGACACTGCTTAATACTGTTGCTAATCTAGGTATGTGTAGTGATGTGGATGATTATGAATTGTGATATTGTGAATTACTATGTGCAGAAAGTGACATGGTAAGTTTCGAAATGGTGTATGGGCATGTTGGGGTTCTGTAAGTGTCAGTTGTGGCAGAATGGTTCTGACATTCGTCTGCTAATAACTAAACTCAAGGTTCCAGGATTCGTTTCCATTGAGGCCTCAGTTTTTCCCCTCAGTTTGACCGGAAAATCGAACTGAATGTCTAGTCCTTCAGAAGGGGACGACAAACGAGTCGTACACATGTGTCATCTGGCCTGTGCATGCTAAAGATTCCATAGCAGTTGAAAATCATGAAGAGAAGGGCATTCGCACGGATGCCCTGGTATAAAACGTTGGAGAGATAGGTTGATTTCCCAGGTCCCTCCCTTTCAAGGCCAGTCAGCATTCACGCCTTTCTGAAGTCTTGGTAAAAAGAAAAATATATAAAATAAATAGATAAGTAAATGAATAGATAGTTAGATAAATAAAGGTGGCACCGAACTGTGGCAACATGGTGTCAAAGGGGAGAGCAGCCTGAGTTTCATATGATAAATCCACTGTGACCAAAGAAATTAATATGAACCTGAACGGAGAAGAATATGGAAGTCGTGATGACAATGATGATGATGATGATGATATAAATAGATGGTGGTGGCGGTGGTAATGATGACGATGATGTAAACAGATGGCGGTGTGGTAGTGGTGGTGATGATGATGATGATGATGATGATGATGATACCAGTTCATGGTGGTGGTGGCGGTGGCAATGACGACGATGACAGTGATGATTAGCTGCAGTGAAGGATCAGTTTTGTTTGATTTTATTACATGGTATAGCAATGCCGTGCGAACCGAAATGCGACGTCAAATTTGTGGTACCAAAAACTGGGGAAAACCGGGGCCGGCCGCAAAACTGGGGGGGTCTTCGGTTCAATCAAGTATTACTGCCTCTTTAATCGGTGTTTCATTCTTATTTTTTGTCTTATGTGAATAAGAAATGAATAAAGATTTGAATGATTGCCTTTTTATATACTTAGAGCGAAAATGGAATTAGTTATTTGATGAGAAAGTCGAAAATCCGCGCTTCGGGCGCAATCACGGCGACGGTATGCGTTTAGAATCGAAGTTTGTTCGGGATGCTTCACTATTTCGGTCGGTACGGCTATATTTGTGAACCAATCACATTGTAATTTTGCAGCCAATGAGAATTAATGTAACAGAATGATATATCCCGACGACACCTATGTGTGCCAGTTTCGAACAGAGATCGACGCTTCCAAAGTTTTGCTTTTTTTCATCGGAAAAGTTTGCAGGCAAGTCGCCATTTTTGGAACTTGTCGTCGGCGGGATTCGATTTTACATGCTTTTTTCTATATATTAGTATAATATGAAATCAATTTGATTTAAAATACGGCCGTACGCCAACTTTTTACATGAGGATCTGTACCAGATCAACGTCGGAATGTGCCGACGCCAGTAGCCTGAGTAGGCCTACAACGCGAAACAGAACGCTGTGCAAGTTTCAGCTCGGCAAGTTTTGCGCTGTCAAAGACTAGATCTAGCAATCAACAGATCAAGTTCTGTTTTATCTGTAACATTGTATTTTTCAAGAAAAGGACTACTGCGTTTGAACTCGATTCGGAGTTGTTAGCCGAAGCTTGGTTTGTCAACCATTTCCTTCCCGAGGTCATGCTAATTCGCATGTCGCTGTGTAGACCTGCTCACCCCATGACGGGCGAGCTTACTACTAAAAATACTATGTGATCGACGGGCTTCCCGGCCGTGGAAAATGGGTTTGCCCAAACAGAGGGGTAACCCGTCTCCTTCAACTCTCTCTCTCTCTCTCTCTCTCT
This sequence comes from Monoplex corrugatus, assembly GCA_030674185.1. Taxonomy (NCBI): domain Eukaryota; kingdom Metazoa; phylum Mollusca; class Gastropoda; order Littorinimorpha; family Ranellidae; genus Monoplex; species Monoplex corrugatus. The sequence continues at coordinate 52,648,864 of JAPXFY010000015.1, read as the reverse complement.
CTCTCTCTCACTCAAATTTTAAATGAATGAATAAACAGATCTAAATATTTTTTTTTTCAAATCAACAAACAATTCTGTGCAAGTCATTGTACTTTCCTTGACATGAATCTCTCTCTCTCTCTCTCTCTCTCTCTCTCTCTCTCTCTCTCTCTCTCTCTCTCTCTCTCTCTCTCTCAGAGAACAAAAAATGAATAAATAACAAAAAATGAATAAATAAGTAAATAGGCCCCAGTACATTCATATCCAAGTCATTGTTAACAGGCATGATCCTCTCTCTTTCTCTCTCTCTCTGACAACACACACACACACTAATACGCACAGAGATTTAGAATGTCACAAAACAAAATCTTCTGTTCATTGTTATAATATTCTTTATTTAGGTTTTGAAACTGAATAGAAGGCTATGAGTTGTATTATTTGTAAAGTAGGCCATCCATTAGTCTACGTAGTTGTTTCAATTTGTAGTCAGTATCTGGAAAGGGTATGCCTATTGTCATTAATTTGTTTTAACGGGAAGATTGCATCTTATTTAGTAGTAGCCTATTATTGATTCGTATTAAAGGGCAAGAGTACACTGGAAACACTTAGCAGGATTGCTCTGCTTTGGTGGATTTTTACCAGTAATATGCTAAAAATCAAAGTCGCGAGTTTGGGCTTAATGTTATAGTAATATTGATGTGGAGACTATGCATTATGGTTTCCTTTCCTTTCCAGTCTCTCAATGAATAGTATATATTATGCAGAAATTCATATATTTCTCTATTGTAGGAGTTAAGTGACCTGTTCCTGAATGGTGAGTGGTCCCATATCCTTCCAGAAGTTTTCTTTGGATGCTGGCTGTGCTAAGTGTTCGGGGACTTAACTCATTGACAGTCAGTCAGTCAGTCAGTTTTCTAAACACTGATGAATAAAATAAAAATCAAATGTACTGTGCAAAAATCTTGTCTGATATGTTTTCCTCTGTGTGTGTGTATGTGTATGTGTTGTATGTGTATGTGTGTGTGTTTAGTTTTTAGTAGAATATTGATCAGATGATATTTTTGGATAGCCTGCAGCATAAAAGCATGCAGTAATTTTTAATATTTCAACTATTTAAGTGATTCCAGAAGTCATTGATTCTCAGATTTCCTTTTATATGTACAGAAACAGATGAAATATTACAAATTATTCATAAGACTACTGAAGTAGCGAGTCGTGACTTTTTTGGTTTAATTTGCAGTAATAAGACACTTGAGCGATGAGCAAAATGATTTTATATCTATCTCATGAAATGATTATATATCCTTGTTTTCTTTCTAGCTTCATTTTTGTCTGTTATTAATACAATATGGGCAATTATTAATGAAAAACAGATAAAACATGCCAAATATCACATGTTTCCTGTAATAAGACAAAAATGGCTAGTCGCAGAGTTACGATAATGGTTTCATTCAATTCGGCATACAAAAATACATCAACGATCAAAATTTTATCACATTTGGTCCTGTCTGTCTCTCACAATTACAAAATGAATGTCATTTCCAGCAAAATCAGCATACCATGCCATTTGATGGGTTTGTTCTGTGACAGCTGGTCCTTCTTTGTCCCACTAAAGCGTGGTACCAAAATTTAAGAAATTTTTGACGCTTCAAATTCGAATATCTCGTGAACTATTAGTCCGATCTGAAAAATTTAAACTGCTTTGTACTCAGAACAACAATATCTTCAAAACCATATAAATCTTTTAACTCAAAACCCAATTTCAATTTTTCATGCGGCATTGCTACATGGTATGTTATGCACTGGAAAGATCACTGAGAAAATGATCGATGAAATAACAGAGATGATGAAATTAGCAACAGCGTGATTTAAGAAATTGATAATGGTGATTATAATAAGAAGAAGGATAAGAAGAAGAAGAAGAATATCAATAATGAAATAATAAAAGTAAAAAGGCTAGTTGGTTTTCAGGGGGAGGAACATGGGAAATGAATGTATCTCCAGTATTTTATATGAGGGCAGTCTAGTGAACGCCCTGCTCTTCATGATTTTCAACTACCACGTGTGCAGGTCAAAAGCACATGGGTCCAACTCGGTTTGTTTTTTTAAAAAAAAATTTTTTTACCTCTTTCCAAAGAACTAGATGTTCAGTTTGATTTTCCGGTCAAACTGAGGAGAAAAGTTGAGGTTTCAATGGGAAATGAACCTCAATTTTAGTAACCCTGGAACCTCAATTTTAGTAATCGGCAGGCAAACGTTTGGACCATTCTGCTTCTTTCTTTTTTCTTAATTCTGTCTGTCCATATCTGTCTGTCTTTCTCTACATATCTATCTATCTGTCTGTCTGTCTATCCTGTCTATTGATCTGTCTATCTATCTATCTGTCTATCTATCTGTGTATCTATCTCTCTATCTATCTACCTATCTGTCTGTCTGTCTGTCTATCTGTCTGTACCTACCTGCTTACTTACCTGTCTGTCTGTTGGTCTGTCTGCTTGTCTGTCTCTCTATCTGTTGCTCTCTCTATCTCTGTCTTTCTGTTTCTGTATGTGTGTGTGTGTCTGTCTCTCTGTCTCTTTCTTTGTCTGTCTGTCTGCCCCCCCCCCCCCCTCTTTCTGTGCCTCTCAGTCTCTGTCTGTCTGTCTGTCTGCCAGTCTGTACATCTGTCTGTATCTCTGTCTGTCAGTCTCTCTGTCTCTCTCTCTGTCTCTGTCTCTGTCTGTCTGTCTGTCTCTCTCTCTCTCTCTCTCACACACTCTCTCTCTCTCTCTCTTATCTTTGTCCAGTCTGTATCTCTCTTGTCTCTTTTCAGTGCCCTCTCATGATGTAAGAGTAGACATGGTGTAACATTGACATTATGTATCTCCATCATGTTTTGTACCATGTGCAGGTGGAAATTGGCCCACGACTTTTGTCCTGTGGCTAGTGGATCACTTGACATTCAAAACGTGTGACGCCACCGGACAGCCCTGTAGCACCAAGGAGTTGGAGAAGGTGAGTTGCTTGTGTATATAACCCTTTGCCCTTTGACTCCCGCACCCTGTCCAGCAGCATCCTGCATTGTCAGCCATGCTAGCAAAGCAAAAAACCGAACCCTTTGATTCTCTTCCCTCACTCTGCAGGAAGATGGTGGATAGGGTGAGGGAATCAAAGGGTTCAGTTTTTTACAGTTGGTGGACGGGGTGTGTGGGAGTTGAAAGGGATATGCGTCCATGTGTGGATGTGTGTGTGTGTGTGTGTGTGTGTGTGTGTGTGTGTGTGTGTGTGTGTGTGTGTGTGTGTGTGATTTGTGTGTGTTTGTGTCATTTGTGTGTGTGTGTGTCATTTGTGTGAATGTGAGTTTGAGTGTTGTGTGTGTGTGTGTGTGAGAGAGAAAGAGAGAAAGAGAGAGTCTGTGGTTTGTTCATTCTTTAACTTGTTTGTTTATGTATTCACTTTAACTGAATTTATATGAGAATGTAGGTAGATCATGTGATATTCATTGAGTGACTCTGTTGGTGACTTGCTGGTCCAGGAAGTTGGATAAAGTGAGAGAGAGAGAGAGAGAGAGAGAGTGTGTGTATGTGTGTATGTGTGTGTGTGTGTGTGTGTGTGTGTGTGTGTGTGAGTGTGCATATGTATGTGTGTGTGTGTGTGTGTGTGTGTGTGTGTGTGCATGCATGCGTGCACATGTGTGTGCCTGCTCGTGTGTGCATTTACGATTTTAACAAACTAAGACTATATGTGGGTTTTTGTCTGCAATGTCTTTGACTTCCTCACCCTATCCACCAGCTTCCAGCGGGAAGCTGGCAGATAGGGTGAAGAAGTCAAAAGGTTAAGTTTTTGCTTTAATGGAATAATTGGCAGTGTGGGATGCTGGTGGAAAGGATGTAGTAGTCAAAGGATTAATGGTCATAGAAACTGGAAAAAGTTTTCACAATGTTTGTAATAATGATGGGGATGATGATTGTGATGCTGTGGGGTTCCATTCTTGTTGGTGATCATGTAACAAGGCTGTATTCTACACATACTTTCATGATATATTCTGGCATCAACCATGCTGGGGATATACAGTCGACAATGCATCCTTGAAGTGGATGAGACTGGACTATGGAATCCCAGTCTTCCCAATGAGCCCATATATGGCATTGTTACCAGTCTTCCCAATGAGCCCATAGCATTGTCACCAGTCTTCCCAATGAGCCCATATATGGCATTGTTACCAGTCTTCCCAATGAGCCCATAGCATTGTTACCAGTCTTCCCAATGAGCCCGTATATGGCATTGTTACCAGTCTTCCCAATGGGCCCATAGCATTATTACCAAACTTCCCATTGAGCCTATAGCCTTGTTATCATTCTTCCCATTAAGTCCACAGCATTGTTGCCAGTCTTACCAATGAGTCCATACGGTCATTGCATTGTTATCAATCTCTCCAATGAGCCTATAGCATTGTTACCAGTCTTCCCAATGGGCTCATAGCATTGTTACCAGGCTTCCCAATGAGCCTATATATGGCATTGTTGCCAGTCTTTCCAATGAGTCCATAGCATTGTTACCAGTCTTCCCAATGAGCCCATAGCATTGTTACCAGTCTTCCCAATGAGCCCATAGCATTGATACCACTTCCCAATGAGCCCATAGCATTGATACCAGTCTTCCCAATGAGCCCATAGCATTGATACCAGTCTTCCCAATGAACCCATAGCATTGTTACCAGTCTTCCCAGTGAGCCAATAGCATTGTTACCAGTCTTCCCAATGAGCCAATAACATTGTTCCCAGTCTTCCCAATGGGCTCATAGCATTGTTACCAGTCTTCACAGTGAGCCAATAGCATTGTTACCAGTCTCCCCAATGAGCCAGTAACATTGTTACCAGTCTTCCCAGTGAGCCCATAGCATTGTTCTTTTTTTGTGTTTTTCTGGTTCCTGTTTGCTTGAACGAGGACCATCAGACTTGTTTTGGAAAGATTACCAGGAAAAAAAATTAAAGCCATTTTTTTGTATCCTTTTTTTTTTTTTTTTCCTCATCCAACACTATCCATTCTGGTAACAGTCCTGTACTAGTCAAACTTATTTTCTAGCTTTTCTCTCTCACAGGCATGCACGGACGCTGAGAGCAAATGCACTACAACGCTTGATGGCTACTACATTCTCATATCCGTCTGCTTCGTCATCGGCTTCATCTGGTTGGCATGGCGACGTAACAGACTGAGACAGCTAGATAGTTTACCACTTGCAGCTTGGAAATGTTCCTAAGGTCCATTGCTGTGTTAGGTCTTTGTTGCTGTTTTAGGTCTGTTGTTTGTGCTTCGGTTTGTAGTTGCTTTAGGCAGGTTTGGAATCAGATGTTAAAACACTTTTGAGTTCTTGGGTTGAGGGACGCAATTTGTTTGTGTGTGATATGTGTTTGATAACGCAATTGTTTGTGTGTGATATGTGTTGATGTTGCAATTGTTTGTGTGTGATATGTGTTGATGTTGCAATTGTTTGTGTGTGATATGTGTTGATGTTGCAATTGTTTGTGTGTGATATGTGTTGATGTTGCAATTGTTTGTGTGTGATATGTGTTGATGTTGCAATTGTTTGTGTGTGATATGTGTTGATGATGCAATTGTTTGTGTGTGATATGTGTTGATGTTGCAATTGTTTGTGTGTGATATGTGTTGATGTTGCAATTGTTTGTGTGTGATATGTGTTGATGATGCAATTGTTTGTGTGTGATATGTGTTGATGATGCAATTGTTTGTGTGTGATATGTGTTGATGATGCAATTGTTTGTGTGTGATATGTGTTGATGTTGCAATTGTTTGTGTATTCTGTCTGTTGGTAAAATGTAATTTCATCTCTCTGTGCGCATTTATGCTTTGTATTATTTTTATTTTTTTTTACTCAGGAAGTGTATGTCATATGGTGTGTGTGTGTGTTTGTAGAAAAGGAGAAGAGAGTGGAAAAGGGTTTGTGTGTATATGTGTGTGTGTGTGTGTGTGTGTGTGTGTGTGTGTGCGTGCGTGTGTGTGTGTGTGTGCGTGCGTGTGTGTGTGTGTGTGTGTTGTGTGTGTGTATGTGTTTGCACACACATGTATTAAGAGAGAGAGAGAGAGAGAGAGAGAGGGAGGGAGACAGAGACAGAGAGAGAGAGAGAGAGAGACCAGACAGACAGATAGACAGACAGACAGACTGAGACACACAGAGAGATAGATAGATAGATAGATAGATAGATAGATAGAGAGAGAGAGAGAGAGAGCATGTTGATTATGTCACAGACAGACAGACAGACAGAGAGAGAGAGAGAGAGAGAGTTTGTGCTCTTGTGTGTATGCTGTGAATTGTGTGCGGGTTAGTGACCTCAAGCGCATTCGTGATTTTTGTGTGTGATCATGTGCATTTGTAATACCATAGGCAGTGTATGATTTGCAAGGGGGGAAACCATAAGTTTCAATCTTAATAGATTGTGTTGTCTCCACTCCCTTCCCCCCTTCCCTTTGTTGACGTTATGTGCATTTAAGAGCCATATTATAAACTTGTGAATTTGCTTATTTATATGAAAAGAATAAAAGATGGAAGGAAAACTGTCTGCATATTTTGGACTGGAGTGTGTAAATGTAAACACCAGAGAATTGATGCTTCATGTAATCATTGACTTTGTAAATGTAGATTGGTGTAAAAAAAACAAAAAACTGTGTGATTGGTATCAATGTTTAGCTCAAATTGAATAAAAAAAAATGTTCAATGGAAATGAAAAGAACCCTCAGGCTTGTTAGGTTTCCATTCTCATATTTGCTGTTGATTTTTATTCTTATAAAATGTTTTGTTTTTATCCCTCTTTTTTTCACACTCACACACACATGCACACAAACACATGTTCTTTCTATCTTACGTTGACTGATTGTATTTCAATGTGAAGAAAGAAAGAAATGGCACATTCCAGGAAAATAATTTGTTTAATGTGCTGAATATGTGTTGAAGCAGAACAAAACTTTCTTTCCTTTTTTTTTTCTTTCTCTTTTTCTTTCTCTCTTTCATTCTGTATTCCTTTACGCCTTCTATCTTTTTTCAGTCTCCGTGTTTTGTTTTGTTTTGTTTTGTTTTTGTAAATGAGAATTGTTTCA
>JAPXFY010000015.1:52634293-52639293 GCA_030674185.1 Monoplex corrugatus | reverse complement strand
ACCACTTTTACACCATGTCCTAACACAATAAAATCAGATTCAATTGATAAGTATCATTTTTGTGTGTGTTTTAATGTGTGGTAAGTGTTACTATCTCCTTTCAAAATATTCACAATTTCCATAACATTTTGGTGATTAAAGTACTCTTTTCTTAAATTCATTTTTCTTTTTGTTGTTTTGGGTGGATGGAAAATTAAGTAAATAAGGGAAATATGGAATTTTAGCTGATTTGGTTGATATTTAATGCTTGCTGCTAAGGAGTTTCTGACCATACCCTTTCAATTCAGACCTTTTCTCTTCAACACTGTTTTTCTCAAAATGGTTGATTTGACCCCTCTCATCTTTGAAAGCCCATAACGTTTTATGTTTTTGTAGCCTGAAACTCAACTTTAGCACCATTTGAAAGCTGAGATTGTAAACTTTATAGTGATACCAAAACCTAAAAATGCCTAAACTGAGACGTATTGTGCCATTTGTGAGAATGGGTCACATATGCCCTAGTGTCTTTAGTTATGATTACATTTGTGTTCAGTTTTTTTTTAACCTCTTGTTGATAAATTGGACAGAGTGGTCGACGCCAGGAGGATATTCTTACATCAGGTGCGCAAATGCATTGATATGTGTACTTAATTTTCTTTTCCAAGGTTTTTTGTTGTTGTTTTTTTGTTTTTTTCTACAGTGAGGTATGATATAGTTTTTGAGATGGTTACAGCCCTGCTGTGGTTTTGTGCAGCCAGCTGGGCTGTAAACAACAATAACAATAACAATAATGATTATTCAAGTTGTTGCTAACATATTAGTAATTAAACAGACATTTACGTTATTGCTAAAATATCTAACAGATGTGGTTTCTTCTCCTAAACAGTTCTGTTGTATATGTTTCTAGGGTATGTGGATCACATAGTAAAGCTGTTTCTCATAAATGGCTTTCAATTCATTTCATTTGTGCGTGTGTGTGTGTGTGTGTGTGTGTGTGTGTGTGTGTGTGTGTGTGTGTGTGTGTGTGTGTGTGTGTGTGTTTATTGCCATCTGAATGATAGTGTTTATTGTATGTGTGTGTTTTATTTCCCATGTAAATGGCAGTGCCTAATCAGACAACAATGCTAACATGCTGAAAAACAGCAGAGATGTAATATTGACTGTACAGTTTTGTTTTATGTTTTGTTTAACTGTCAGCAAATTATTTAATCAGTGTGTGATAGCTGTCTTCTTACAATGCAAGAGTTGTGAGCAGAAAAACAAAAACAAAAAAATAGCAAAGTCAAAAACGAAAACAACAAACAAACAAATGAACAACAAACAAGAAAAAGAATATTGTAGGAAAGGAAATTTTGATGGGGAAAAAGGACATTTTAAAAGTATGTAATTTACATACAACAGAAAACAGAGGTATCACTCACCACAGCTTTTTAGATTTTGTTTTGTTTTGTTCTTTTATTTGTTTATTTTTGGTTTACTGAAAAGGCTTCTGGCCATTACAATAGGGGTAAAGAAAAAAAGATCACATAAATCAACCCAATTAGTATCATAGTCATCCATCAAGGTAGTGTTTACCTAAGTGTAATGCCTTATAAATGAATATTGCAAGTTTTTTTTTTCATTATTGTTTCTTTGGTACATGCCATTAATAACGTAAATCTCAACACTGATGGCTGACGGTAGAACTTCACCACAGCTATGCATTCTGTCTGACTAAGAAAACAAAACAAAAATCTGCTTTAGTTAAAGTGCAGTTATAGTCATACCATAAACTACTTTACAGAAATCGCAGTGAGTTATGTTTTCAGGTTTTGGATATTTTTCAGTTCTGGAAGTTATGCTTTTGATAAAAGTACAAACATAATGCAGCATGATATTAACCCTTTGACTCCCACACCCTATCCACCAACCGCAAAAACTTAACCCTTTGATTCCCTCACCCTATCCACCAGGTTCCTGTAGGAAGCTGGTGGATAGGGTGGGGGAGTCAGATGGTTAAGTTTTTGCTTTGCTGGCTTGGTTGACAATGCAGGGTGTTTGTGGACAGGGTGCGGGAGTCAAAGGGTTAAAGAAATAATTGTGCAGTTATTTATGAATTTCTTTACAAAATCCAAGATAATTATTTCTGAAGGTCTAAAAGTATCCTGTAAGTTACAGCTGTTTTGCTGTGAAATACTTTTCATCTGAGTGTATGCAGCTCACAGACTTTAGTTTCTTGTCTCATCCAAAAAGTTACAGTAGTTAACACACCATTGAATGCACTGTAGAAGAAATGAAAAGTTCATCCATTCTCTAAACAGATTTGTTTGAACTCACTACATGCTACATGTTCACGAGACAGAGTGAAAGATGTAAAGGACTGACATCACATGCACACACGTGCGCACACACACACGCACACGCATACCGATCAGAAACAGAATACATGGATTGTGCAGCGAGATACCACATGCCTATGCTATGAAAATAATGTGTACATGCATCTGAGAAACATCGGAACGCTGAAAAACACACACACACACACACACACACACACACACACACACACACACACACACGCTCTCTCTCTCTCTCTCTCTCTCTCTCTCGCTCATGTGCGTATGCACGCATGTATACACACACACACACACACACACACACAAACACACACATACAAAAAAACAAAAACATGCTAATAGAGTTTAACTATACATATCCATATCTATGGTTATCAACATATGCATACATCAATGATCAAATAACACCACACTATCAGTAACTAGAAATGACTACATTCTGGTGGTGGAGTAATTACAAAATCAACAATAGAAGAAGTATTATCCTTAATGCAAATGTTCAGTCTTTGTCACCACCTAAAATTCTATACTAGAAAATGTCATGTTTTTGTCACTCTGCCTTCTTCCTGTATTTCCTGTCATCTTTTCCTCCTATTTTTTGCCCTGTTGGTGAGTTTACCTGTACATGTTCTGTAAAGCCATATATATTTTCTCAGGGCTTAAAACGTTCCGCGTCTGGGCGGAATTCCGCGATTTTGGTTTGTCAAAAACAAAGAAAAAAAAAAAACGAAAGGAGCAAGGCATCCGTGATCAGCTTGCAAGCGTTTATAGCAACGGCACGCAAGTTATGGCCCCTGATTTTTCTTGTTCATTTTATTATTGTTTTTAACCCCTTCTCCCCTTTTCCCAAATATATCTTCCTGTAATAATTATGTGTTTACAGCAATTTTTATGCACTAAATATCTCTTGAAATTATGTCCAGAAAGCGCGAAATGGCATAGATTTACACTTGGTTTTTAAAAAATTTTCCAGGGAGAGCATGCCCCCAGACCCCCCCTAGTTTCAGTGTGTTTTTCCTCCTCCTGTTTTAAGCCCTTTTCTATATGGATTGATAATTGGGTACACATTTTGCCCTTTTTATTATTGTGTGTGCAGAAGTAAAGAGGTAATTTAGGCCATTTTTGTTAATGTTTTTGTGTACTTAGTTCTGTTCATAATTCATATTGATATTGAGGTTAGCTTTTTTTTTTTTTTTTAAAAAGACCCTAATGATAAATTTGGTAGAATGGGACATATTTTTAGATTATGTACATGGTTGCATTGATATGTGTACTTAATTTTCTTTTCCAGGTTTTTTTTTTTTTCTCAGCTTCAACAAAATATTGTGTGTATTTTAAAATGGTCATAACCTTGACTTGGCTCTAATCAGTTGACTGGGCCTTAAACATTTAAAATCATCAATACTTTTTTCCTTGATGGGCATTAGTCATGGGTAGATGCTTCATCGTAAAGCCCGGCCGTCAGTGTTCATTGATTAGACAGTTACCAGGAAGATGCTTTTAAGCACACATGGTGTCGATGGTGTCATGATGATGTATGGAAAACTGGCATGTGTGTTTTTTTGTTTGTTTATTTATTCTTTAGCCCTGATATGGCTCTAGTAGTTGGCTGGGCTATAAGCAATATGAACTTGTTGATTTTTTAAGTAATCTGACCACTTACGGATGCATTAGCAGATATTTCATGGAAAACGTGATACCTGATGTACAGCTGTTTCAGACCTAATCAACACTAAAACGGTAGTAAGCCAGTTGCTGTGGTGTAGAGGTTAGTATAACAGATTACTGACCGGAAGATTGTGGGTTTCAATTCCTATCAGTTCTGTCAAAATTTTTGTGGGATTTTTTGGCCCCCCCTCAACTGGCTCCTACCCAAAATAGGTTCATTGGGAAAACTGGGACCGCATGGTCGAATCTCATCCACGTCATTGAGGATGTTGCTCAGATATCCTGAGCAATACCATAGGTATCTATCTCTTGGGTCTGTTTGATGCCACGATATCTTATGTTAGTAAGCACAAAGTACAGTACTATCAGGCAGTTTCAGAACGAGATGGAACTTCGTACTTTCAGTATCATGGTTATCATCCTCATTGTCACCATCATCATAGCCTTTTAAAACCTCTCTAAGCTTATGTTGCTGTAAGGTGGTGTAGAAAATGGAATGGAACAAAAAACAAATCGGGTTCAAAGGAAACTCCTTAATTACAATGATCCTAAAAAAAGAACCCAAAAAATAATACATTTGTAGTTAATATGCCTGAAAGTGCATTTTACATGCATCCAGTTTTATTATGCCATTCTTGAAAACACATCGCTGCATGATAATGGTAATTTCATATGAAAATTGTAACTTGAAAAGTAAAGTAACCACCCTCACTCTCCTTTTATGTCTCAAGATATAAAAATCTCAAGACCCTGTTTTCAGACTGGATTTATGTACAACATCAGGTATCTTGACATTCTTGTCATTGTTTATATCGCGGTTTCAATTTTACATCGGGTATCTGTCATTGTTTGTATCTTGGTTTCAGTTTTACATTGGGTGTCTGTCATTGTTTGTATCTTGGTTTCAGTTTTACATTGGGTGTCTGTCATTGTTTATATCTTGGTTTCAGTTTTACATTGGGTGTCTGTCATTGTTTATATCTTGGTTTCAGTTTTACATTGGGTGTCTGTCATTGT
>JAPXFY010000015.1:52624293-52626793 GCA_030674185.1 Monoplex corrugatus | reverse complement strand
TCACTTCGTTCAGCCTATAGACAGAGTCCTGTCAATTCTCTTCAGTCACTGGCAAAAATGAAGATTCAGTGTCAGCACTTGTGAATCAAAAGATCAAATCCATTTACAGAAAAAGTCACACGGGTACTCAATCATGGAAAGATGATGACGATGGGTACAAAGAAATATGTACAACATTATGAACTTTCATTCACGGGTAACATGTAGACTTACAACACTTTAAACACATACTTTATTACGACGATCATCACTTAGCAGTATGTGTATCCGTCAGGAAGTCTTATATATATATATACAGACACAGACACAGTATCATCGAGTATGTATTAGATGATCATATAATCACCACCATCAGCATTGAACCGCCTGCAGTTCAATATCCTCAAAAGATGTCACTTCGTCCATCACCATCACCACCACCACCACCACACCACCACCACCACAATCACCATTGACGGCATTACCACCACCACCAGTAGCGCTACTACTACCACAACCACCACCACTATTACCACTACCACCACAACCACCACTATTACCGTCAGCACCATCAACACCACCACTTCTATTGTCACGGTCGTCGTCATCATACTCATCATCATCATCATCATCTTCACCACCACCACCACCACCACCACCGCCACATCATCAACAACACATGGTAAAAACAAATGCAATAAACACACACAAAAACCCCCCATACCTTTTGGTTTCTTTTATCCTTGCTCATTCACAAGCCAGCAAATACAGACATGACAATTTGTGACTCTCTCAGTTTTTAAAAGAGGGATTCATCGCACTCGAACATTGTCATAATTATACGCTCCACTCAAATCTGCCAGCAGTTAATTATCTGGCAGCTCAGACAGTCTCAGCCTTGCGCAAAACTTTTATTTGTTGTTGGCAAGATCTTGGAACGGGGAAGGGATGAGCAAGGAACTACGATAAGTATGAATCACCAAGCTGACAACCATCAGAATGATAGAAACATTAAAGACAGACAGCGAATACGCCGGGTTTTTGTTTTGTTTTGTTTTGTTTTGCTTTGCTTTGCTTTGCTTTGCTTTGCTTTGTTTTGTTTAGTTTTGTTTTGTTTTGTTTTGTTTTGTTCCAGACTGGGAGTGGACTCGACATATCAGATCTTGAGTCCACAGCTCCATGAAGTCAACCAACCAGCAACCACAAAATGAGAATGACAATTCAGACTAGAAACAGGACACAATCGCAAAATGGGAATGACAATTCAAACTAGAAACAGGGCACAATTGCAAAATGAGAATGACAAGTCAAACTAGAAACAGGGCACAACCGCAAAATGAGAATGACAAGTCAAACTAGAAACAGGGCACAACCGCAAAATGAGAATGACAAGTCAAACTAGAAACAGGGCACAATCGCAAAATGAGAATGACAAGTCAAACTAGAAACAGGGCACAATCGCAAAATGAGAATGACAAGTCAAACTGACACAGGACACGATCGCAAAATGAGAATGACAAGTCAAACTAGAAACAGGGCACAATCGCAAAATGAGAATGACAAGTCAAACTGACACAGGACACGATCGCAAAATGAGAATGACAAGTCAAACTAGAAACAGGGCACAATCGCAAAATGAGAATGACAAGTCAAACTGACACAGGACACGATCGCAAAATGAGAATGACAAGTCAAACTGACACAGGACACGATCGCAAAATGAGAATGACAAGTCAAACTGACACAGGACAACGATCGCAAAATGAGAATGACAAGTCAAACTAGAAACAGGGCACAATCGCAAAATGAGAATGACAATCAAACTGACACAGGACACGATCGCAAAATGAGAATGACAAGTCAAACTGACACAGGACACGATCGCAAAATGAAAATGACAATTCTGACTAGAAACAGGACAATAAAAAACAATCTTTTCAAAACACACACATTTTGACTCGTCCCATGTTTGATGGACACATCTATGTACATATTCATCGGATTAACAAACATGAACTCGAACTAATCAAAAGTAATCATCACACATGACGTCATGACTTTGATGAATATGCAAATGACAACAATGGGAGTGTTTTGTCTTTTAACCTCCAATGAGTCTGACCCATATTCATATTTACCTCAGGTCTCTAAAGAAACGGTAAAGCTGAGTCTTATCTCTATAAGTCCAGTCATACCACTACCTTGGGTCCATTTGGCCTAGATAACAAGATAGCTGATCCTCCACTTTGTGCCCAAACCACAACACCCTCAGGAGGACCATGTAGCCAAAGGACAAATACACCCCCGTCTTATGCCTTACACATTAATCCTTTGACCCCCGCACCTTGCGCACCAGCATCCTGCAGTGTCGACCATGCCAGCAAATGACGAGAAGATGAAAAAGAAAAGTAATGATTGATCATTGAATCCATTGTTCTTAGAATATATACAAACAACCAACAAAACTGTTGACACATGTGTTCCTTAGTTCTGTGCTGAATATGAATGTCTTCTTGAGGTG
>JAPXFY010000015.1:52609293-52619293 GCA_030674185.1 Monoplex corrugatus | reverse complement strand
TCCAGCAACAGATCGATTGTTGGCCATAACACTGACTATCAGTAATTTGTATAACTGATCACCTCAATGTAGGCGTTATGGACTGGCTGTTTTATAACTTGAATTATTATAACTTGATGTATCACATAAATTCATGCATAAAGCAGATAGGCCTTTCTGTTCTACTGTTCATAAACTGCAGTACATTTAATTTCATTTTTATTTATTTATTTATTTATTTATTTATTTATTTATTCATCATTCATATATTTATTTATTTGTTTATTTATTTATTTATCTATCTATCATTTGTTTATTTATAGATTTATTTATCTGTTTGTTTGTGTTTGTTTGTTTTTTCTTTCTTTTTTCATTCATTCATCAATTCATCATCTCTAACTCTGTCATCAAAATGGAAACATCTTTTCAAAAAGGTAAACATATTGCTAACAGTATTTGGTTTACGTTCGTAACGTTGGTTTTTCGAAGAAAAAGCTTACTGATATCAACAGCATGACGACCATCAAGAAATCAAATAACTAAGCATCTGTCTTATACCGATGTCCATATATTAAACAACAGCAGTTTATAGGGTTTATAGGACACTTGTTTATTGGAAAGTACAGTTTTGTTTATTGGAAAATACATTTGTGACCCCCACCACGAAATCAGTCTTAACTAGCATTTTGGGCATTTTGAGATATACATATCATTGGAAAGTGTATATCTGGTGATTATTTTGGTACTTGAATAAAGCTTGTGCTAAAAAAAAATGTAGAAGTTATGTATGTATAAAGTCATTAAGTTGTATGACGCCCATTTTGAGAAAACGGCCTCCGAAGTTTCTGTGTGCTCTCCTACACATTTTCCTTCAATTTCTTTATTTGGTGGCTTTGATCCAGTTTGTTTCTAATTTTCGCTGTCATTATCTGAAAGGTGCACCAAAGAGCTTTCCATCAGTATATTACATGTGCGGGTACTGTACAGATTTCGGTTCATAATAAGAGACAAAAATAGGTACTTTTGGTGGGAAATTGCGTTTTTTCTGCTGTGATCAGTGCATTAAATACCGATTAAAATTGATTAATAATATTTTTTTAAGAAAAAAAATTTCTGTGAGGGATAGATTATAGTCTACAGAAATCAATTTTGAGAAAAAGTCAAAACACCCCAGATAGACCCTCAGTCACCTTTTCAGCTCCTAGTGATGTTCGACTGACAGCGAGTTAAGACTGATTTCGTGGTGGGAGGTCACATTTTTGCTTCTTGTCCAATAGCTTTGTGTAGGTTGTCAAAACGTTACGATTTGACATGATACTGATTTATCAACGGATTCAGTTTTACCTAAGCACCCACCTCTGGTGGTAAGGCCCGCCGGGGGATGACCATGCCAAGAAAGTGGGGGGAAAGGGGAGGGGGGGTTATATTTCTAATCTTACACAGATACCACCAAAAACAACGACAACGTTAAGTAAGAAGGCCAGTTTGATAAAGCGCACACCAGGTTCAAACACACGAACACTGGCACGTGAACTCGACGCTGAATTGAACCGTTGAAGCCCGCTTGACATGACACATGTAACGTGACACACTTGACATCACGCACGTGACATTACACACTTGTCATGACACACTTCACATTACACACCTCACATGGCAAACTTCACATTACACACTTGACATGGCAAACTTCACATGACACACATGACATTACATACTTGACATGACAAAGTTCACTTTACACACATGACATTACACACTTGACAAGACACAATTCACACTGCACACATGACATCACATTCGACATGACACACTTCACATGGCATAATTCCCACTACACACATGACATCACACATATGGCATCACACTTGACATGACACACTTCACATTACACACATAACATTACACACTTGAGGGTGTCTTTAATAAACCGACATATCAAGGGGTGACCAAATCTCATCGGAGTTTATTTCAGCATTCAGTGAAAACAGACAGTGTGTACCATATAGTGATACACAGTCAAATCATTCTCAGTCACAAAAAAACGTTAGGACCCTTCTTTTGCCTCCTCATCATCAACAAGTGCTTTGCCACATAGCGTGGGGGATCATGGCCCTCCATATGCATCTATCCCTTGTTGCCGCAAGCGTATCTTCCACCCTCTCTGTCCTCAGCCACCCTGCAAGTCCGTCCACTATTTTTTCCCTGGGTCTACCTGGTGCTCTCTTTCCCTCCAGCTTTCCCGTTGTGACCATGTGCTCCAGTTCCCCTTTCCTCATAAAATGGCATATACATGTTGCCTGTCTTTTCCTAATTTTCCTTATGAATGATCTTGTGTCTGCCTCCATCAGGACTGTCTCGTTTGCTTTCCTTGATGTCCATGGAACTCTCAACATTCTTCTTAAAAAGAAACAACATCACGGCTGCCTCAATCTTTTGCCTATAACCTTGAAACACTCAGTAAGCTGGAGAGGGATGGAGGATGCCTTCTTCTCCATGCATATTATCTACACACAATACTGACGATGAAAAAAAAACACATTCGAAATATATTACGTGTCAGAATAAACGAAAGAGTACCCGGCTCAACATACCTGTGGAATGAACTGATTTGACGACATGTTGAACAGGGGATGTATATATATATGTACACACACACACACATACACACACACATACACACACACATACTCTTTCTCTCTTTTTCTCTTTTTTCACACACGCACACACACACACAAACACACACACACACACACGAACCCACATACACACGAACACAAACACAAACACAACACACACACACACACACACACACACACACACACACACACACACACACACACACACACACACACACACACACACACACACACCTATAAACACACACACACACACACACACACTACCACACACACACAAACACATCAGCATGTACGCACATGCAGAACGTAAGCATTTAAGACCTCGCCATCACAAGGGTAATCCCCCTAAAATGTAGTCTCGAAACTTCTACTGTTTTTTTTTTTTCACGAACACAATTTAGACATTTCTGGTAGATGGTAGGTGATATTACATATGATGGTAGGTAATTTACATATAATGGTAGGTGACTTACACATGATGGCAGGTGATTTACATATGATGCTTTAGTCCCCTGTCTCTATCATTCGATTTCTTTCAAAAAGAAGTATTGAAATTTAAAATAATGAAACTTAGTTTGCTCGAAAACATTCCATGCGCCTCCAAACAAGTAGTCAACCAGGATCTTTTCCATTGCTTTTATATCAGAACGCTGGTATTTAGGATCTCATTTAACGAACCTACATTAAAAAGGGAACCCAAACCAGAAATTAATCTAATGCTATCGCCTTCACACCACTTTGTGTTTAATTGAAACACAACACAAAACACAAAACACAGAAAACAAACAAACAAACAAACAAAAACAAACAAACAAACAAACAAAAAGCCCCACAGCAATCGAACAAAAATAATCAAACAAATGACATAACAACATCATCATCATCATCATCATCATCATCATCATCATCATCATCATCATCATCATCATCATCATCATCAAAATCATCATCATCATCAACAACAATATGTATAGTGCAATACAATGCAATGCAATACAATGCAATACATTACAATATGATGTAACGCAATGCAAAGCAATGCAATGTAATGCAATAACTACAATACAATACAGTACAGTACAGTGCAATACAGTACAGTACAATACAATACAATACATACAATACAATACAATACAATACCAAAAAAAAAGAAGACTAAGACTCAGTTCGCCTGTCATATATGGCAAGAATATCAGTATCAACAACAATAATTTACAACGTGAACATTCTGATGGATTAACACAACAACCAGAAACTATGAACAAAAACAAAAACAGACAAACAAACAAACAAACAAACAAGCAAACAAACGAACAAACAAAAAATCTGGAGCACACAAATCAACCTGACTGACGAGCTGTCTTGAGACGCATGTGAAAATCTGAAGCCTGTCAGCTTATGCCTTTACTTCTGTTTTTGTCGTCATGACAAACGACTCATGAGAAAAATGTAAGGGCAGTTGTCGTAAAAACAAAACAAAACAAAACAAAAAAACAACAAAAACAAAAACAAAACAAAAACCGATACTTTATACAGAAGCAAACACCTAGACCATTGCGTTTCTATTGTAGATAATAATCAGACGGCAGATGTACATCAGAAATAACCGGCAGAATCGGCCAAGCCAAAACAGCATTCAAGAAGACGACAAGCATTCTTACCAACAAATGCCTATCAATTAGCATCAGGAAGAGAGTTCTTGAATGTTATATAGAACCAATACTGTTGTACGGATGTGAGGCGTGGACAGTCAACAAACAAAGCCAGAACAAGATTGAGGCAGCCGGGATGTGGTTTCTAAGAAGAATGTTGAGAGTTCCATGGACAGCAAAGAAAACAAACGAGACAGTCTTGATGGAGGCAGATACAAGTAGATCATTCATAAGGAAGATTAGGAAAAGATAGGCAACATTTACAGCCCATTTCATGAGGAAGGGGGATTTGGAGCACCTTGTCACAACGGGAAAGCTGGAGGGAAAGAGAGCAACCAGGTAGACCCAGGAAGAAAATGCTAGACGGACTTGCGGAGTGGCTGAAGACGAGGAGGGTGGGTGAGATTGCTTGGGGCAAACAAGAGATAGAGACAGATGGAAGTCCATGATCGCCAACGCCATGCGGCAGGGCACCTGATGATGATGATGATGATAATGATGAACACGTCCAGCGCCGGCATCTCGAATCATATTTGTGTGTAGAGACAGAATCGTAGGCACGTGTCCTTTAGTTTTTGTTCTCCCTTCAAAACTATTCAAGGGGGCGGAAAAAAGCCGGTAGAAAATCAAATCAAACATCGATGTAAAAAAGTAAAATGTAAATCACTGAACGATTGTCAACAAAATTTATTACACATTCATTCATATACAACTTTTTCTGGGGGGGGGGGGGGGGGGGAGGAGGAGGGGGTGTATTTGTATGTGTTCAGAAGGGGATAAGAGTACATTTTATTGTGTATCGACGATGGGCGGAACGATGTGTGTATATGTACATATATACACAAATTTTTTTTATATATGTATACTATATATACATGTTTATTGTGTGTGTATTGTGTGTGTGTGTGTGTCTGTGTGCGCACGCGTGTGCGGGTGTGTTTGTTTGTTTGTTTGTTTGTTTGTTTGTTTGTGTGTGTGCACGCAAGCGTGTGCGTATTATTTTGAAACACATATCACCCAACATTTTTTGCAGTTTTTTTTTCCAGCGCCACCATGTTCATATGATAATATATACACCACTATTTCGAACAACAAAGAAACATTGGTCAGAATATCAGTGTTCGTTTTCCTTACTTTCCGAAGCAATTCACAGGAGAACGGAAAGGATGGGGGGGGGGGGGGGGGGGGGGATTACGAAGGGGAAGGAAGCAAAACGTGGAAAAAAAAAGAAAAAAAAAAGAAAAAAATCCATACCAGCTGAAAACACCTAGATCATCTCAATCCAGATGAGCGAATAATCACTCGGATCCTCTCTTGTTTCCAAACGAATAGCAAAACCAGATTTGAAAAAAAAAAAAAAAAATGATTAAAAAAACCCCAAACACCTTCGCTTCCGGCGGAAGTGACGATGGTCACACGGGAGAGTTGAGGTTCTCGATGGTGTAGGTACGGTTCCACCTCGGCCCTCCACCACCACCACCACCTCCACCACCACCACCACCACCACCACCACCATGTCCTCCTCCTCCTCCTCCTCCTACTGCAACCACACCCATCCCCCCCCCACACGGTGGATACTCCCGAGGCTGCCAGTACTTCCGTCGTCCCGGTACGGAGTAGTGCCTCGAGATGGGACGCAGAGGCCGTTGCTGTACGAGCTGCCGCTTTGCACCAATCGGCTTTTGCCACTGCACGTGCTGGGTGAGAGCGAGGCGCACTCGATCAGTCGTCGCCCTCGTTCTTTCAGCAGGTCGGTCTCCACTTCGCCGTCGCTCTCTCGCCGTTTCTCCACCTGTACCACGACGAGGCGGTAGATGAGGAGGACGATGACGATGTGTTTTTGGACGTGAAGAACATATTGGTGTAGCTCAGCACGTTGTATCTGGAAGAGACAAGACACAAAACAACGGTCCATGTTAGCTATTATATATCATAGTTGTCTGCTGCTGATGAAGTATAGAACACGATGGGACAGGATGCATGATGAGAGAGAGAGAGAGAGAGAGAGAGAGAGAGAGAGAGAGAGAGAGAGAAGAGAGAGATAGAGAGAGAGAGAGACAGACAGACAGACAGAGCAGAAGACAGACAGACAGAGACAGAGACAGAGACAGAGAGACAGGACAGAGAGACAGAGAGAGGTACAGAGACAGAGAGAGACAGAGAAGAAGGGAGGGAGATAGATAGAGAGAGGGAGCGAGACAGGGAGACAGAGGGGGAGGGACAGAGAGAAGGGAGGGAGAGAGAGGGGAAGGAGAAGGAGATAGGGAGGGAGAGAGGAGTGTGAGGGATGGAGAGAGAAGGGAGGGAGAGACAGAGAGATGGAAACAGAGATAGACACACAGAGAGAGGACAGACGGAGGGAGGGAGATAGAGACAGGGAGGGAGAGAGAGAGAAAGAAAGAAAGAAAGAAAGAGAGAGAGAGAGATAGAGATAGATAGATAGAGAGAGAGAGAGAGAGAGAGAGAGAGAGAGAGAGAGAGAGAGAGAGAGAGTTTCACAAGAAGAGAATGAAAACCGATAAAACTTCAATGTTCATGTTTATTACAAGTGAGAGATGTAACCGTCCATTAACGTACATTTGATAATAACATTCAAAACAGAGAATTTAACGACAGAAGGAAAGACAGTCAGAAGGTGGGGGAAGGGGTGGAACAAACGAGACTAAACAAGCAATATTGCAGTCAAATATGCAATTTAAAAATGGGGTCCAGGGAAAGGAAATGATACTGAGGAATAGAGAGAGAGAGAGAGAGAGAGAGAGAGAGAGAGAGAGAGGGGAGAGAGAGAGCCAGTCAGCCAGCCGGCCAGACAGAGAAAAAGAGAGAAAGAGAGAAAGAGACAGACGCATAGACACGAAGAGAGACTGAGAGAGAGAGAGAGAGAGAGAGAGAGAGAGGACAGAGAGACAGAGACAGAGAGACAGAGGACAGAGACAAACAGACAGACAGACAGGCAGAAAGACAGAGAGACAGAGAGAGCAGATACCGTGAAGCGTTTCACAGACAGCCGTCTAGGAGAATCAAATTCCCTTCAGATCCAGATTTAACTTTCACTGGCGATGGCCAGACCCTGCTTAAGTAAGGGGACGATGAGCGATTCGTGAGAGCCGGACAAACCAATCCCATTTTCAACAACATCATCAGGCTTTGTGTCCGACCACCACATCTGAGTGAGGCCCATGCTTTGACATCTCGAGGAGATGCAGCAACGTGACACAAAGATCAAACAAAACCCGCTGATCATTCGAGACGGCCGTGCATGTGTAAACTGCAAACGGATCTCTGTCTATCAAATTAAACAGTGTTCCCTGGGAGGTGTCCGTGAAAGGTAAACTGAACACGAGACAGGATTACAGCTGCACTGTCCCCCGCTTAATAAGGTAGCGTACTCTGGCTAAGCTTGGCAGTAAAACAGAAACATGAGTTGTCTCGCTTGCGTACACACAGAATAACGTCCTTAAGGGTGTGAGAAACGAACGACTCGCGAAAAGCTTTAGGTTCAATTCGATTTTTCATCTTTCAGTTTCTATCGTTCAGAAAGTAGAGGAATCATCACAGATGCATTTTCTGTTTTCACTCTTGCTAAGAAGGTTGATTTCTCTGTAAACTAAGCGTTGTACAATGTTTCTCAAATAATACAAACTTGTGACAAAACTGTACAGCGTGTTGTGAATCAACAATGATATTATTTTCGACATCATCAAAGCAAAGCAATAAATTGTTGTGGTGTGTTATTATGGACACGTGGTGAAAGGACAGGCTTACAATACAAAGAGATCAACAACGAAAACTTCCTCTCGGGTTTGGTTTTGTAGCCGTCCGGAATTCGGAACAAAAGCATTGCACATGCGTCATCAATTACAACAATAACAGTTAACTCCCCTACGTTCTCCCATAGCGACATCGTTCCATTTGGATCTATAAAATCTATTAATGAAAAGGCTGTATGTTATACATCAGTTGAAACTGCAATCATTTCTGAGTGTTATGGTGTTTAGTTTGATAATATAATTTGATAATATAAATTAATATTTGATGAAATGGCATGCAGTTTGGTAAAATGTACTGTCAGTTTCGTGAAAAATCATAACAAATTTCATAACGGAAAAGAGTTAACGTCTACATTAACTACCTATAGTATTAATCATTCATTTGTATAATCTATTTTTTTTACAAGCAAACAAAAAAACAAAAAAACTATTGTATTACTTAAATTCAGAGATACAATGAACTGGCAGCTACGGTATTTTCTGCATACAGAATAGCTTGGAACTTTTCATTTAAATCGATTCATGCTGCTTAGCGTTTAGCCAACGGTTGAGTGTCATCCCATGGCAGTCATCAGGTTACCAACACCAGTCGATGTATCAGAACAAGCTAACAATGTTCAGAACCCAGACAACGAAAAGCCCCTTGACACAAGAATTCTCACACACACACCCACTCCCACAATGATGTATTTATCTAATAAGGTAGATTGTCGTAGCCCAATAAGAAGTTAAAGGGTGTTGTTTCCTTTGCAAAAATAAAAACAAAAAAATTGAGAGAGAGAGAGAGAGAGAGAGAGAGAGAGAGAGAGAGAGAGAGAGAGAGAGAGAGAGAGAGAGGAGAGAGAGAGAGAGAGAGAGGGAGGAGAGAGTAGAACTTTTTACTCGACAGAATAAATTGTCTAGTTTAAATATTAAATGAAACAATACAAAAACCTTTGAACCTATGAAAATCTATCTAAATTTGCCTTACTTTGTGGTTAGTCCCTGGCAGCCATTCTCTTTTCACACGCGATGACATAAAATCAGATAAAACTATTCATTTCTCTTCAGAAAAATCATTTACAAAGATTTCACAAATGCCTGTAATGTACTAATGGCATATGTAAATTTTATTTTCCCCATATCTTTGATAGAAATGTTATGGTATGTTTATTTTTGTCACCGAAAAGTACTCTCGCAGCAGTCATAACGTGTATGGATAGATTGATGTGCATATAATGTGAGAATTTGTTAAGGCTTTGTTCTGAACAGAGTTGGTTATTCTTCCTGGTGTTCCTACTTACTACACCTGCAAAGGATACCTGAAGAGATCAAAACAAACAAACAAACAAACAGACAAATTAATAATATAATAAAAAATAAAAAACAACAACAACAATAATAATATAATAATAATAATGATAATAATAATAATAAAAAAATAATAATATATATTAATAATAATGATGATGATGATGATGTGATGATATTAATAGTAATAATGATGATGATAAATGAATGAATGAATGCATGAATGAATGAATAAAAATGGGGGGAAACTGAGATCGTAGGGGAGTGAAGTGGTATAGATTCCAACTTTTTCAAGGTCAGTATTATCTGAACTGTTCTCATCTTTTCTCTTTTATGCTTATATTTCCCTAACAGAATGAGCATCAGGTATCTATTCACAGCTTGGTATATTGATACAAAGAATCTTTTCCAGCCAGGGTCGAATTATACTGCAGAGAAATGTATCGCTTCACCTGCCACATTTATGAAATAAAAAAAAAAAAAGAATAACACACACACACACATGCACGCACACACAAACACACATACACATACCCCACACACCGTACACACGCACCACAGTGCACACGCACACACACACATACATGCATACATACATACATAAACATAATACATACATACATACATTACATACATACAATAGATACATACATACATACATACATCA
>JAPXFY010000015.1:52591793-52599293 GCA_030674185.1 Monoplex corrugatus | reverse complement strand
CTGCAAGCACGCACACACAATCACACACACGCATACACACATTCACACGCACACACAGACACACGCACACACACACACACACACATGAACACACACACAAACAAACACACACACTCACATACATACAACAACACACACACACACACACACAACATGAACACACACAACATGAACACACACACACACACACACAAACACACACTCACACACACACACACACAACACACAACACACACACATGCACGCAACCCCACCTCCACCCCCAACCCCACCCCCACACACAGAGACCTTCTGGCAGCGAGCGGCATTTCAGGGATGGGAATCATAGCTCTGGAATATTTTTTCCAGGTCTTTGTTTTTAGAAGTCTTCTTTGTCTTTGATTATCTGGTCTGACTGGGCACTAAAACCTCAGACGACTAATCACATAACTGCTGGGTTTGGCTGTTATCACAGACACGGGAATGCAGGTGTTCCATAATAATGCTTATGGGTTGTCTACAGTGATTCCTATGCTGCTGCTTCTTACGTTCATTCGCCTTCTTCACGGTTGGGACTCATCTGGATATGAATGTGGCTGGTTTTTTTTCTTTCCTTTCTGCTTTTCTTTTATTCCAGTTCAGAAAGAGTTAAAAAACAAGTTAACCCAGGTGCCCTTTTGTATGCGCATGCTAAAGATCCCGACGGCATTTGAAAAGCATGAAGATCAAGGCATTCGCCCAGTTGCCCTGGCAATAAACTGTCAGAGAGATAGGTTCATTTCCCAGGTCCCTCTCCATAAAGCCCCATTAGCCTTCTTGCCTTTCTGGAGTCTTGGCCAACAAAGAAAGAAAGAAAAGAAAGAAAGAAAAAAAAAACAACAAACAAACTGTGCATACATATATCTAAAGAAACAAACAAACAACCAAACAAACATACAAATCGGAATGCTGAAAACATATAATCAAATACAAGTTGCAGATGATTTCCCTGCAGTGTACAAACGACATAATTTCCGGGACATGAAATTACCTCGCCGCCAAAATCATGTCACCCAGACAGCTGTCTTTCGTGACTATCTAATCTTCAAATTCAGACTCTTTGCCCGCAAAATCTTGGGAGCAGCAACACACAAAAAAAACTGTCTATATGAACTCAAACTGATTGAACCCAAATAGACGCGATGCTCGAACCAGTTTAGACTTTGCGAGTAATGGAGTGAAACTGTTTACGACATCAGTTTAAATGATAGACAACAAAGATCAGTAAACGCTCACAGGAGAAAAAGAAAATGTCTGCGCTGGTATCAAACAGTGATAAAGCAACACCCAACACAGAGATACATACACTATCACACGCACTCAGGATGAACTCAGGATCTAGTATCTTGAGTTCAATCCCAGCCCGCAACATTTGTTGCCCATCTTAATGTTTACATGATTCTGGTGGTGTCAGCTCAATGTTTCGTAGGTCCCTCTTCCCCCTTTCCCCATTTCAAGACCTTTCCAGCGCATAGGGTTTTATGCAGGCATCGGAAGTCTGTTAGATAATTGCTGGCAGATTTGGGTGGAGCACATATGGAGTTTTCCGAATGCACCGAATGGCATTTCAGGGATGGGAATCATGGCTCTGGAATATTTCTTCCAGGTCTTTTTTTTTAGAAGTCTTCTTCGTCTTTGATAATCTGATCTGGCTGGGCACTAAAACCTCAGAGGACTAATCACATAACTGCTGGGTTTGGCTGTTATCACAGACACGGGAATGCAGGTGTTCCATAATAATGCTTACAGGTTGTCTACAGTGCTTCTTACGTTCATTCGCCTTCTACACGGTCGGGACATATCTGGCTATGAATGTGGCTGTTTTTTATCTCAATTTTTGCTTTTCTTTTATCCCAGTTCAGAAAGGGTCAAAATACAAGTCAAACCCGTGTGCCTTTTAGTCTCTGCACGTTAAAGATCCCGACGGCACTTGAAAAACATCAAGATCAGGGCATTCTCCTGGATACCCCTGCATTAAACTGTTAGAGAGATAGGGTAAGTTTCCAAGTCCCTCTCCATGAGGCCCCATTAACTTTCTTGTCTTTCTGAAGTCCTGGCCAACAAACAAACAAACAAACAAACAAACAAACAAACAGACAAACAAACAAACAAACAAACAAAAAACAAACTGTGCATACATGCATCTGAAAAAAAACCACACACAAACAACCAAACAAACATACTAATCGGAACGCTGAAAAAAATACAATCAAAACATAAGTTGTAGGCAATTTCACTGCAGTGTACAAACGATATAATTTCCAGGAATCAACATGAGATCACCTCGCCGCCAAAATCATTTCACCCAGACAGCCATTTCTTTCGTGACTATCTAATCTTCGAATTCAGACTCCTTGCCCACAAGACTCTGGGAGTGCCAACAAAAAACTGTCTATATGAACTCAAACTGATTGAACCCAAATAGACATGATGCTTCAGCCAGTTTAGACTTTTGCGAGTAATGGGCCGAAAATGCTTACGATAGCAAATTAAATGATAGACAACAAAGATTTGGAAATGCTCACAGGAGAAAAAGAAAATGTTTGTGTTGGCATTGAACAGTGATAAAGCAACACCCAACACAGAGATACATACACTATCACACGCACTAAGGATGAACTCAGGATCTAGTATCTTGAGTTCAATCCCAGCCCGCAACATTTGCTGCCCATCTTAATGTTTACATGATTCTGGTGGTGTCAGCTCAATGTTTCGTAGGTCCCTCTTCCTCCTTTCCTCAGTTCAAGACCTTGCCAGCACATGGGGTTTTGTGCAGGCATCGGAAGTCTGTGAGATAATTGCTGGCAGATTTGGGTGGAGCACATATGGAGTTTTCGAGTGCAGAGAATCCCTCTTAAACAAACTACGATCTGCAAGCACGCACACACAATCACACACACGCATACACACATTCACACGCACACACAGACACACGCACGCACACACACACACATGAACACACACACAAACAAACTCACACACTCACATACATACAACAACACACACACACACACACAACATGAACACACACACACACACACACAAACACACACACACACACACACACACAACACACAACACACACACATGCACTCAACCCCACCCCCACCCACACTCTCACCCCCACACACAGAGACCTTCTGGCAGTGAGCGGCATTTCAGGGATGGGAATCATAGCTCTGGAATATTTTTTCCAGGTCTTTTTTTTAGAAGTCTTCTTCGTCTTTGATTATCTGGTCTGACTGAGTACTAAAACCTCAGAGGACTAATCACATAACTGCTGGGTTTGGCTGTTATCACAGACACGGGAATGCAGGTGTTCCATAATAATGCTTATGGGTTGTCTACAGTGATTCCTACACTGCTGCTTCTTACGTTCATTCGCCTTCTACACGGTTGGGACTCATCTGGATATGAATGTGGCTGGTTTTTTTTCTTTCCTTTCTGCTTTTCTTTTATTCCAGTTCAGAAAGAGTTAAAAAAACAAGTTAACCCAGGTGCCCTTTTGTATGCGCATGCTAAAGATCCCGACGGCATTTGAAAAGCATGAAGATCAGGGCATTCGCCCAGTTGCCCTGGCAATAAACTGTCAGAGAGATAGGTTCATTTCCCAGGTCCCTCTCCATAAAGCCCCATTAGCTTTCTTGCCTTTCTGGAGTCTTGGCCAACAAAGAAAGAAAGAAAAAAGAAAGAAAGAAACAAACAAACAAACAAACTGTGCATACATATATCTAAAGAAACAAACAAACAACCAAACAAACATACAAATCGGAATGCTGAAAACATATAATCAAATACAAGTTGCAGATGATTTCCCTGCAGTGTACAAACGACATAATTTCCGGGACATGAAATTACCTCGCCGCCAAAATCATGTCACCCAGACAGCCCTCTTTCGAGACTATCTAATCTTCAAATTCAGACTCTTTGCCCGCAAAATCTTGGGAGCAGCAACACAAAAAAACTGTCTATATGAACTCAAACTGATTGAACCCAAATAGACGCGATGCTGAAGCCAGTTTAGACTTTGCGAGTAATGGAGTGAAACTGTTTACGACATCAGTTTAAATGATAGACAACAAAGATCAGTAAACGCTCACAGGAGAAAAAGAAAATGTCTGTGCTGGTATCAAACAGTGATAAAGCAACACCCAACACAGAGATACATACACTATCACACGCACTCAGGATGAACTCAGGATCTAGTATCTTGAGTTCAATCCCAGCCCGCAACATTTGTTGCCCATCTTAATGTTTACATGATTCTGGTGGTGTCAGCTCAATGTTTCGTAGGTCCCTCTTCCCCCTTTCCCCATTTCAAGACCTTTCCAGCGCATAGGGTTTTGTGCAGGCATCGGAAGTCTGTTAGATAATTGCTGGCAGATTTGGGTGGAGCACATATGGAGTTTTCCGAATGCACCGAATGGCATTTCAGGGATGGGAATCATGGCTCTGGAATATTTCTTCCAGGTCTTTTTTTTTTTAGAAGTCTTCTTCGTCTTTGATAATCTGATCTGGCTGGGCACTAAAACCTCAGAGGACTAATCACATAACTGCTGGGTTTGGCTGTTATCACAGACACGGGAATGCAGGTGTTCCATAATAATGCTTACAGGTTGCCTAGAGTGATTCCTACGCTACTGTTTCTTACGTTCATTCGCCTTCTACACGGTCGGGACTCATCTGGATATGAATGTGGCTGTTTTTTTTCCTCAATGTTTGCTTTTCCTTTATCCCAGTTCAGAAAGGGTCAAAATACAAGTCAAACCCATGTGCCTTTTAGTCTCTGCACGTTAAACATCCCGACGGCACTTGAAAAACATTAAGATTAGGGCATTCGCTCCTCTGCCCTGGCATTAAACTGCTAGAGAGATAGGTTCATTTCTCAGGTCTCTCTCCATGAGACCTCATTAACCTTCTTGCCTTTCTGGAATCTTAGCCAACAAACAAACAAACAAAGAAGCAAACAAACAAACAAACAAACAAACAAACAAACAAACAAACAAACAAACAAACGAGAAAGAGAAAAAGGATAAAATGTGTGTGCGTGCGTGGGTGCGTGTGTGTGTGTGTGTGTGTGTGTGTGTGTGTGTGTGGTGTGCGTGTGTGTGTTTGAGACAAAGGGAGGATGACGACTTGGGTGAAGGAGTCAAGGGGTTAAGGTAGAGGTAACAGGCTTTGCAGGTTCCTGTTAACAACCGCGCGTACCATGCAATACATGTATAACGCAAAGGTCCTCGTTATTTACCATTGCTGCTTTGTCGTCATTCCGAACAAACACACGACTTATGTACTAACTGTCCATTATGATATTGATATGTACGGCAACAAGGAAGGTTCTCCACTTCTGTTTGTTCTTTTTATCTCTTAACTTTTGTATAGCAACTCAAGTGTATTTCAAGACCTTAATGTCTTTAAATGGATCTGAAAACTACCTGTCTGAAAATGAAATACACCAGTTATGAATAAATTGTGGAAAAGGAATAAAGCTGTAATGGTCTCGTGTCAAATTTTCACTATAAATCGATATTTATGTAAAGAAACAAATGAATGCCAGGGGTCGATCACCGAGTAAAACATACACAAATTGATTATGATGGCCCCTTGTATCTCACAGGACTGGTTGACACCAGTATATGTTATAACAGTAAGCATAGAGTACAGCCCTGTTCAACGCGGTCTCAATCTCAGATTGAACTATATAGCGTCATAATTATCATCCCCATCATTATCACGATCATAGCACTGTGAAAATTGTCCCAGCTTCTGTGGCCATTAAGGTTGCGTAGAACATGGGAGGAAAAACAAAAACAAACAAACAAACAAAAACAAAGAAGAAAGAAAGAAAGAAAGACAGAATGAAAGAATGAAGAAAGAAATAAAGAGAGAGAGGAAGAAAGAGGGAGAGAGAGAGAAAACAAAATGAAGAAAGAAAGAAAGAAAGAAAGAAAGAAAGAATGAAAGAAAGAAAGAAAGACAGACAGACAGAAACAGGTGAGGGCAAATGAAACCATTCTAAAAGCAATGATCCTTAATTTTTTTAAAAGCTTTGCATTCTTTTTTTTTTTTCCCGAAAAATAATGCTTTATTATTTTTTTTTCAAAAGTTTTGCATCACTTAATTTTTAAAACTTTGCATTTCTTCATGTGTCTTTGTTGTTGTTGTTGTTGTTGTTGTTTTGAAAGAGCTTTGCATTACCTCACGTGTCTTTTTTTTTCTTAAATAAAAAAGCTTTTGATTATTTCATTTTTCAAACTTTCCATTACTTCACGTGCTTTTTTAAAGTTTCGTATTACTTCACGTGTCTTTTAAAAAAAAAACAGCTTCGCGTTACTTCATTTTTGAAAATAAGGCTTTTTTTTTTTTTTAAAAGCTCTGCATTACTTCAGTTTTAAAGCTTTCCATTACTTTACTGTCTTTTTTTAAGATTTGCATTACGTCACGTCTTTTTTAAAAAAAAAGTTTTACATTAGTTCATTTTTAAAAATAATGTTTTAAAAAATTTTTGTACAAAGCTTTGCATTCCCTTATTTATAAAGCTTTCCATTATCACATCTCTTTTTTAAGATTTGTATTAATTCGCCTGTCTGTAAGAAACGCTTTGCATTACTTCATTTCTAAAAAAATAATGCCTTAAATTTTTTTAAACGCTTTGCATTACTTCATTTTTAAAACTTTACATTACTTCACGTGTTTTTTTGTTGTTGTTGTTGTTGTTTTTTAGCTTTGCATTACCTCACGTGTCTTTTTTTGTTTTAAAGAAAAGCATTGCATTACTTTATTTTTAAAAATAATGCCTTAAATTTTCTAACAAGCTTTGCATAACTCCATTTTAACAGCTTTGCATTATTTAACGTGGTTTTTTTTTCTAAATAAAAAAAAAGCTTTGCATTACGTCACGTGTCTTAAGAAAAAAGCTTTACATTTACAAGCTTTGCATTACTTCAGTTTTAAAGCTTTGCGTGACTTCACGTGCCTCATTTTTTTACGTAAAAAAATCTTTGCATTACTTCGTTTTTTAAAAGAATGCTTTCAGAATTGTGTACAAAGCTTTGCATTAATTTATTTTTAAAGCTTTGCATTATTTTATGTCTTTCTTTTTTTTTTTTTAAGAAAAAGCTTTGCATTGCTTCATGTGTCTTTTGAAAAAAAAAGCTTTGCATTACTTCATTTTAAATCTTTGCATGAATTCACGTGTCTTTTTTTTTTTTTAAAGCTTTGCAGGTTTCACGTGTCATTTTTTTTTCTTTTTTTTTTTAGAAAAAAAAACTTAACATTATTTCAATTTTTTAAAAAGTATGCTTTAAATTCCTAAAAAGCTTTGCATTCCTTCATTTTTAAAGCTTTGCGTTACTACACGTGTCTTATCAACCGGTTCACTCACTTGAAAATGAGCAGAAGCCGTAGCACCAGAAAGGGAGCGTCTTGCAACATGATAGAAATCATGATGCCATAAACGTCTGCCGAGCAGCAGCCGACGGC
>JAPXFY010000015.1:52574293-52576793 GCA_030674185.1 Monoplex corrugatus | reverse complement strand
GACAGAAACAGGGAGAGAGAGAGACAGAGTGAGAGTCAGAGAGAGACAGAGACAGAGGGTGAGAGAGAGAGAGAGAGAGAGAGAGAGAGAGAGAGAGAGAGAGAGAGAGACAGACAGACAGACAGACAGAGACAGACAGAGAGAAAGAGAGAGAGAAAAAGAAAGGATGAGAGAGAGAGAGAAAGAAAGAAAGACAAAGACAAAGACAGAGACAGAGAGAAGATCTGTCACACACAGAGTCAAAACAGACAGAGAGACACAGACGAACATGCAGACACAAACAAACAAACAGTGACACAAAAACAAAGAGAGAAAGTTTATCGACGGAGGAAACGTTCACAAACAGGTAGGCCTACTATCACCAATAACCGTAAAGCTGACAGCCGTTGGCTTCAAATACACACAAGGGTCCTGACAGACCAAAGAGGCAATGCCATAAAAGATCTGTCGCCAGTTGATGGAGTTTTGAAGAGCCCTTGTACTCTTCTCTCAGAGGATGCAAGCGATCTGCACCAGATGTATGACATCGAGATGTTTGCCTGCCAGAGTGGCGTAAAAGCTTTCTGTATTCCTTTTTGTGGTACTTCGTTCTGGCAGGGTATGCCTTTGATGTAGACTTGGAGAGGCTTAGTAACATGCATTTGGGAGCCTGTTATTTGTAGCGGGACCAAAGCCAGCGATATGGCTAAACGTGTCTTGAAGAGTATGAAAACTGAAAAAAAGTTGCTTTCATACCAGTGGCATCGGCAATATATCACCACCACCATCATCACCACCATCACCTCTACCACTACCATCACAACCTCCATAGTGCATGATCGCAAAAGAGTTTGGCCTTATAATCAGTCTGAAGACCGCAGTGATCATGGGGCAGAACGTCAGCCAAAACTCTAGCATCAAGCACGATCACACTTTCCAAGTGGTAAATGAATCTACATACCCAGGATCGACAATGTCCAGCAACCTGCCCCTCGATCCAGAGCTCAACAGGCGGAAAAGGGAAAGCTGCCGCTGCTATGACCAAGCTATCCAGAGTGTTGGAAGACAACAAGCTGACCACAGCCATCATGATTAGAGTGTATAGAGCCTGCAAACTGAGCACCCTTCAATGCTGCAGCCAGAGCTGGAACTGGACAACCAAAACATGCCAAGAGCACTGCCTCAGTAGCTTCCGCTTGCGGTGTTTGCGCCAGATTTTGACACTTCCTGTAAAGACTGTGTGTCGAACAGGGACATCCTGGACCAGGCCAGAATACCAAACAGGGACACCATGGACCAGGCCAGAATACCAAACAGGGACATCATGGACCAGGCCAGAATACCAAACAGGGACATCATGGACCAGGCCAGAATACAAACAGGACATCATGGACCAGGCCAGAATACCAAACAGGGAACACCATGGACCAGGCCAGAATGCCAAACAGGGACATCCTGGACCAGGCCAGAATGCCAAACAGGACATCATGGACCAGGCCAGAATACCAAACAGGGACATCATGGACCGGGCCAGAATGCCAAACAGGGACATCATGGACCGGGCCAGAATACCAAACAGGGAACATCATGGACCAGCCAGAATGCCAAACAGGGACATCATGGACCAGGCCAGAATACCAAACAGGGACATCATGGACCAGGCCAGAATGCCAAACAGGGACATCATGGACCAGGCCAGAATACCAAACAGGGACATCATGGACCAGGCCAGAATACCAAACAGGGACATCATGGACCAGGCCAGAATACCAAACAGGGACATCATGGACCGAGCCAGAATGCCAAACAGGGACACCATGGACCGGGCCAGAATACCAAACAGGGACATCATGGACCGGGCCAGAATGGCAAACAGGGACACCATGGACCAGGCCTGAATGCCAAACAGGGACATCATGGACCGAGCCAGAATGGCAAACAGGGACATCATGGACCGGGCCAGAATGGCAAGCACGCATGCCATCTTCACGCTGTAACGACTTCGTTGGCTTGGTCATGTCATGCGCATACAGGGTTGTCGAGTTCTCCTGTATTAAGAGCTCGCTGCGAGATCCCAGTCAACAGGAAGACCACTGTTCTGATACAGGGACACTTGCAAACGTGACCAGAACCCTACTGATATCAATATGGACTTCCAAGATAAGACATCTATAAATCACTGAGCCTGACGACAGGCCATACGTGCAGGCATCGCCACTGGAGAGGACAAATGAAGTGGAATGCGGCTGCACAGAAGAGAGAGGAAGAAAAGAAAGCTTCAGCAGCGATCATTCCCGTCACATCCATCAGCCTTCATATGCGTCATCTACGCCAGGACTACCACTCAAGAAAAAATGGCCTGTTTATCCACAGCCGACCCTGTCCCACATCTAACTGAGTCCTTAACCAAGCACATCCACTCTTAAATCAGACAGACGGAAAAAATGACAGACAGTGTAAGCAAAAACAACATGGTATCAGAAAAACAAAATAAAACAAAACCAAAAACGACAACAAAAAA
>JAPXFY010000015.1:52559293-52564293 GCA_030674185.1 Monoplex corrugatus | reverse complement strand
TCCATAAAATGTTATTGCTGCAGCCATTCTAGTTTTCGGCTAGGATAGTTAAGGAATGGATAGATAAGCGACAGGGAAGGGAAGTAAAATGAGTTCCAAGAATACTTCAGTTTCTTTGTCATGTTTTAGACTGAAGGGCCAGAGTTGCATGTTTGCCTTGGTGTCAGTTACTGGCATTCCCTTCGTAATTTGGGCTGGACTTACACGACTGTTTTTCGTCTCTGACAAATGATGTTGTTTCCTGATACAAATTACTATTAAAACTTTCATTTTTGAAAACACAACAACAACAACAACAACGAAACAAACAAACAAACAAAAACAAAAACCTACTGCCCAGTATCAAAATTGTCATTTCTGTTGAACGTATTGAGATTTTTCTTTATGCAACAACCTTCAGCTCAGCTAACTGTCAATGATTTAATTTGCTCCTCCCAGTTCCCGTATGAAATCAAATTCTGCTTGCTTTAGTCAGTGGTATTATTGTTTGATCTAGGTTAATTTGTTTGCTGCATTTGATACCTTCCATCATGGCATTCTTCTGCATAAATAGAACACATTACAAGTTTCGAGTTCAGCATTTGGCTTGGGTCAAAGCTAATCTTGGATGCAAAAAAAAGTTTTATTTCAATGACCATAATGAAAGTATGCTCATGTACAGTTTGGTGTTCCGCAAAGGCTAACTCCTTGGCATATCTATTCATTTGTAACAAACCCCATTTTTTGCCGAAAAAGGTAAATATATCTCCAATGAGTCATTTCCAAGTACTAACACTTTTGTTATTTATCCTTTCACGCGATTTGTTCTACGCAGGAATTAAATAGAAGCTGATACTTTTATTTATACTGAGTGGGTGTATGGCGATGAGGATGGTTAGGTGAAAGAGGTGCTTAAGCAGGTATTTTAAATATTTATAAAAATTTTTTAGTCAGTATTGTTTTTCATGTAACTTGCAATGCAGAATGATATGAAATACGTGTTATTGTTCATGTCACACTGTAAATTTGAATGTATACAAAGTAAGTACTGTAATTGTATTGAATCTCTCGTCTTCTGTGTCTGTGTGTCTTCTGTCTCTTTCTGTCCTCTGTCTCTGTCCTTCTCTCGCAGACACACACACACACTACACACACACACACCACACACACACACACACACACACACACACAAGGCTACACATGAACACACACAGACACAACACACACACTACACACACAACACACACTACAATACAAACAAACACTCGCGCATGCAAATTAAATACATGCAAACGTGCAGTAAACAATGGAATACATTTTGAATGTGCACCTTCAAAGCATTCATTAAACTATTTCTCGTGGGTAATTAACCTACACATCACCCCAAACACTGTTTTTTTCCAGAAGCAAAGAACTATCGAATTGATAACATTACTGCCCCAATCTATCATTTTCGTTTTTTATCGAACCTCAGTCTCAGATCTTCCACCACCCCCCACCCACCCACACACCACGACCACCAGCACCCACACACATTACAACACACACTCCGCCTTCTGACCGCCTTACAGTCAAATTTGTATTACTGTCGTCTGTCTGTTCTATCTCTCTCTGTCTCTGTCTTTCTCTCTCTTCTCTTCTTACTTTCTGTTCTCCTTATTGCCAAATAGACCTATTTTTGTGATCATTTTTAAGTATCTTCTCTGGCATAGTTTATACACCCAATCATTAACACACACACACACACACACACACACACACACACACACAACACACACACACACACACACAACACACACACACACATACACAGACACACACACAAACACACACACATACACGCAGAACCCCCCCCCCCCCCAAACACACACATACACACAGCAGCATGGACAATCATAACATGTGCAATACAAACACATTTTTCTCCCACCTAACACATGCCTACTCAAAAAAATTCCACGCAATCACCTGGGGTCTAATGACTGTCTCTCAGAGTGTTGTGTTTGTTGTTGTGTGTGTGTGTGGTGTGTGGTGGTGGTGGGGTGCGTGCGTGCGTGTGGGGGTAGGGTGTGTGTGGCATGTGGTTGAACCTACTGATTGTTGTATTGTCTGAGTTGTGAAGTTGCACTGTGCTGATGGCTGTTGCTGGATATACTCAGGCACAGTAACTGAGATGATCTGTTCGTCATCAAGGAAAGTCACATTGCCTATGGTCTTTAAGGAGAGAGAGGAGGTCAGTGAGAGCAGAAGAGAGAGAGAGAGAAGAGGAGAGAAGAGTGTAGAAGGAGATTGTATGGTGTGGTTGGTTTGGGTGTGGTGTGGTGTGTGGTGTTGGTGCTTAACGATTGAAGTGATAACTATCAACAGACAAAGAAAATATCAGAAAATGGGTTGGTGGCATAGATGGCGAAGAAGTAACAGAGAGAGAGAAAGAGAGAGAGAGAGAGAGAAGAGAGAGAGAGAGAAAGAGAGAGAAAGAGACAGACAGGAGACAGAGAGAGACAGAGGAGACAGAGAGACAGAGAAAGACAGGACAGAGACAGAGAGAGAGCAGACAGAGAGAAGAGTGAGAAAGAGACAGACAGACAGACAGACAGACAGAGAGAGAGAGAAGAGAGAGACAAGACAGAGATAGAGAGACAGACTGAGAGACAGAGACAAAGAGAAAGAGCCAGACAGGCAGACAGACAGACGACAGACAGAGACGGAGTGACAAGAAGAGAGAGAGAGAGAGAGAGAAGACAGACAAAGACAGGAGACAGACAGAGACGAGACAACAGAGAGAGAGAGGAGAGATGAGAGAGAGAGAGAGAGAGAGAGAGAGAGAGAGAGAGAGAGAGAGAGAAGAGAGAGAGGAGAGAGAGAGAGAGAGAGAGAGAGAGAGAGAAGAGAGAGATTTTCTCGGGACTGCGTTTCCAATTTCATATATTGCCAACAACCCTGGAGAAATGATAGAACACGAAACTAATGACTCTACCTGAGACAATCTTTGTAAATATATATGATAAGTTTTATGTATATTTTATGTAAACTTTTAAATTCCACATTATATATAAATAGAGATGCCGAAACAAAACAGTCCTTCTGAAACTCAGAAATAAACAAAACAATAAATCAATAAAGTAGATAAATAGATAAATAAATAAAATAAATAATAAACACATGTTAATTCCGGTTTATAAACATACCCATCAGATTTCAAAAATACCATCAACTCGCAACAGGAACGAGCGTAGTTATTGATAAAAGCTCCAAGCTTTTAATGCAATCAGACGTTATCACCCATACACTTAAAATATACAACACTCAACAAGAAGATCCTTCAAAACGGAGCATGATCACCTGTTTCAAATAAATCTTTAGCAAAAGTATCGAGCAAATTGACAAATTATGACTGCACTGGAGGGCAGAGTCATGTGGATGCTTTTTTGTGTTATTATTTTCACTTTTCCAGTATCCTAAGATCTCGAAAATGCACTGTGGTGATCTTTAAACATCGCATTTTAATGCTTTCTGAGGGTGGGAGAGTTCACGTGCGTGCTTGGATTTTTTCTCTCTCTCAAATAACGTTTAATTAAAGTAGGGATATGATAGAAAATGGGGACAATTTGATATGAGGGAAATTTTCTATCGACGAAAATATGATTTGACCCATACGGCTAAACTGGACATTAATAGATTGTGACATTGTGGTATTTTCCATCTGAATTAAAATCAGTTAAACTCTGGACCAAAATTTATTCTCTCACTCTCATTCACACACACACACACACACACACCACACACGCATCACGCACACACACACACACACACACACACACACACACACACACACACACACACACACACACACACACACACACACCTATTTAAAAAGGAGAGTGCACTATATGAGAACGAAAGAGAAAAACAGAGAGGTGAAGATATACAGAAATAGAGAGACTTGGATGGTCTAGACTAAGAGAGAAAGGTATATAGAAGAGAGAGAGAAGATGAGATGAAGAGCAGAGAGACAAGATAGATAGATAGTAAAAGAATAAAGATCATATGATAGATAGATAGATAGATAGACAGATAGATTAACAGACAGATAGAAAGATAGATAGATAGATAGACAGATAGCTAGCAGATGATAGCGATAGAAATAGATAGATAGATTGATAGAAGATAGATAGACAATAGTAGCTAGATGGATATATAGATAGATAGACAGATAAGATAGACGTAGATAGATAGAAGAAGATAGAAATAGATAGACATTAGATATAGATGGATAGATAGATACACAGAAGATAGACAGAAGATAGATCAGATAGATGATATAGATAGACGTAGATGGATAGATAAACAGATAGATAGATAGATGGATAGACAGATAGATAAACAGATAGATAGATAGATAGATAGACAGAGAGAGAGAGAGAGAGAGAGAGAGAGAGAGAGAGAGACAGACAGACAGACAGACACAGAGACAGAGAAAAAGAGCGGGAGACAGAAACAGAGAATGAATATGAGAGAGAGACAGAGAGAGAAAGAGACAGAGAGAGAGACAGAGAACAGAGACAGACAGACAGACAGACAGACAGAGAAATATATATAGAGAGACAAACAATCAAAAGCAAACAAACTAACAAACAAAAGCAAACAAACAAACTTACAATGACACAGAAAAAATCAGAGATAGAGACGTTTACTTCAGGAATACACGACTAAAAATAAGCTTTCTCGTTCTTCTTAAGTTTACAACTAACTGGCAGCTGTTGCCTTCAAATACACAAGGATCCTTACAGATGAAAGAGCCAGATGATAAAGATCTGTCATCAGCTGATGGAGAGGAGGGTTGAAGAGCCCCTGCACACTGTCTCAGAGGGTGCAAGCGAAATGCACCCAGAGATATGGTACAAGCTTGGAAGTATCTCGACTAGACTATATTATATTGCAGTAGACTAAACCAGTCACTATGAATAAAACTTTATTTTCGAGGTATGAACAGAGGAGAAGCTGCCTTTCTGGTTGCGAAA
>JAPXFY010000015.1:52549293-52556793 GCA_030674185.1 Monoplex corrugatus | reverse complement strand
TGCAGGCTTCAGTCTTGTGCCATGATCATTCTTTGATGTTCTCTATCGCATGACACTTGTGCTATTAGCGCATATGGAATTCATTCCCAGCGCAGATACATTATCTTGAGAAACTGAAACAAAAGCTGAAACTAACCTTTGACTTCCGAGCCAAACAGCCATGGTATAGAAACACGTTGGGTTTGACCACTGTGTGCCGTCTCGTTTCAAACAAAGGCATGTGGTTGTAATTTACAAAAGGGATTCTCACTTACGAACCACAAAGAAGACTTGTAATTATATTACAGGATGCTAAAAGGATGATACAAGATTTTCATTAGCGTTTTTTTAACATCTTTTATTAGTTGTTGTTTGATCTGTTTGAACTGTTCCAAACTCATGGCGGATAGTATGTTCTCATGTGTCATGCATGGGGAAAATTGCATTTGGCATTCTACATGAGTTGATACATATATTTACAGTGGAGATGTTGAGTGATGGGAGCGAGGTTCGTTGTGGTCGGGGGAAGTCTTACTTAAGTTTTTGGGAGTTTTCTTAACATTGTTCCACGCTTTATGCTGCGAGCGTTTACAGCTTACAGTTTGGTGCCAGTTGTTAGTTTGCTTTACAATCCTTGTTGGATGAAGAACGTTATATTTATATGTTTTTATTTAAAAACCTTAACGATATTTCTCTGTTTACAGCAGAATTTCTATTCCCTAAATACAGCAAAAATAGTTCATTGGCCATCCAGGTTGATCTCATAACTAGTTGAATACCCACATCAGGTATGAAAGACCAGTGTGCGTTCTCATCCATCAGACGGAAGGAAAAAGTCCTCATGATCATGATCAACATCAGTAGGACCATCTTTACTCTCTCATTGTCTAAATCTATTGGCGCTGTTTTCTCAGTTACCCAGAACGCTACGCTGTATCTCATAAGGTCGTGGGTTCAGCCCTCAGATAACACACGTTTATATTCACCAGGGTAGGCCGTATTTTCATAAGCCATGGATCCATGATTTGATATCTCAGTTCATTCTCAGCCGTCAGCATTACAAACTGGTCTGTTAGCTTGCTGATCATGTTTCCATCATTCTGGTGGTGTCAGCTTAGTGTTTCATGGGCCCTCTCTCCTCCTATTTCAACATCTTGCAGCATATAGGCTTTTGTGTAGGCTCAGGAGTCTGCCAGACAATTGCTGGCATATGTCAGTTGAGCACATATGAACTTGACCGAGTATGGTGAATCCCTATCGAACAAGTTCCAGATACCAGAAGGTGTTAACGCACACAAAATGGTTGCTAAGGATCATCTTTATCAGATTTCTTAGAAAAGACAGTCTAGTTTGGAGTCAAGAAAGAATGCATTTGAAATACTGATATTGTATTAATCTTGATTAAAAACAAAACAAAACAAAAAAGGAATACGCACAAATACATAAAATAAGCACTCATACACACATGTGTACACACACACACGCACACACAAACACACACACACACGCACACACACACACGCACGCACGAGTGCACTCTCTCTCTCTTCTCTCTCCTCTCTCTCTCTCTCTCTCTCTCTGTGTAAAACTAATGCAGTATATTTCTGATGTCGCTTCTTCAAAATTGTTTCCACACACTTGCATGGGCGATACTGGCACCGATGCATATCTCAAA
The DNA here is from genome assembly GCA_030674185.1 of Monoplex corrugatus. NCBI lineage: Eukaryota > Metazoa > Mollusca > Gastropoda > Littorinimorpha > Ranellidae > Monoplex > Monoplex corrugatus. The sequence goes on along the minus strand of JAPXFY010000015.1, from coordinate 52,555,139 downwards.
AGAATCAGTGTTCATAATACCATATTCCCCACTGGCTTGATTGCGACCAGTCTGTTCCCACGCCAGCTCGTAGCAATTCTCACACCGAACCATACGGTAGCTAGGAACAGTAAACACTCACACACACACACACCTATACCATGCTGAGAATAACAGCCCAAATAAATGTTTGATTGTCGCTGGTTTGCCCCCATCTTCAAAGAGGTTGTACGTGCAATCATTCAAGGGTTAAATGGCTCTGTTACGTCACTCAAACGTGTCAGCATAATGGCCCGTGGCGCCGTGTCATGGCTTCTATCATCTTCTGCCCTTTGTGTCACGTTCCGCTGTGGGTAACTTGAGAACCTTTGTTACATCGTCAAACAAATGTCACCAATTTCCTGTGCATGAACAAGGGTGTGGGTTTTGTGATGTTTGCATGATACACAGTGAACAGAGAAAGGTCATAAGATGATCAGAGCAAAATGTAGGATTAGATAGATGTGGGGGGTGGTGGGAGATAAAGATGCCTAGAGAAAGAGGTGGACATAGAGATTTGAGACTGGGATGAGCGCAGAGAAGAGAGAGAGAGAGAGAGAGAGAGAGAGAGAGAGAGAGAGAGAGAGAGAGAAGTAGAAGACCAGGAATAGAGAGAGAATGACGAGAGAGAGAGAGACACAGTAGAGAGACTGAATCAAAGATTTTATGTACAGGGTTGCCAACAATACAAAGATTGGGGTTTGATAGGTTTTTTATTAAAATATGTGGATGTAGATTGATGTGCATGTGTATTTTGAGAGGATGAGATGAGAGTGTAATGAAGAGTGAGAGAGAGGAAGGAGTGCAGCAGGACGATGTAAGTCGACGGCAGAGAAGACAGAGGGACGAGAGAGAGTGACGAGTGAGTAGAGTTTTGAGAGCATTGGATCTTTGTGGTGCGTGTGGTAAAATAGATGAAAATTGCACAGAATTTAAATGACAGAACGACAAAATGCATATGTGTGAACACAATGTTTGTATGAATCACATGTATTTGTGTATGTGTGGTGTGTGTGTGTTGTGGTTGTTGTTTGTGTGTGGTTGTTTGTGTGTGTGTGTGTGTTGTGTGTGTGTGTGTGTGTGTGGTGTGTGTGTGTGTGTCCAATTCTTAAACATTATATGTCCTATTCACAATCATCATCATCGATTTCAAATCACATTACAACACACACAAACACCACACACAACACACCACGCACACACACACACACACACACACACACACACACACACACACACACACACAACACACACACAACAGACAAAAGTCAAGGCTTCTACATGAATCAACAAAACAAATAGCCACACAAGCCTTAAAATACATGCAGATGCAACAAACCCACTGTCATATTTCCATGCATATCCTTTCAAAAGTCTCGAGACTGGTGAGAAAACACATGAAGCCAGTCAAAACTTGAGAGACGGTAAAGAAATTAAAAGCAAAGAGCCAGGTAGTCTGCCGATGTAGGTTAAAGTAAGTGCTGAGATACTGCTTTGTAACATTCGGCTGCCAAATCAAATAGCTGTGGTACAGTGACACGATGGAACCAGAAGAACAAGTAAACCAAAAAGAAGGCGTATTCAATACAACAAGACAAGACAAGCGCAAATTTTCGGCCAACCGGCCTTTGTCAAGCGCGAATGCACGTTCACAAACAGACACCAAACAACGGATAATAACAAAAAAGACTAAAACTTCCTTGCCGCCTCGTCCAGTGGATAAAAAGGGACCAAATGGAATGCCAATGTGCCTATGAGCGATGGTCTTGACTCTATATGCAGTCTTATTTCAAATGAAGATAGTAGGTTTTAATTACGCATGCAGTCTTATTTCAGATGAACAAAGGTATGTTTTGACAATGTATGGAGTCTTGTTTCAAATGAACGAAGGTATGTTTTGGCAATATATGCCGTCTTACTTCATATGAACAAAGGTATGTTTTGTCTGTACAGTCAGTCTTATTTCAGATGAACAAAGGTATGTTTTGTCTATACAGTCAGTCTTATTTCAGATGAACAAAGGTATGTTTTGTCTATACAGTCAGTCTTATTTCAGATGAACAAAGGTATGTTTTGTCTATACAGTCAGTCTTGTTTCAGATGAACAAAGGTATGTTTTGACGCTGTATGGAGTCTTATTTCAAATGAACAAAGGGATGTTCTGACTAACTGCAGTCTATTTCAAATGAACAAAGGGATGTTTTGACTATGCATGCAGTCTTATTTCAAATGTACAAAGGATGTTTTGACTCTGTATGCCATCTTTTTCAATGACAAAGGAATGTTTTGATTATATATGCAGTCTTATTTCAAATGAACAAAAGCACGTTTTGACTAGGTATGCCATCCTACTTCAAATAAACAAAGGCATGTAGCTGTAATTTACAAAGGGATTTTCGTTACAAACCACAAAGAAGACTTGTAATTATGTTACAGGATTCTAAAAGAGGGCTACAAAATTTTCATCAGAACTCTTTTGAACACTCTTTATTCGTTCTTGTTTGATCTGTTTGAACTCATAGAGGACCAATGGCGATAATATGCATATGATGTGTCATTCATGGGTAAAACTGCATCAGCCAGTGTGCATGAGATCATGCATTTATTTCCATTAGAAGTGGTAATGTGTTTTGGGGAAGGGCGGGCGATTCATGGGGGGGTGAGAAAGTGTTACGTAAATTGTTTAAAGATTTGATCAACCCTTTCTAAAAAACAAACAAACAAAGAAACAGACAAACAAACAAAAACCTCCTGCTATATTGTTTTTGCTTCACATACTTGTGTACTTATTTGCATTTTAAGCATGTAAATAATTTGTCTGAAATACAGATTTTTCCCTTTTTATGTGACTGCAATTCCATTTTGCTATCTTGTTTTGCAGTTATTTGTATTGCTACTTGTTTAAAGTGAAGGAAAATATTTGAAAACAATGTTAGGAATTTTTCAATATTGTTTCATACTTTATACTATATGAGTTTGTCTTTTGCAGCTAGGTGCCAATTCTTATTCTTCCTTTGCTCTATTTGTTGGATGAAATATCTCTTTCTTATATGTATCTGTTTTGGACACTTTGAAAACTTTTTTATACCTATTAGAAATTTTACATTGAACAAGCCAGGTTCACCTGTCTACCTTACATAATGCCTTCAGACCAAAATATCTACTTAACTCCAGAAAATCTACCTAAGAAGAATAGTGGCAGAATGGTTCAGACATTTGCCGTAAGAAACCAAACTCAAGGTTCCGGGGTTCGTTTCTATACAGGACTCGACCTTTCTCTTTATTTTGACTGAAAAATCAATTGAACGTCTAGTCCTTTAAAAAAGAATTAGGACCCCTGTTCCTTCTGGCCTGCGCACGCTTAAGTTCCCACGGCAATTGAAAATCGTGAAGAGCAGAACTTTTGCTGGTTGTCCTGGAGTAAAACGTCAGAGAGATAAGTTGATTTCCCATGTCCATCCTTTTGAAGGCCAATCAGCTTCCTGTCCTTCTAAAGTCTTGGTTAAAACTGGGTGGCGCTGTACTGCGGCGACGGCTCTCAAAGGGGAGAGCAGCCCAAGTTTCGAATGGTAGATCCAATGTGACAAAAAAATGATATATGAATATATGACTATGAATAAGTCATCAGACAGAAGAAAGGGGCCATCATCATTATCGTTATCACAATTATCGGTAGTTGTTACATTATTTGAAAGTAAATGGTTGGAAAAGTGGTCCAGATTAACATATGATGTGATGTCACAGTAAAAAGAGGAAACATTAATTAATCTTTATCGTATTTTGATCAAATTTATATCCCATGCACACACGCAAATACACACAGCACACAACACACACACACACAACACACACCACACACACACTACACACACCACACACACACACACACAAACAAACAAACAAACAAACAAAACTTACACACATCAACACATACACAATCACATGTGCATCTACACATAGATGTATACATACCCAATAGTTATGATTCTGTTTTTGTCGTTGTTATTTTATTCATTTTTCACACACACACACACACACACACACACACACACACACACACACACACCACACACACACACACACACACACACACATACACACACATACATATGAACACACACACACACACACACACACACACACACACACACACACACACACACACACGCTTGCATGACAGTGAAGGTTTCAACATGGACTCACTGAATCATAAAACCCAAACCACACAAAGCCTTAAAAAAACAAACAGTGCACCAAACCACTATCATGATTCCCACACAACTTCATCCCCAGTGTCTGAGACCGGTGGGAAAAACACATTCAATCCATCAAGACTTAGAGGCAGTAAAGTTGAAGGGTAAAGGGCCAGGCATGTATCGACGTGGGTTAAACTAACTTTGTAATAGTTAATTGTTCTAAACCTTTGGCTGCCAAACCAAACAGCTGTGGTACAGAGAGATGTAAATTTCGATTATTGTAAGCGATCCTATTTCAAAGGAACAAAGGCATGTAGCTGTAATTCACAAAGGGTTCTCACCAGGAACCACAAAGAAGACTTGTAATTGAAATGCAGGATTCTAAAAAGAGAGAGGGAGGGAGGTACAAGTCTTTGATCAGAATTCTTTTAAAACAGATTTTATTCGTTTCCGTTTGATCTGTTTGAACTGTTACAGAATGATGATGGTAGTATGCATATCATGAACCATGCATGGGGAAAATCGCATTAGGCATTGTACACGAGTTGATACATTTATTTACACTGGAGGTGTTAGTGTGGTGGGAGCGGGTTTCATTGGGGTGGGAGAAGTGTTACGTGAGTTGTTAGGGATTTTTTTAGGCCTTGTTCTACGCTTTATGCTACAAGAGTTAGTATCTTGCAGTTTAGTGCCAGTTATTGGTGTTCCCATGCAGTCTTTCTTAGATGAAGACAATTATCTTCTTATGTCCATATTTCACAACCTTAAATATTTTTTTTTTGCGTACAGCAAAATGTCTGCATTGGGCAATCCAGGACTGGTCTTATATACAGCGTGAATACCTACGTCAGATGCTGAGGACCAGTATGTCTACCCATCTGTTAGATTGAAGGGACAGTCTATTGTGATCATCATTATCATCGACGTCATCAACGTCATTATCATCATCGTCGTCGTCATTGTCATCAGCGATATCATCATCATCATCATCATCATCATCATCATCACCATCATCATCACCCCCACCCCCTACCACCACCATCATCTTCATCGTCATAATCACCATCATCATCATCATCATCATCACCATCATCATCATCGTCGTTATCGTCATCGTCATCATCGTCGTCGTCATCGTCATCATCATCATCATCATCATCATCATCATCATCATCATCATCATCATCATCATCATCGTCGTCGTCGTCGTCATCATCATCATCATCATTGTCGTCGTCGTCGTCGTTATCATCAAACTCTTCACTTTTTAAATTGTCTGAAAATAAATGTGTGAAGGTGGTCCAGATTAACAGAAGGGTGAACGCACAAAAATGTGAGTGAACATAGACGAATCTTTTAACAAAACATAAGCAAAAACAGCACAAATTAGAGCCAAAAATGCATAAATTTGGAATACTGGCATGGGCATGTACATGTATTAACGACACACACACACACACACACACACACACACACACACACACACACACACACACAGACACGCGCACTCGTACACACACACACACAGACACACACACACACACACACACACACACACACACACACACACACACACACACACACATAAACACACACACAAATACACACGCACAAACACACACACATATACAC
>JAPXFY010000015.1:52541793-52544293 GCA_030674185.1 Monoplex corrugatus | reverse complement strand
TCTCACTCTCCTCTTTCTCTGTCTTTCCCTCTCTCTCCTCTTTCTCTCTTTCTCTTCTGTCTCTGTGTCTGTGTCTCTGTCTCTGTCTGTCTGTCTGTCTCTCCTCTCTCTCTCTTTCCCTTCTGTCTCTGTGTCTCTGTCTCTCTGTCTATCTGTCTCTCTCTCTCACACACACACTCTCTCTCTCTCTCATTCTTTTTTTTAAGCATTCTCATTTTTTCCTCAGATGCGTGTATGCATGTTGTTTTGTCCAACCAGTAAAACTACCATGTTGCTGTACATCTGTATACTGCATCTTCAGTGGGTGTCCATGCTGGGTGTTTTCATGTTTTCATAAGCCACTGACATGAACTATAGGATATGGATATATTAACGGGCATATCTGATATCCTGTGTGCACATACACACGAAAGGGGCTTAGGCATCATTGGCCTGCACACCTGTTGACCTGAGAGATTGGAGAAAATTTCCTCTCTCTCTCTCTCTCTCTCTCTCTCTCTCTCTCTCTCTCTCTCTCTCTCTCTCTCTCTCTCTCCAAAAGGTAACCAGGCAGGATCGAACCACAGACATTCTGGAAGCAGATCATGAAGTCTTACCCACTTGACTACAGCACTCCGTCACAGTGCCTACTGTCTTGTGAGCTCTGGTGGCATGACATATTTGTGTTCAGCATCAAACAGATTAATGACATCAGTGACATGTGTGTCCCAGTGGGAGGTTTGATAATCTGATGAGAGATCATATGAACAAAGAAAGGTCGAAATGATTTTGTAAATATACGTGGGAGAGGCTTCTCTCTCTCTCTCTCTCTCTCTCTCTCTCTCTCTCTCTCTCTCTCTCTCTCTCTCTCTCATGACATTCAAACCTGTGTAGATGTTTTCTACTTCAAAGTGATATTCTAGCTGCGATCTACAGACTCGGTGACATCACCCAGAGGGATGTTTGTGGTGATTGTGTCTGAGCCTATCGATTTTCGTGATTGTTTCTGAAAGCCAGGTGGCACTGTCTGCAGATGAATTTGATAGCTATGGATTGTTAGATGGACTGCTTTCTCTGTCTGTCTGTCTGTCTGTCTGTCTGTCTTTGTCTCTGTCTCTGTCTCTGTCTCTGTCTGTCTGTCTCTGTCTGTCTGTCTGACTGTCTGTCTGTCTCTCTTTCTGTCTGTCTGTCTGCCTGTCTGTCTGTCTGTCTGTCTCTCTCTGATGGCATGATATACTTAAGTTCAGTATCAAACGTGTGTGTTCCAGTGGGAGGTTTGATAATGTTGATGAGAGAACATAATTATGAACAAAGAAAGGTCGAAATGATTACGCAAATATACGTGGGAAAGGCCTCTCTCTCTCTCTCTCTCTCTCTCTCTCTCTCTTCTCTCTCTCTCTCTCTCTCTCTCTCTCTTCCTCTCTCTCTCTTTCTTTGTCTGTCTGTCTGTCTCTCATTTCTATTCCACTCAAACATGCTTAGATGTTTTCTACTTCAAAGTGATATTCTCGCTGGGATCTACTGGCTCAGTTAGATCACCGAGAGATGTTTGTGGTGATCTCGGCTGACCCTATCGATTTTTGTGATTGCTTTTAAAAGCCAGGTGGTACTGTCTGCAGATGAATTCGATAGCTATTTGTTGTTGGACACACTGCTCTCTCTGTGTCTGTTTGTCTGTCTGTCTGTCTGTCTGTCTCTCTGGTGGCATGATATACTTGTGTTCAACATCAAACAGATTAATGACATCAGTGACATGTGTGTGCCAGTGGGAGGTTTGATTATGCCGATGTGAGAACTACATGTATGAACAAACAAAAGTCGAAATGATTACGCAAATAGACGTGGAAGAAGCCAGCTCTCTCTCTCTCTGTCTCTCTGTCTCTCAGTCTCTCTGTCTCTTTGTCTCTGTCTCTGTCTGTCTGTCTGTCTGTCTCTCTCTCTCTCTCTCATGACATTCAAACCTGCGTAGATGTTTTCTACTTCAAAGTGATATTCTAGCTGGGATCTTCTGACTCTCTTCCATCACCCAGAGGTGTTTGTGGTGATTGTGTCTGAGCCTATCGATTTCTGTGATTGCTTTTGAAAGCCAGGTGGCACTGTCTGCAGATGAATTTGATAGCTATGGATTATTAGATGGACTGCTTTCTCTATATGTCTGTCTGTCTGTCTGTCTGTTTCTCTCTCTCTCTCTCTCTCTCTCTCTCTCTCTCTGTGTGGTGGCATGATATACTTGTGTTCAGCATCAAACGGATTGATAACATCAGCGACGTGTGTATGCCAGTGGGAGGTTTGATAATGCTGATGTGAGAACATATGAACAAAGAAAGGTCGAAATGATTACGCAAATATACGTGGGAGAGGCCTTTCTCTCTCTCTCTCTCTCTCTCTCTCTCTCTCTCTCTCTCTCTCTCTCTCTCTCTCTCTCTCTTCTCTTCCTCTCTCTGTCTGTGTCTGTCTGTCTGTCTGTCTGTCTGTCTGTATGTCTCTCTCTCGTTTCTATTCCACTCAAACATGCTTAGAT
>JAPXFY010000015.1:52531793-52536793 GCA_030674185.1 Monoplex corrugatus | reverse complement strand
AGAGAGAGAGACGAGAAGAGAGAGAGAGAGACAGACAGACAGCAGAGACACAGAGACAGACGAAGCGAGAGAGAGAAGAGAGAGAGAGAAGACAGAGACAGAGAGAGAGAGACAGAGACAGACACAGACAGACAACAGACAGACAGAGGGGTGAGAGAGAGAGAGGGGGGCGGGAGAAAGAGAGAGAGAGAGAGAAAGAGAAAGAGAGTGAGATAGAGAAAGAGAGAGACAGACGGACAGACAGACAGAGGGAATGAGAGAGAGAGAGGAGGAGGAGGAGGAGGAGAGAGAGAGAGAGAGAGAGAGAGAGAGAGAGAGAGTCTTTTGCGCACTGTGCGTCTCCGTGTGCATATGTGTTGTGTGTGAGTGGTGTGTGTGTGTGTGTGTGTGTGGTGTGTGTGTGTGTGTGTGTGTGTGTGTGTGTGTGTGCGCGTGTGTATGAGTGTACATATGTGGGTGTGTACATAGTGTGTGTGTGTGTGTGTGCTCGTGTGTGTGTATGTGTGTGTGTGTGTGTGTGTGTGTGTGTGTGTGTGTGTGTGTGTGTGTGTGTGTGTGTGTGTGTGTTCGTTCTTTGATTTAACGTCTTTTCACTATAAGTGATGTTAGACGGGGGAGGGAGGGGATAAATAAAATAAAATGCAGAACGATAGTTAAGCGGGTTGGATTGGGGCAGAGGGGAGATAGAGTAAAAAGACATAAAAAGTGGGAGAACAGGAAAATGGAACGAAAACTTAACTCTAACAATTAACTTCAACAATATGAAGGGAAATTGTAACACTAATACACAAACCGCATAAAGTTAAAGTAATGCGTTAACAGGACTGTGAACTAATGATTCTGAAATTTTAACTAATAAAGATTGATCTGATGTAACTTTTTGGAAATGAGTTTCAGAATACTTTTCTTGAGTAAACAATTTTTGGTAAAAAGGAACGTAGCATTTTGCAGTAAATAAGCAGTGAAACAGTGTGAACTGTTCGCCGCAAATACACTTGATATTTTTACAATATTTTGTTTTCAACACGTTTAGCTGATACGAAAACGAACAGCAACAATCGATCTCAAATGATACATGGAAGAAGACTGCAATTTTTTACATACGTTTTGAACGGTAAGTTTTATCATTTGTTGTGACACAAACTGTTCATTTAAATGTTCATAAATCGAGACCATGAGGTTGATTCGAGCAAGTTGCAAGCTTCTTTTTCGGAAGTACGAACATGTAATTCTATAGAATTATCAGAATTCTGCGCGCCTTGCTTAGCTGCTCTGTCAACTACTTCGTTGCCGTGAAGACCAACGTGAGAAGGCACCCAGCATAAACTGATATCTGTACCTTTGACCCTTAAACGATGTATAAGATGATTTTCCTCAGTAATTAAATCAGGTCTTGCATCGGTATCAAAAGAACGTAAACAATATAATACAGATTTTGAGTCAACAAAGAGAACTACTTTGAAAGGCACGGGTTGTGTGTGTGTGTGTGTGTGTGTGTGTGTGTGTGTGTGTGTGTGTGTGTGTGTGTGTGTGTGTGTGTGTGTGTGTGTGTGTGTGTGTGTGTGTGTGTGTACACACGTGTGTGTGTATGTGTGCGCGCTCGGGCTCTTACTATAAAAAAGTTGCGATGGTTATCTTGTAATCTTTCCTGAGGACTTTTTTGGCCAGGTCAGTAAGATTCCGCAGACGATTGCACAGAACGATATCCGCTTTACCTTTAATCAATCATGCATTTTTGTTTACCTTCATTTATTTACATTCCAACATGCGTGAACTTTTAACTTCAGATTTCAGCAAGCGATAACGGCTTGATTTAATGGGACCCCCCCCCTCCGTCCCTCTAGCCCTCTCTGTTTCTCGGTCTGTCTGCCTGTCTGTTTGTCTGTCTGTCTGTCTCTCTTTTCTCTCTGTCTCTCTCTCTCTCTCTCTCTCTCTCTCTCCTTCCTCTCTCTCTTAAACAATTAAACAAACAAGCAGATAGATGAATAAGTAAATAAAAGATTGAAATAAATGAACAGATCAATCATCAATCAATCAATTCAAAATAAGTACATGACATATAGATGAATGCATAATTAAATGAACAGCTAAATGAATGAATGAATGAATTAATGATTAATAACAGGATGGAGAATGGCCAGGGCATGCTAAAATCCTCCCCTTCAGACGTCAGACTATTTTATTACTCAAGGCTGGTAGTATTAGGTTACAGTGGACCTTAATGCAACTAGTCCTCGCTACTCTATTCACAAAGTGTGAGAGGTTACTGTGGACCTATAATGCAACTAGTCCTCGCTACTCTATTCACAAAGTGTGAGAGGTTACGGTGGACCTGTAATGCAACTTAGTACTCGCTACTCTATTCACAAAGTGTGAGAGGTTACAGTGGACCTGTAATGCAACTTAGTCCTCGCTACACTATTCACAAAGTGTGAGAGGTTACAGTGGACCTGTAATGCAACTTAGTCCTCGCTACTCTATTCACAAAGTGTGAGGGGTTACAGTGGACCTGTAATGCAACTTAGTCCTCGCTACTCTATTCACAAAGTGTGAGAGGTTACGTGGACCTGTAATGCAACCAGTCCTCGCTACTCTATTCACAAAGTGTGAGAGGTTACAGTGGACATGTAATGCAACCAGTCCTCGCTACTCTATTCACAAAGTGTGAGAGGTTACAGTGGACCTGTAATGCAACCAGTCCTCGCTACTCTATTCACAAAGTGTGAGAGGTTACAGTGGACCTGTAATGCTACTCTATTCACAAAGTGTGAGATGAAAAAACCCCTGATCCATCACACATGTGTGAAAGACAAGATTGATGAGGGTGGGGGCGAGATTTACGGCTATATCAGAGGCAGGTAAAGAGCTCTTTCATCAGAGCTCGCATAAAACCAGAAGGATGGTTTTCCAAACTTTATTTACATGTGCATACCTTCCACTTTGAGGCACGTTAAGCATACATTTTATTTTTTTTAATATGCCCGTGTGAAAAATAGTCAAGGTCATAATTGTCTAGTTTCCCCGCAAGTATGAACACATGGACTAACGATGCAATCAAAAACAAGCAACATCTGGGATCTTTTCCCCATCACCTGAGATTTACAGCGTCAGCGCATATGGATGACATTCATTGAGCAGGAATGCTGTCTGCAGAAAATCGAAACTGCTTTAACGACAAAATGGTCAAGCCATTCCGATAAGCTCCGCTTTTATACAAACACTATCAGAGAAAATCAGATTTGTACTTGGCATCGTCGCTTTGACCTTGAAGAACCTTCAGTTGAAATAAAAATTTAACATGCATCGAGAACAAAGGTAGGCTGTAGAATAAGATTTCAATACTGTCAATTCCAACACACGTACATCAAAAAGCGCTTTTCATAGCATTTTCCAACGTACGCTCTTCCCACCAACTGTCCATTACTTCCCTACACACCATCCTCATGCCCTTTTTGTTCAGTGCCCTGTACGAAACCCTGGTATAATGTTATGAACAGCTGTATTCTTCACCTACCATACGAATACTATTTTTTGTGGATTGTGTCAGTGACTCTCATCAGAACTATATTCTGAAACCCATTCATATTGATACATTTGTTGTAAAAGCTGGAGGGAAAGCCAGCACCAGGTAGACCCAAGCAGAAAATATTGGACGGACTTGCAGGGTGGTTGAGGGCAAAGAGGGCGGGAGATGTGCTTGCAGCGACGAGGGATAGATTCGTATGGAGGGCCATGATCGCCAACGACATGTGGCAGGGCACATGATGATGATGATGATGATGACGATGTTGTTGTGGTCCAGAATTGCTGTATATTAAGGAAGTTACCTCTGAATCCAATTTCATTTGCAGATAGTGTTACATGTTTGTCAATAACAAACAATCAACTGACAAATTGTCAGAATTGAGACTGTGTAACGGGGCTGTATTCTATGCTTCTTTTTACACCATATACGGCGTCAACCTGTCCTGGAGGGATACACGCAGGACTGGTAAGAGAGTTTCAACAAAACATCACAAGATGCACCGTCGACGATAAAGTACCACCCTCGACACTGTGGTTTCACACTTTCTGGTTAAGTCCAGAACACGCTAAACTCTTGGCTGGAGCTGGTAGTAGCTTTACGTTCTCACACTGATTCAGACTGATGGGCTTTGAACAAGTCATCGATCTTTTGAGCCAGACATCATGCCATTGTGACTTAAGAATGCAACAGACTTATCAGTTTATGGGTTTTTTGTTTTGTTTTTGTTACTAAGAGTTTAGTAAGAATAAAATCTAAATATGCTGCACACACACACATACAGAGAGAGAGAGAGAGAGAGAGAGAGAGAGAGAGAGAGAGAGAGAGAGAGAGAGAGAAAGAGACAGAGAGAGACACAACACACCAGAGACGGAGTCAGAGACAGAGAGACAAAGAGACAAAGACACAGAAACAGAGAAACAGAGAGACAGACAGATAGTGAAAGAAAGAGAGAGAAAGAGAGAGCACACAGACAGAGAGACAGAGACAGAGAGACAGAAACAGAGAGACAGAGACAGAGAGACAAAAAAAAACAGACAGAAAGGGTTTACATGCATGCTCATCGTGAAAATGGGCAAGTGAGAAAGCTTTCATCTCATGCCAAACGACGTTTTAAGGAGACGAACAGCTTTCTTCCAAGCATTACATTAAATGCTTCACCTGCTATGTAATCAAGCAGGCATTTGTCATTTATACCACAATGTTCTTCAACTTCAACATTAACCGCTTTTTTCCTCCAAACATCTGCCGTTCATAATCATTGATTTAAGGAAACACCCACCCACCCACACCCACACACAGATACACACAACACACAACACACATGCACACACACACACACACACACACACACACACACACACACACACACACACACACACACACACACACACACACACACACACACACACACACACACACACACACACACACACACACACACACACACACACAGAACACACACACACACACACAG
>JAPXFY010000015.1:52526793-52529293 GCA_030674185.1 Monoplex corrugatus | reverse complement strand
ATCAAACGAACACACGAACAAACAAAACTTTACATTTCCACTACCACAACAACCAATTCTAGTCTTTTCGTATGTGTATGCAATTCTTACAGTGATAACAAGCACTGTAGGGATCTTTCTCATCTGTCCTCACAAGACATACTTACTATAGGGCGCTGAGTTACATGAATACCCTTGTACATTCGATTTGAACAAAACCATTTGGATGTAATCAAGACAGCATATGTTTGCTTTCCGTTGTTGAACAGCATGCCAATCGATACGTTTGTGTAATTGCCTGCATACACATTTTCATTTACAATTTCTGGACGAAATAATGTCATGTTTTAATGAGCTCTCTGTCTTATATCTCTGTCTGTCTATCTGTCTGTCTGTCTGCCTCTCTCTCTGTTTGTCTTTTCTATCTCTCTCTCTCTTATATATTCTCTCTCTCCTTCCCTCCCTCTCTCTGTCTGTCTCTCTCCCCTCTTCTCTCGTCTCCGTATCTCTCACTCTCTCTCTCTCACTCTCTCTGCGTCTTCTGTCTCTGTGTCTCTCTACCACCCTTCTCTCTCATTTCGTGTCTTTCTCTCCCTCCTCTCTCTGTCTTTCTCTCTCATTTCTCTCTCCACTCTCTCTCTCTGTCTTTCTGTCTCTTTCTGTCTTTTTTCTCCTCTTTGTCTGTCTGTGTTGTTGTTGTCTGTCTTTTCTGTCTTTTTTCACTCTTTGTCTGGTCTAGTCTGTCTGTCTCCCTACTCGTCTGTCTTCTCCCCCTCTCTCTCTCTCTCACACACACACACACACACAAACACACACACACACAAGAAATAACAAATCAGGACGGCTAGGCCATGTTAAGGAAGCTACATTTCTTTGAATTTCATGAACGATCAACAAATTGTATTACCTGTAAATCAGAAAAAGCTAGGTCAACCTTGTTCAGCTCTCTTCAAATCCATAAATTTGTGGTAATGACGTGAGCAACCAGCTAACCAACGCAACAATGAAAACAACATGAACAACAACAATAACAAATTATGACAATGATGATGACGACGATATACTACAATACTATTACTACTATTACTTCTATTTACTACTACCACTACTATACTACTACTACTACTACTACTACTATACCACCACTATACTATCGCTACAATGATAATGTTAATGATAATAATTAAAATGATAATGATAATAATGATGGTGATGATTATGATAATAATGACAAACATATCATCAACAACAGTAATAATAATGATAAAATTCATGGGAAAAAAAAGAAGCAGAAGAAGAAAAAGAAAGAAGATCCATCTATGAACACCACAGAATGTTTTCCCTATACATTTTTGACACACACACACTACACACACAAACCAGACATACAGAAAGCATACACAAAGGCCACAAGTAAACTAAAACCAATCCGTTTTTTTTTTTTACTACACCTACCTACACTACAGATACATCTACACCTACTCCATGCAGATTTCCTGAAGAAATGTGTCTGTGCATGAAGTGCATCGGTATGGTCTTTTACGTTTTGTTTACGTTGTTGATATTGTTGTTGTTTTTCTGTTTGTTTATTTGATGTTTATTTTTTGTCATGTTTTGTTTGTGTTTATGTTTGTTTTTGATTGTGATATCATCTACTGACCTACTGCACTTTCTTTCGGCGTTTCTGTTTATTGTTTGTTTGAGTGTGTTGTGTTATGTGTGTGTATGTGTGTGTATGTGTGTGTGTGTGTGTGTGTGTGTGTGTGTGTGTGTGTGTGTGTGGTTGTGTGTGTGTGTTTGTGTGTGTTGTGTGTGTGTGTGTGTTGTGTGTGTCTGGTCGTGCGTGTATGTGGTGTGTGTGTGTGTGTGTTGTTGTGTGTTGTGTGTGTGTGTGTGTGTGTGATGTGTGTGTGTTGTGTGTGTTGTGTGTGTGTGTGTGTGTAAGGTGTTTGTGTGTGTGTGTGTGTGTGTGTGTTTTGGTGTGTGTGTGTGTGTGTTTTTGTGTGTGTGTTGTGTGTTGGTTTTGAGTGTGTGTGTGTGTTTTGTGTGGTGTTGTGTGTTGTGTGTGTGTGTGTGTGTTGTGTGTGTGTGTGTGTGTGTGTGTGTGGTGTGTGTGTGTGTGTGTGTGGTGTGTGTGTGTAGGTGTGGTTGTGTGTGTGGTGTTGTGGTGTGTGAGTGTGTGTGTTGTTGAGTGTGGTTTTGTTTGTGCGTGATGTGTGCGTGCGTGCGTACGTGCACGTGTGCCCGTTTGCGTGTATACATGGTGTTTATATCTGCCTACCTACATACCTGCCTACCCATCTACCTACCTACCTATCACCTACCTGCCTACCTACATACCAACCTACCTACCAATCTATCTATCTATTTATCTATCTATCTATTCTATCTATCTATCTATCTCTATCTATCTATCTGTCTGTCTGTCTGTCTTCTGTCTATCTATTTATCTATCTGTCTGTCTTTCTGTCTGTCTGTCTATCTATCTATTATCTATCTATCTATCTGTCTGTCTATCTAC
>JAPXFY010000015.1:52486793-52491793 GCA_030674185.1 Monoplex corrugatus | reverse complement strand
CGTTCTGTCTCATCTGCATGAAAAATATTCACATCACTTGAAAATATTTACTGATGGCTCTGTTCTAGATGATGGTGCAGCAGGCGCTGGTTTTATAATTCCAAACTTAAAAGTGGAAAAGGCTTACTCTTTAGGACAGGGACACTCAATCTTCACGTCTGAATTAGTCGCCATCCTAATGGCACTGAAATATATAGTAGATCTACCCATAGCTATATTTAGTATCTTGTTATGTGTAGATTCGAAATCTGCATTACAATCCCTGACGAGCTGCAAATGTAAAGTAAATAGTACGTTAATATTTGAGATAAACTTTTTAATTCATTGTTTAATAACAAATAATACTCACGTTACTTTTTGTTGGATTCCATCACACTGTGGTATAATAGATAATGATCGAGTCGATAGAATCGCTAAAAGTGCAGCAATGAATAGGGCAGGCAGTACTAAACTTGATTTACGACTCTCTGAACATGAAATGAATGCTATATTAGAAAAGAAAGTAAAAGCGCAATGTCACTATCGACCCTTCATCGTAAATTACCAGGGTTTTACAAGACTAGAAATAACTTTAGCTTACAGATTATATCTGGACTCACTTCGGATTA
This sequence comes from Monoplex corrugatus, assembly GCA_030674185.1. NCBI lineage: Eukaryota > Metazoa > Mollusca > Gastropoda > Littorinimorpha > Ranellidae > Monoplex > Monoplex corrugatus. The sequence continues at coordinate 52,491,185 of JAPXFY010000015.1, read as the reverse complement.
AGTTCAATAATACCATCAAATGTGTCTGTAATGAGTCTATAACAGTTAAACACCTTTTGTGTTGTCAGCGAATGCAACCTTATTTCCCTGTATCATTTTCAAAATTGAAACAGAAACACACTGATTTCACTTTGTATTTACACTTTGCTAGGCATTTACTGCACAGTCCTGTAGGTCGTTTTCTTTGATTAAGACCGATTGTTTTTATACCTGTAACTCCCACCTACCTGTTTGTTTGCTTGTTAGTTTTATCATTACTCCTTGACTGTTACAATGTTTTTATTCGGTAAGATTATCCTTTTCTACCCCTCTACCCCACCAGATAATCACAGATGGTTTGTCATAACCCAGCACGGGATACGCTTGTTGCATGCGCATGCGCATGCGTATACGTGCACACACTCACACACACACACACACACACACACACACACACACACACACACACACACACACACACACACACAATACACATACACATACACACACACACACACGCGCGCGCATGCGCGGTTACATACACACATACAGCCCTGAGCAATCTGTTCAAGCCTGATCGTTCTAATGTTATGATTGCTTTTCTATTGTCCTATAATTTTTTTTAATGTTAATTAATATGTTAAACTGTCTTTATGATTTCGTAGAATCTTCCACCCCATAGACACCTTTTCTTTTTTTCTTTTTTTTTTTCCGTCTAAAAGCACATATGTGAACAGACGTTAAAAGAAATAACGAACGAACACACACACACACACAACACACGAACACAAAGAGTACTTATGCGGCAATTGTGCTTGTACTCAGACATAAGCCACACGCTGCTTAGACAACTTAACCCTTTGATTCCCGCACCATCTCCACCAACTGCAAGAAAAATTAACCCTTTGACTCCCCCACCTTATCCACCAGCTTCCTGCAGGAAGCTGGCAGATAGGGCGAAGGAGTCAATGGATTAAGTTTTTGCTTTGCTCGCATGATTGACAGTGCAGGAAGCTGGTGGACAGGGTGCGGGGATGAAAGGGTTAAATGATACAACGTGACCCTTAAGGCCAACATTATAAGCTTTACAAACATCATCAACATGGGAAGGCTTTGCCTACAGCATAGTAAGTAAACTGGAAACAGCAGTGCACGCTGGGCACGATAATGATTTAAAAACAGCGCAGAACACCTACTGTAGAACAGAACAGGGACCTGTAAAAGTAGAACCCAAAGGAATAGGACATCTTTCTATGCAGTGCCTATAGAGAAAATGAAAGTAGAACCAAAGGATAGGACTTCTTTCTATGCAGTGCCTATAGAGAAATGAAAGTAGAACCAAGGAATAGGACTCTTTCTATGCAGTGCCTATAGAGAAAATTTAAAGTAGAACCAAAGGAATAGGACATCTTTCTATGCAGTGCCTATAGAGAAATGAAAGTAGAACCAAGGAGTAGGACATCTTTCTATGCAGTGCCTATAGAGAAATGAAAGTAGAACCAAGGGAGTAGGACTTCTTTCTATGCAGTGCCTATAGAGGAAATGAAAGTAGAACCCAAAGGAAAGGACTTATTCTATGCAGTGCCTATAGAGGAAAAAGAAAGTAGAACCCAAAGGAATAGGACTTCATTCTATGCAGTGCCTATTGAGGAAATGAAAGTAGAACCCAAAGGAATAGGACTCTTTCATATCAGTGCCTATTGAGAAAAAGAAGTAGAACCCAAAGGAATAGGACATCTTTCTATGCAGTGCCTATAGAGGAAATGAAAGTAGAACCCAAGGGAAAGGACTTCATTCTATGCAGTGCCTATAGAAGAAATGAAAGTAGAACCCAAGGGAAAGGACTTCATTCTATGCAGTGCCTATAGAGGAAATGAAAGTAGAACCCAAGGGAAAGGACTTATCTATGCAGTGCCTATAGAAAATGAAAGTAGAACCCAAGGGAAAGGACATTCATCATTGCAGTGCCTATAGAAAATGAAAGTAGAACCCAAGGGAAAGGTTTCTTTCTATGCAGTGCCTATAGAATGAAGAGACAAGAAATGCTACAAATAGAAATAAGAGAACCCAAGGGATAGGACTTCTTTCTATGCAGTGCCTTAGAGGAAATGAAAGTAGAACCCACAGGGACTAGGATTCTTTCAATGCAGTGCTTAGAAGAAATGAAAATAGAAACCAAGGAATAGGACTTCTTTCTATGCAGTGCCTATAGAGGAAATGAAAATAGAACTCAAAGGAATAGGACTTCTTTCTATGCAGGGCCTATAGAAAATGAAGTAGACTAAGATAGTCTTCTATGCAGGCCTATTAGAAAAAAGTAGAACTGAATGGAAAGGACTTCTTTCGATGCAGTGCCTATGGAAAAAATGAAAATAGAATCCAAGGGAAAGGACATCTATCATTGCAGTGCCTATGGAAGAAATGAAAGTAGAACCCATAGGATTAGGACCTCTTTCTATGCAGTGCATAAAGAGAAACATCTGCTCCAGGATTGGTCGTGTATCCCACGTGAGTTTCAGTTTTCAGTTTCAGTTTCTCAAGATGATGTCTCCGAGCTCGGAACGAATTCCATATGCATTAACGGCACATATGCCGTGTGTATCGTGATCATGGCACAAGCCTTAATAATGCACATAAACCCATGAGCTGGCCAAGTCCTGAGGCCCTACCTAGACTGTTTTACCTAGTCGATATTTTGAACTGGTATTTTATCAACCTATCGCTGGAATAATCTTGGTTACATGTAAATGACATGTATCTTACGTTCAAAAAAGGAACATACATATGTTTATGTATATATGTGTGTATATATGTATGTATGTATGACACAGGTTAATGGGTTCAAATACCTGGAAGGTCATTTCATCGGACGGCAGAAGCACATCGGAAATGGCTGGCAGAATCGGCCAAGCCAAAACAGCATTCAAGAAGATGGCAAGCATTCTTACCAACAAATGCCTATCAATTAACATCAGAAAGAGAGTCCTTGAATGTTATATAGAACCAATACTGTTGTACGGATGCGAGGCGTGGACAGTCAGCAAGCAAAGCCAGAGCAGGATCGAGGCAGCCGAGATGTGGTTTCTCAGAAGAATGTTGAGAGTTCCATGGACAGAAAAGAAAACAAACGAGACAGTCTTGATGGAGACAGACACAAACAGATCACTCATAAGGAAGATTAGGAAAAGACAAGCAATATGTATAGGCCATTTTATGAGGAAGGGGGATTTGGAGCACCTGGTCACAACGGGAAAGCTGGAGGGAAAGAGAACACCAGGTAGACCCAGGGAGAGAATGCTGGACGGACTTGCAGAGTGGCTGGGGATGAAGAGGGTGGGGGAGATGCTGGGGGCAACGAGAGATAGAGATGGTTGGAAGTCCATGGTCACCAACGCCATGCGGCAGGGCACCTGATGATGATGATATATATATAAGACTAATGGTCTGAATCATAGCACAACTAGTTTTTGTGTATAAACTCGTATCCTATGATACCCCCCCCCCCCCAGTGAGTGCCCAATGCTCAGCTGTCTATCAGTTAGGTGAAGACAACATTTTCTCAATCATAGATAGGTATGTAAGTAAGAGAGAAATGAATAAGTAAGTAAGTAAGTTTAAGTAAGTAAGTAAGTAAGTAAGTAAGTAAGTAAGTAGGTAAGTAAGTAAGTAAGTAGGTAAGTAAGTAAATAAATAAGTGAATGAATGAGTGAGTGAGTGAGTGTGTGAGTGAGTGAGTGAGTGAGCAATCAATCAATCAATCAAGCAAGCAAGTGAGTGAGTAAGTTAAGTAAGCAATTATGTAAGTAAGTAAGAACGTGAAGTAAGTAGGTGAACATGTAAGTACAAAATAAAGGAGTATGTAGATAAATAAACACATGAAGATCAACACCAAGCAATGAGGCACCAGTATGCCGACTCATCCATGAGACGGACAGGGGGATTTCATCAGACCACGGTAGGTAACTCTGCATAGCGTTATGTTCTGTCAAGTTCAATATATGGCCAACCCATCGTTATTGCTGTAACCTACAGCCCAATGTAGTCATTTGATGATTGAATTATGAATTCACAACACTACTACTGGTCCCCTACACTATACATACCTTAACCCTTTGACTCCTGCACCCTGTCCACCACTGCAAAATTTTAACTCTTTGATTCCCTCACCCTATCCACCAGCTTCCCGCAGGAAGCTGCTGGATGGGGGTAAGCGAATGAAAGGGTTAATTTTTTGCTTTGCTAACATGGTTGGCAATGCATGATGCTGGTGGAAAGGGTGCAGGAGTCAAAGGGTTAAACATGAAACTATTATGATATTTACTTATCTATCCAACATTATCGGATGTTTGGGCAGGCCAAAATTAGGTTAAATTAATGCTTTGGGCGTATTGCCACAACGCATCTGTTCAATTG
>JAPXFY010000015.1:52431793-52444293 GCA_030674185.1 Monoplex corrugatus | reverse complement strand
GAAATGATGTGATAACAAAGGCAGCAAATCTTGTATTTTATTCTTTGTTCAACCGGGAGCCAGTGCAGTGTCTGAAACAGGGGTGTGCAGTGCTGTGACCTACGTGCCTTGAAGATGAGTTTAGCTGCAGAGTTCTGAACTTGTTGCAAATGTTTGAGATGTTTCTGAGGGCAACCCGCAAGGAGTGAATTGCAATAATCTAACCTAGACAGAATGCATGCAGTAACTAACGTCTTGGTTGCGTCTAATGTAAGGTAGTGTCTAATAGAATTAATGCGTCTAAGTTCGATGTATGCAGCCTGACATGTTTTGATGATGTGCTGGTGCATGGAGAGATTATGGTCAAAGACAAAACCGAGGTCACGAACGCAATCAGAAAAAGCAATAGCGGTATTACCGACAGTAATAGTGGAAGGCAGAGAAGAAAGATCTGCAGGCAATGGAGAAACACGAAGGGCTTCAGTCTTGTCATCATTCAACTTAAGTCGATTTTCATACATCCAGGATTTTACTTCAGAAACGCAGTTCTGAAGAGACTGAACTAGATGATCGTAGTTAGAAGGAGAATCAGTATGATTGAGCTGGGTATCGTCCGCATACATTTCATGACGGATGGAATATGAGTCAATAAGGTGGGTCAGAGGAGAAGTATACAATATGAAAAGCACAGGACCCAGAACAGAGCCTTGAGGCACGCCAAAATCCAAAGGCAGCTCAGAAGATTTGTTTCCGTCGACAAGTACGGTTTGCTTTCTTTCTGAAAGATAAGATCGAAACCAGTGTAAAGCAGATTTTTGAATTCCAAAGTTGTTTTCCAAACGGGAAAGCAAAATTTCATGGTCAATAGTATCGAAAGCAGCTGAAAGATCCAAAAGGAGAAGAATAGAAATTTTGTTTTGATCCAGGGAGGTCAAAAGATCATTGAGAATACGAAGCAGAACAGTTTCTGTGCTGTGCCCTGGCCTGTAAGCGGATTGGTGAGGACTAAGGAGGTTATGGGATGAGAGATGGGAGAAAAGCTTGTCTAGAATCAGACGTTCAAGCAGTTTAGAAAGAAATGGAAGATTGGAAATCGGTCTGTAATTTTTCAGGTCATTTTTGTTGAGGTTAGATTTTTTCAGCAAGGGCTTAACAATGGCAGTCTTAAATTCACGGGGAACAATTCCAGTGGTAATAGACTGATTCATGATGTTTGTAATGGTCGGCAAGAGAAGATCCACATGTTGAAAGAGAAGTTTGGTTGGAATGGGATCAAGTTCACATTATTTAGGGGAGTCTTAAGAATGGTCTTCCGGACAAGGTCTTCAGAAACTGGAATGAAATTTACAAGTGGTGAGCCAGAAAACGACACAGTGTTTGAACCAGTACTTTGAAATGGTTTAATCTATACAGTATTGTCAAAACTTTGAAATGGTTTAATCTGCAAAGTACTGATTAAACCATTTCAAAGTACTGGTTCAAACACAAACGAGACAGACTTGAATGTACAGATTATTAAAAAAAAAAGAGAGAAAGAAAGAGAGACAGACAGACAGACAGACAGACAGACAGAGACAGGGAGACAGAGAGACAGAGAGAGAGACAGACAAAGATCAGTAAAAAACATGAAATCCCCTCATGCAAAATGACAGCAAATGGCACATCCTTGACACAGGTTAATAAGTTCAAATACCTGGGAACGGTCATTTCATCAGACGGCAGATGCACATCGGAAATAGCTGGCAGAATCGGCCAAGCCAAAACAGCATTCAAGAAGATGACAAGCATTCTTACCAACAAATGCCTATCAATTAACATCAGAAAGAGAGTCCTTGAATGTTATATGGAACCAATACTGTTGTACGGATGCGAGGCGTGGACAGTCAGCAAGCAAAGCCAGAGCAAGATTGAGGCAGCCGAGATGTAGTTTCTTAGAAGAATGTTGAGAGTTCCATGGACAGCAAAGAAAACAAACGAGACAGTCTTGATGGAGGCAGACACAAGTAGATCACTCATAAGGAAGATTAGGAAAAGACAGGCAACATTTGTGGGCCATTTAATGAGGAAGGGGAATTTGGAGCACCTGGTCACAACGGGAAAGCTGGAGGGAAAGAGAGCACCAGGTAGACCCAGGGAGAGAATGCTGGACGGACTTGCCGAGTGGCTGGGGACGAGAAGGGTGGGGGAGATGCTAGGGGCAACGAGAGATGGAGATGGATGGAAGTCCATGATCGCCAACGCCATGCGGCAGGGCACCTGATGATGATGATGATGACAGATTATTATTGAAGCAACACCTCTCTGAATATTAAAGGATTATCACAAATTAGCCAAAAGTTTCCTTTCCAGGTTTACTGATTATTGAAAATGTACGTATCACTTATCTCAGCTTTGACAATTTACCGTAATAATAAATGCAGATGCTGAAGGAACCCGAAACAAGTGCGACTGTCCGCGTTCAAGCAAACAAACAGGAACCAGAAAAACACGAAAACAGAACCAGAACGCGTATTTAATACAACAAGACAAGACAGGCGCAAATTTTCGGCCAAGTGACCTTTGTCAAGCGTGAATGTAAAATCACAAACAAACACCAAATACAAAATTAAGAGAAAAAGACTAAAACTTCCCTTCTGCTTCGTCCAGTGGGTGAAGAGGACTGAAAGAACATTGAAATTTGACGGAACATAGGACAAAAAGACTAATTACAGTTGGGATAGGACATCTATCTGGATTAATAAAGTACTATGAAAAATGGTGCAATACAGGACTTAAGGCGTAAAGAAAATAAATGGGATGTAACACTTTTGTCAGGATAAAGAACCGTTGAAAATTGACGTAACATAGGACTAACAGACGAAAGAAAATTAACATAGCGGTAGAATACAAGACCAACGAAAATTGACGTATAGTATAAATGAAAGGAAAAAAAGAAGAAGAAAAAGAAGAAATTACTCAGAATTAAAAGACCAAAGAAAACGGACGTAACTTGAGACTAACAACAACAACAACAACAACAACAACAACAACAACAACAACACTGCCAGCACAGCCACGAACAACAACAGCAACAAATTAAAGGTAAAAAAAATGATGTAACACACGTCAAAATGATTTCAGGAAATTAATGTAACACATGACTGAAAGACCAAAGAAAAACTGACGAAAAAAAAAAGAAAAAAAAAAAGAAAACTAAAAAAAACAAAACAAAACAAAAAACAAATAAAAACAGATGAAACATAAAAATCCAAAACACCAAAAAAAACTGACGTAACACAAAACTAACACACCAAAGAAAAAATTGACCTAACACAAAACTAAAAGTCAAAAGAAAAACTGACGTAACACAAAACTAAAAGTCCAAAGAAAAACTGACATAACACAAAACTAAAAGTCCAAAGAAAAACTCACGTAACACAAAACTAAAAGTCCAAAGAAAAACTGACGTAACACAAAACTAAAAGTCCAAAGAAAAACTGACGTAAGACAAAACTAACACACCAAAGAAAAACTGACGTAAGACAAAACTAACACACCAAAGAAAAAACTGACGTAACACAAAACTAACACACCAAAGAAAAACTTATGAAACACAAAACTAACACACCAAAGAAAAAACTGACGTAACACAAAACTAACACACCAAAGAAAAAACTTATGAAACACAGGACTAAAAGACCAAAGAACCAAAAAAATAGAAAATGACTTAACACAGAAATAAAGAACAACAACAACAACTACAAAAAGACATAACTCAAAACTATTAGACCAAATAAATTTAACGCAACACAAGAATAAACAAAGTAAATGGGCGTAACACAGAACTAAGCGATTATTGAAAATTGACGTTACATTTTTGTCAGTAACCATTAAAAATGACATTATACTATTAGGTTTAAATACGCATTGAAATTTATATCATACAATCTTCTAGAAAACTTCGTCGATGAATATTGACACCATACTTATTTCCAAACCTACGGGATCATTGATAACTGTCACTACAATTTCTTTATTTATGTGTATAAAATGTCCTGATATTACATTAAAAAGTATTTCAAAACCATGCGAACTATAAAGATCTGTACAAACGTTGTGTTTATGATTTTATATACATATGCCAGAGCTATTTGTCTTGCGACAGGAACATTTGCGTTTAGACCCAAAGAACAATTTAGACTTAAACAGACAAACAGAGACAAACAGACAAACAAAAACAACACTCCCCCCCCCCCCCCCCCCATATCCTACCCCCATCACTTTCGGTATATACAATGAAAACGGTCATAATTTTACTACAAAAAAAGAACCTTTAAGATTTTGGTACCACATTTTCTTCAGGATCATAGGACGACCACCGAAAATTACTACAAACTTTAGTAATGACAGAGTACAAAAATATTATATCTCACTAACCCTTCAAGAATAGAGGGTAAGTGAATATTACAGCTTACATTCCCTTCAAGAATAGACGGTAAGTGGATATTACATCTCACATCCATTTCAAGAATAGACGGTAAGTGAATATTACATCTCACATTCATTTCAAGAATAGAATATAAGTGAATATTATGTCTCACATTCTCTTCAAGAATATCCAGCAACTGAATAATATAAATTTAATGAAGGCTTTACATAAAAAATAATTTACCATGGAAGTGGGGGTGGGGGGTGTTATTTTCAAGAATAAAAAACTAAAACCTGGGCAGTAAAGACATCAGCGTTGTCCAGACTGTAAGATGTATGGTAGAACAAGAACATCTCCAAGAAGCACAAGATCAGGCTCTTACGTGCGCCGGTACATTCCATCTTCCTGTATGCACAGGAGACATGGACCTTCACATCGGATTTTGAGAGACAAATCCAAGCCATGGGCATGAGATGTTATTTCAATGATACTAAAACATCAGATGCACCAGTCATATCACCGATGAAAAAGTTTGCCAAACCATCGAGCAACACCTTGGACCATAATTATGTAGATATGCTGATATCACTTACGAAACGAAAACTACGTTGGTATGGTCATGTAAGAAGATCCAGTGGCCTTGTTAAATCAGTCCTCCAGGAAACTGTTGAGGGACGGAGATGGACGGGACGACAGAATAAAACAATTGGACTGACAACGTTACAGAATGGACAGATAAATCAATAGCAGAGACCCAGGCTTTGGCACACAACCGGCATAATTGGAAGGATCAGGTGAACATTTATTTAGTGGCGCTCCCCAATGGCTCTTGACGGAGTTTCAGGGAGAAGGAAAAGGGAAAACATATATCATACATCTTTTAGACTTACGGCAATTAAGGACCATTGCAAATTCACGTCAACTTCTCTAGAGGAACATTGTATCACATTTCTTACAAAATTCAAAACGACCACTGAAGTTTTCATTTTTCTTTCTCGGCGTACTGAGTAACCGAGCTTTGAGTCTACGCTATTTGTACAAAGACGAATACAGCTGTACATAAATGTAAATAATCATACTAATACCAACACAGCGTATACATTGACTACAACATCATAGAGAAAATGATATGCCTTCAAGTTCTGCAATGCGTGTGTGCTGCTTGTGGGAGAAATGAAGCAGTGAAGTCTATTGAATAATGGAACCGGGAAAATGTCGACTGTGACAAAACCAGGAGATGGAGACCTGACAGTGGATGAAAAGAGTTGATATGAGACACGAGGGAATAAATTTCATTTATTGTCCATGCCTGTTCAGGACTCGAAAGATCAGCAGAAATCTTTTATGAGGGTAATTTTCTTTATGAGGTCATTCAACGAATATCAATATCATGAACAATATAATAACTTAGCTGGCTGCTAAATAGAGACCGGTAATATCCACTCTGATTTTAAGCATAAACATATGAGGAACCATGGCGTTGTTGGGCAAAACAGTAGTCCTCCATGAACGAAAGAACACTATTTTCTTCTTCTTCTTCTTCTTTGTTCTTTTGAGATCATCTATGTAGGAATATGTAACTCAGAAATTTGGGGCAGATGTGGGGTATGGCGTTGTTGATACAAGGAATTGAGACACAGAACTCTGAAAACAACAACAAAGAAGTGGTCTTGGATGGTAGCAAGACACACGTAGATTAGGCGGAAGAAAAACTGATGATGAAAGAAACTGTGATTCCAGAGCTCAGGAGAATTTGCCAGAAAAGGGAAAACATGACAGACACATAAAAAATCGTTGTTAACGCAAAAAAAAAAAATTGCACTAAAATGTTTTTAAAAAGTTAACAAAGTGGGTGACAAGATTGCCAGTGAAGGAATATAACAGAAAAAAAATCCAAAATATCGGAAAACAAAATAATACACAACGTTTAAAAAAAACTACTTCGTGGTAGACACTAGTAAAGAAACTCATGAGTATGAAGGGCGGAATTTTCGTCCCCCGTAAGAGAACAACATGGTCTGCAAATTAACTTACCCTGCGAAAGAAGAAAAACGAGAGAGAAAGAGAGAGAGAGACAGAAAGAGAGAGAGAGAGAGAGAGAGGAAGAAGAGGAAGAAAGAGAGAGAGAGACAGACAAACAGACAGAGACAGACAGACAGACAAAGAGAGAAAGAAAGAAAGAGAGAGAGAGAGAGACAGACAGACAGAGAGACAGAAAGACACAGAGAGAGAGACAGAGACAGAGAGACAAAGAGACAGAGACAGAAAAACTACAAGTTAGATGAAAAACAGAAATGATAAAAATATACTGCACTCACCGTAAGACTTAACCATAACCACAGTTAATATTCCACTTACCCGCTTGCAAGAAAAAATCCAGTCAGCTAGCTGACTAAAAAGACAAATCTCGAGTAGAAGTAGTATGGTCAATCAATCCAACAAGGTCTATGACAAACACCAGGACGATGGACAGACAGTCCCTTCATACACTGTGCCCTCGTCCCTTCTTTTCCATCACTGTCATTCACTCACTGTTCCTCACTGCGGTTCCCTGCCTCTACCACTACCACCACTGCCACCGCCACCACCACTGCCACCGCCGCCATCACTACTGCTCCCCACCAGTAGTAGCTAGCAGCTCTACTACAACCACCCACTCCCTCTGCAGCCACTGGCGCGCGCAAACTGGGATCGCGCAGGACTCATCCGTGTCGTCAATAATTTGAAAATATCGTCCTCCGACATCTCGAAAAAAAAAATAATGGAGTCGTCACAAAAGTGGTCAAGCTATTCAAATAATCTCCAACTTTATATATAAAATGTATTACAAAAATTCCAAATTTTGTTCTTCTGAAGTTCGATGCGCCCCCCGTGGGGCTGCGGGGGGCTTTTTCAGTATAAACAGTATCCCCACCTTCTGGAAATTCTGTGTTAGAAATTTCCTCTTTTCTGTCACTCTCTTTGTTTCTTTCTTCCTCCATTCCTTTCTGTCATTTCTTCCTATCGTTTTCTGCCTTGCTGGTCCATTCATCTCTATGTATTCGATAAAGTCTTACGTACTTTTTGTTAGGGTTGATAATTGGGTACATGTATTAAATGCATGCATTTTTGGCTCTAGGGAGGGGAGATATGCAGATGCAAATTTAGATAATTTAGATCAGTTTTTATATGTTTTGGTTTCCTTAGGTACGCTTAAATTTGTTTTCAGGTGTGTTTTCTTAATCCCCTGTGCAATAAATTGGACGGGGAGGTCAACGCCAGGGACCTGTCCTTAGATTATGCGCACTAATGCATTGATGTGTGTACTTAATTTTCTTTTTTTTTCTGTTAAGTTTTGAATGTTCTGAAACGATTATAGCCCTGATATGGCCCTACGCAGTCGGCTGGGCTTAAATTAAGTTCGATGCCATCTTGAATAAGCAACAGGGAAAATGAAATTCGACCATGAAGTGAAGACAATGGTAAACTGTAGATTTAACTACATTAAAAACAGAACGGAACTATTATCAGAAGTTTCTGAGAAAATCTTTGTGACATGTCTTAATCAAAAAAGCTTTTTAGTGTGTGTGTGTGTGTGTGTGTGTTTGTGACCTTGACCTTAGCGCTATGACTTCCAAACGTGTTGTCCGTGACTTCTTGTTTTAGTTTCAATTTCAGTTTCTCAAGATGGCGTCTCCGCGCTCGGAATGCATTCCATATGCATTAACGTCACAGGTGCCGTGTGTATGGTGATCATGGCACAAGCCTTAAGCCTGTACATAAACCCATGAGCTGGTCATGTCCTGAGGTCCTATCTAGCCTTTGTTTTACCTAGCCTGCATTTTTTTTCTAGTATTGTATTAATTAATCTATCAATAGAACAATCCTGGTTACATGCAAATGAACTGTGTATCTGTACATCTTATTTTCAAAGACCTGAACAAATAGATAAGATAATCAAAGGTCTAAATCACAACGTAACTAGCCATTCAGTATAAACTTGTCTCACATCACACGAAGCCCCACCCCCCACCTTCCACCCCGCCGTAGTCAATGCTCAAAGTCTCCGCTGCCTGTCAGCAAGATGAAAACAGTATTTCTTTAACCCTTTGACTTCCGCACCCTATTGGGTGAGAGAGTCAAAGGGTTATGATTTTGCTTTGCTGACCTGGTTGACAATACAGGGTGCTGATGGCCAGGGTGCGGGAGTCAAAGGTTAATATAGCCTGGTCAGTTTATCGTCCATCTCCGAGGAAAGAAAAGAGAGAATAGATATGTAAATAAATAAATAGGTAGATAGATGCATAAATAATAATTAAATAAGTAAAAATAAAAATAAATAGATAAATGAATAAATATATATATCAAATACATAAACAAACAAACAAACAAACAAATTAATCAATTAATTAATTAAATTTATCAATCAATAAAATGAAAGAAGTTAAGGAGTACGTAGATAAAAAATCAAGTAAGCAATGCGAAATAACAAATAACAGTAAGTACACACTTATGTATACACACCACAAAATTGCATTCTTATCTTCTTGACGATCTACACCTGTGATCCAGATTCAGTAAAGATCCCCGTCCACAAAAAGCTGAGAAAATCTTGTTAACCTTTTGACTCCCGCACCCTGTCCACCAGCATCCTGCATTGTCAACCATGCTGGTGAAGCAAAAACTTAATCTCATCCGGGTGGATAGGGTGAGAGAGTCAAAGGGTTAAGTTTTTGCAGTTGGTAGATAGGGTGCGGGAGTCAGGCTTAACACGCTTTTGTCAGACACAGACACACAGACACATACAGACATACAGACAGACACGAACCCCTTTCCACTCGATATGAACTATTCCGCCTCATACCTCCTGTTTTTACAAAAAGAAAGCTTGAACAAAAGGAACAGCCGCTGGGTGTAATGGTCAGTGCAACGGGTTGCCGACTGAAAGGTTGTGAGTTCGAATCCCTGTCAGTCCCTTTAAACTAATTACGCGATTTATTTTATTTATTTATTTTATTTTATTTATTTATTTTATCTATTTGTTTATGGGAACGATCATTTCACCAGACGGCAGATGCACACCAGAAATAGCCAGCAGAATCGGCCAAGCCAAACAACACTCAAGAAGATGAAAAACATTCTTACCAACAAATGCCTATCAATTAACATCAGGAAGAGAGATCTTGAATGTTATATAGAACCAATACTGTTGTATGGATGTGAGGCGTGGACAGTCAACAAGCAAAGCCAGAACAAGATTGAGGCAGCCGAGATGTGGTTTCTCAGAAGAATATTGAGAGTTCCATGGACAGCAAAGAAAACAAACGAAACAGTTTTGATGGAGGCAGACACAAGAAGATTAAGGAAAAGACAGGCAACATTCATAGGCTACTTTATGAGGAAAGGGGAATTGGAGCACCTGGTCACAAGGGGAAAGCTGGAGGGGAAGAGAGCACCAGGTAGACCCAGGGAGAAGATACTAGATGGACTTGTAGAGTGGCTGAGGACAAATAGGGTGGAAGAGATGCTTGAGGCAACAAGAGATACAGACAGATGGAAGTCCATGATCGCCAACGCTATGCGGCAAGGCACCTGGTGATGATGATGATGATTTATTTATGTGGTTTTGTTGTTGTTGTTGTTGTTGTTGTTGTTGTTTTTCCAACTGGCTCCTTCTAGAGCTGAGCGAGTATGGGCTCGCTGTGAGACTGGGACGCACAGTTAGTCTTATCACTTTTCGGATGCGTTGTTGGGGGTGTTGCTAAAATCTTCTGACCACACCGCAGGTGTCTATCTTCGGCCTGGCTGACAGCTGGATATGTTATAACAATAAGCTTAGAGTACAGCCCTGTCACGTAGTCTCATCCTAAATGTACTCTATAACATCATAATTATCATCATCTTCCTTCTCTCAAACCTGTCACGTAGTCTCAATCCTAATGGTACTCTATAACATCATAATTATCATCATCTTCCTTCTCTCAACAACCCTGTCACGTAGTCTCAATCTAGATGGTACTCTATAACATCATAATTATCATCATCTTCCTTCTCTCAACAACCTGTCACGTAGTCTCAATCCTAGATGGTACCTATACATCATAAATTATCATCATTTCCTTCTCTCACAACCCTGTCACGTATCTCAATCCTAGATGGTACTCTATAACATCATATTACAACATCCCTTCTCAACAACCCTGTCACGTAGTCTCAATCCTAGATGGTACTCTATAACATCATAATATCATCATCTCCCTTTACTCAACAACCCTGTCACGTAGTCTCAATCCTAGATGGTACTCTATAACATCATAATTATCATCATCTTCCTTCTCTCAACAACCCTGTCACGTAGTCTCAATCCTAGATGGTACTCTATAACATCATAACTATCCTCCTCCTCCTCCTCCTCCTCCTCCTTCTCCTCATCATTATCGCACAGTAAAAACAGTGCCAACTTATGCGGCCATTAAAGCGGTGTGGAATTTGGGGAGGGGAGGAGGGTGAGGTGAGCTCACAAAGGGATTTTCTCCCAAGTGCGATAATCCTATAAAAAAAATGCTTGAATAAAAAGAGATTAAGAGTACACATGTATTCATCCATATCAACTTAATTCGCGTAGCTACGAGCTGCATCTGGTGACTCGCTGTAACAATTTTTTTTTCTTCTTCTAGACTTCAGGAATTTTAAGCTTACAACGTTTTAAATTGATTTATTTTGAGGATATGCAACCAAAAAGGCCCAAAATTATAATATACATATAGTCATGAGAAATTTCCAGGCAGCTAGCTGTCATCAATGTCAAAATGCAATGCTGGAAATGAATAATTTGGGTTGTGTATCGGTTAATACGTTTCACATATCCATACAAGTTTGTCATCAGTGGATTATTTATGGCATTTTTATGGCAAGTGATATCACTTCCAGTTCCCTCTTATGCACATACATACGCACAGACATAGACACAAACATGGACACAGGCACAGACACATACAGACACACAAACACACAGAGGTACAGACACAGATCAAACAAACAGACAAACACGGACACACAGACGCACACACACACGCAGACACACAGAGACATACATAGACAAACAACAAAGAACACACACACCATCAGACACACAGACAGACAACAGACGCACACAACACAACACACATACCAACACACACAGCACACAACAACGCAACATACACACACATATACACACACACACAAGCCACGCATACGCACCACTCACACACACAACTTATACTCACACACACACACTACACACACAACACACACACATACACACACACACACACACACACACACACACACACCAACACAATACACACACTATACTCACACACACACACATACTCACAACACACACACACACCACATAAACACACACACTTACACCACACACACACACCACAAACACACACACACACCCACCCACACCACACACACACACACACACACACACACACAACACAACAACCACACACACACACACACAAACACACAACACCCACACAACACACGACACACACACACAAACACAACACACACCACGCACCACAACAGACATACACACACACACACACACCACAACACACACACACACACACACGCACAAACAGACTTCACGAACACACACACACGCACACATACACACACAGACAGACACACACACACGCACACATAAAGCGCGAGAAATTTTGCCTTTGAGTTTGGAGTTTGGTAGTTTGCTCAAAAGAGATTCATCGCACTCGGGGTATTTCCATATACGTTCCACCCAAATCTTCCAGCAGTCATCTGGCAGGCACCCTGAATGGTACAGAACTCTATGCACGGACAGATCCTGAAATGGAGATTGCGCAGAAAGGGGCATATGAAACACTAGGATGACACCACCAGAATGATGGAAATATGAACCCTTTGACTCCCGCACCCCATCCACTAACTGCAAAAACTTAACCCTTTGACTCCTGCACCTTATCCACCAACTGCAAAATCCTAACCCTTTGACTCCCTCAGCCTATCCACCAGCTTTCTGCAGGAAGCTGGTAGATAAGGTGATGGAATCAAAGGGTTAAGTTTTTTGCTTTGCTAGCATGGTTGACGATGGGGGATG
>JAPXFY010000015.1:52419293-52421793 GCA_030674185.1 Monoplex corrugatus | reverse complement strand
TCAAGATTATCCCAACCAGTTTGAACACGTGTGCTCAGACTGGCATATTGGAGCTCTACCTCTCAGCCACCCGGAGGGGAGAATGATAAAATACGAGATGTTCGAAAGTGCGCCCCACTGCATCTCCATATTTCCGTCTTTCTTTCCAAAAGTCAAAAACACAGGCATCATGCGATTTTTGTATTTTTTTTGTTTTTGTCTTCTTCTTTTATTTTTTTCTTTTCTTTCCTTTTCTTTTCTTTTCTTCTTCTCTTCTCTTCTCTTCTTCTTCTCTTCTTCTCTTCTTCTCTTCTCTTCTTCTTCTTCTCTTTTCTTTTCTTTTCTTTTCTTTTCTTTTCTTCTTCTTCTTCTTCTTCTTCTTCTTCTTCTTCTTCTTCTTCTTCTTCTTCTTCTTCTTCTTCTTCTTCTTCTTCTTCTTCTTCTTCTTCTTCTTCTTCTCTTCTTTTTCTTTTTCTTCTTCTTCTTCTTCTTATTTCTCCCTTTCCTTTTTGTAGAAAAAGAAGATTCATTCAGTGCAACCCGCAGCCCATCGCTCTTTGTCTCTTGCGCTGTCTCTGTCTTTCTCTGTCTATCTGTCTCTTGCTCTCTTTGGCTCTGTTTCTGTTTTTCCGTCTCTTTCTTACCCACACATTGACTCTCTGTCTCTCTCTCTCTGTCTCTCTCTATGTCTCTCTCTCTCACTCTCTCTCTTTCTTTCTGTCTCTCTCTCTCCTTCTCTCTCTCTCTAGTTCTGTCTCTCTCTCCTTTTCTCTCTCTCTAGTTCTGTCTCTCTCTCCTTCTCTCTCTCTTCCTCTCTCTCTCTCCCTCTCCCTCTTTCTTTCTGTCTGTCTGTCTGTCTGTCTCTCTCTCTCTCCCTGCCTCAATCTATGTTTCTGTCGCGCTCTCTCTCTCTGTTCTTTCTCTTTCTCTCTCTCTCTCTCTCTCTCTCTCTCTCTCTTCTCTGTCTGTCTGTCAGTCTTCCCCCCCCCCTCTCTCTCTCTCTCTTTTTTTCTGTCTCTTTTTCTTTTCCTTTCTCTCCCGCTCGTTCTGGTTATTTGTCAGAAGTTACCACAAAAAAAAAGAAAATAATGGCGTGAGTTCTTTTACGTGCATGAGGTGCAGTCTGCATAAGGGATATCGGTTTATAACACCATCCCACGTACCAGCTGTCAGACTATCACTAAACGTCTGTTGAGGAAAATAAATATAAAACAGATAAAGTTACCATCATAACCCAAAGGTCGTAGAGTGCTGACACCATATTACTCTTGTGTCAGCTCTGTGAAGGTGGGTGCCATTCTTCTGGAATCGCTGCTTTTACTTTCCCAGAACTAAACTGATATGGTTGCGATGCCCTTCGACAGTTGGGTAAGTTGTCTTGAAGGAGGCAGACACAAGAAGATCAGGAAAAGACAAGCAAGATTTATAGACTCTTTTATGAGGAAAGGAGAATTAAAACACCTAGTCATCAACAGGAAAGTTGGAGGGAAAGAGAGCACCAGGTAATCCCAGGGAGAAAATATTGTACGGACTTGCAGAGTGGCTGAGAACAGAGGGGGTGAGAGATGTACTTGCAGCGACAAGGGATGGATTCGTACGGAGGGTCATGATCGCCAACGCGTGATGATGGTGATGATGATGACGACGACGACGACGACGACGATGATGATGATGATGATGAAGATGATGATGATGATGATGATGATGATGATGATGATGAGTTGGGTAGCTTTGACTCATCGAACAAAGATTATTCACGACAGACTCAAACAAGCGCAGTCATACTCAAAAGCCAGGGGTTTTTTTGCGTTTCGCCAACCATGCCTCTAAAGGAATAACAAGGCGCATACAATTCCTGTCTTATGTCAAGAGAGTCAAAAGAGTAGTCCTCCACTGGATTCCCGCCCACTGTAGGGCACTAGGAAATGCGACGGTAGATGAAAAAAGAAAAAACAAACAAAAAAACAAATATAGAGGAATCTAATACAACTAACACAAGACAGCAGCTGTTTATTGCAGTGAGTACCGGTGTATCATCAGATCACATCCCTTAAATTAAGCCACGGACAAAAAGTGATGATTATCACCTTCTGTCCAGAGAGCAGCAAGTGGTCCTATGGCACACTTGGCTTGCAAGTGCAAACGGATTGCTATCCCCCTATCTGTCCCATCTTTGCTATTTGTCCCATTTTCCTTTATCTCCCCATCTCCTGTCTGTCTCATCTCTCCTATATGTCCCAATCCCCTATCTGTCTCATTCCCCTATCTGTCTCATTCCCCTATCTGTCCCATTCACCCTTACCTGTCCCATTCACCCTTATCTGTCCCATTCACCCTTACCTGTCCCATTCACCCTTGTCTGTCCCCTTCACCCATGTCTGTCCCCTTCACCCTTATCTGTCCCATTCACCCTTGTCTGTCCCATTCACCCTTACCTGTCCCATTCACCCTTACCTGTCCCATTCATCCTTGTCCATCCCATTCACCCTTGTCGATCCCATTCACCCTTGTCCATCCCATT
>JAPXFY010000015.1:52401793-52404293 GCA_030674185.1 Monoplex corrugatus | reverse complement strand
TCTTTCTTTCTTTCCTTTTTTTTGTTTTTCTTTTCTTTCTTCTTTCTTCTTTCTTTCTTTCTTCTTTTTCTTCTTTTTCTTTCTTTCTTCTTTCTTTTCTTTCTTTCTTTCTCTTTCTTCCTTTTTTCTTTTTTCCTTCTCTCTTTCTTTCTTTTTCCTTTCTTTCTTTCTTCTTTCTCTCTTTCTTCTTTCCTTCCTTTCTTCTTTCCTTCCTTCCTTTGTTCTTTCTTTCCTTATTTCTTTCTTTCTTCCTTCTTTTCTTTATTTCCTTCTCTCTTTCTTTCTTTTTTCCTTTCTTTCTTTCTGTCATTTTCTCTCTTTCTGTGTTTCCTTCCTTTTTCCTTCCTTCCTTCCTTCCTTCCTTCTTTCTTTCCTTTATTTATTTACTTCTTCCTTCTTTTCTTTATTTCTTCTCTCTTTCTTTCTTTTTCCTTTCTTTCTTCTCTCATTTTTTCTTTCTGTCTTTCCTACCTTTTTCCTTCCTTCCTTTCTTTCTTTCTTTCCTTCCTTTCTTTCTTCCTGTCCCCCGTCAATCTTTTTTGTTGTTTGTTTGTTTCATTGTTATTTATCGCTTTTAAGCCCTCGTAAATGTTTTCTTTTTTTTAATTCACTGTCTCTCTGTCTTCAGAATGTTTCATTTCATGCTACTGTTTCGTTCTGTTTCTTTCAATTTCTTTCAATTTTCTTTAATTTGATCTTTTCGTGAGTAATCTTTAATCCCACTGGCAGCAAACGTTTTACTTCCAACAAGACATCTGTTTTCTCTTGCATGGATTTGGTGCCGCCAGTTGGCTGAACGAATCGGAACATTTGTGACCTCCCACCACGAAATCAGTCTTAACTCGCAGTCAGTCGAACAGCACTCGGAGCTGAAAAGGTGACTGAGGGTCTATTTGGGGTATTTTGACTTTTTCTCAAAATTGATTTCATTAGACTAAAATCTATCCCCCAAGGAAATGTTTTTCTTGAAAAAATATTATTAATCAATTTAAAACGGTATTTTAATGCAATGATCGCACAGAAAGAACGCAATTCCTACCAAAAGTACCTATTTTTGTCTCTTATTATGAACCGTAACCTGTACAGTACCCCCACATGTAATGCCTTGACAGAAAGCTCTTTGGTGCACCTTTCAGATAATGACACCTAAAATTAGAAACAAACTGGGTCAAAGCCACTGAATAAAGAAATTTAAGGAAAATGTGCAGAGAGTACATAAAACTTTAGAGGCCGTTTTCTCAAAATGGCTGTCAGCCAACTGAATGACTTTAAACATACATAACTTTTACATTTTTTGAGTAAAAGCTTTATTCAAGTACCAAAATAATCAGCAGAATGTACACTTTCCCGTGATATGTATATCTCAAAATGCCTAAAATGCTAATTAAGACTGATTTCGTGCTGGCAGGTCACATTTTGCCAACTGTGCATCTTCTTAGCTTTCTATCAGATTCACTGGCTGTTTCTCTGTAGGAACATTGGCTGTTTGTGTGTCTTCAAGTGACGAAAAAGAACAGGATAAATATCTGGGAGCTGAATGTATGATGGTATATGGATTTCTTCTGATATTATGATACTAACTTTCGAGCATAAATGGTACGGGAATAATATTGATATATTTCCTAAAGATAGGTACGATATGGATAATTTTCTTATTACATTTCCTAATGTAGGTGATACAATGTACGAAATTATCAAATTCTCTTTGATAACAATACTGACTATTTTTTTGTCTAACAAAAAAGATATCGTATATCTCTTTCGGTTTCAATAATGACCTGTTTTGTTTTTTTTTATATAACAAAATGGATATCGTATATCGCTTTGGTAGCGTTGATGACCTTGTTTTTTTTTTTTTTTTTTTTTTTTTGGTTTTTTTTTAACTATAACAAAATGGATATCGAATATCTCTTTGGTTACAATGATGACCTTTTTTTTAATACAACAAAATAATATCGTATATCACTTTGGTTACAATAATAATTTTTTTTAGCTATAGTAAAATGCATATCGTGTATCTTTTGGTTACAACAATGACTTTGTTTTTCAGGAACAACAAAACGGTGTTCAAGACAGTACAGTGATTTATGGGTTAAATGAGTTCTGTTCGATTAAAAATGTGATGTTACAGTAACATGATACCATGTACAAAGCAACAACAAGCAAAGTTTACAGTGTGCTCACGAAACACAAATTATACAATGTTTCAAATCATCGTCAAGGACAACATCACTGTTACAAAACAAAATAACAACTATCAGACGTTCAACGAAGAAGAACGTAAAAGACAAGAAGACAAAAAGACAAAAACCTTCAGAGAGAGACAGAGAGAGAAGACAGAAGAGGACAGAGAGAGAAGACAGAGAGAGAGACAGAGACAGACAAGAAACAGAGACAGAGACAGATGCACAGCAGCAGAGACAGACGAGGATGGGCAGACAGACATAAATGAGAAAAGACGTAGACAGAACGAGAGAGAGCAAAAGACTGGACGAAAGAG
>JAPXFY010000015.1:52391793-52394293 GCA_030674185.1 Monoplex corrugatus | reverse complement strand
CCACTGACATTCGCAGAAATACCGTTCTATCCATTATAAACATAATGTAAGTTATATTAGACATAATGTGAATTATATCAGAATACGTAAATGCAAACTGGAATGAAAATTATTAGTGAAGAAGCCAACTTACATAATACATCTGCCATTATGAGTCTGCCTATATCAAAGCAATTGTAAAATGGATACTGCATAAGAATTAAAATTTCAAAAAGAAAGGAGAAAAAAGAAAAAAAAAGATAGAAAAAAGGAAGGAAGGAAGGAAGGAAGGAAGGAAGGAACGAACGAACGAAGGAAGGAACGAAGGAAGGAACGAAGGAAGAAGGAAAACGTACATAAAGAAAGAAAGGAGAGGCAGAGAGAAAGAGAGAGAGAGAGAGAGACAGACAGACAGAGAGACAGACACAGACAGACAGACAGACAGACAGATGAACAGACAGAGACAGAGACAGAGGCAGAGGGAGAGACAGAAACAGAGAGACAGACGAGAGAGAGAGAGAGAGAGAGAGAGAGAGAGAGAGAGAGAGAGAGAGAGAGAGAGAGAGAGAGAGAGAGAAAGAATTTGCCAGGGATTGGACCAAAACAACTGGACGGGCAGACATACACATAAGCCGACAGGAAATTGTTTCCGCTTGCCAGTTCTCCGCAATATCTTCTTACCAAACAGCGAAGCGAAGTGAAATAACCTTATCCCAGGGCCAATAACTCTGTCAGAGTGATAAAGAGAGACCATGCAGAGTGGTGACGTTTACGATGGAAACACAGGGAGCAGTTTATCGAGTGGTGGATGTCGATATGCTGACTGCTGAACTCTTTCAATGTCTGCTTGTATACGTTATCCTGGTGGGTTTCTGTGAGGCGCTACATGTACTTAAAGAGCAGAAAACATTCACCCTTTGGTTCCTTCGGGTGATCTAACAGCGACCTTCAGCTTCTTGAATCACCAGGTTCTGCCAGTTTCCTGAGTCAAAGGGTTAAAATGATTGTTATACACTACCTATCTGTCTGTCTTTGTCGGTGTGTATATCTGTCTGTCTGTTTTGTTTGTCGGTCTGTCTGATTGTTTGTCTGCCTCTGTCACGCTCTCTCTCTTTCCCGCACTCTCTCTCTCTCTCTCTCTCTCTCTCTCTCTCCACACACACACACACACACACACGCACACACACACACACACACACACACGCCACACACACACACACACACACGCACGCACATATATGAACATATATACATGTACATATATATATATATATATCTACATACATATGTATACACACACACACACACACGCACACACATATATATATGTGTGTGTGTGTGTGTGTGTGTGTGTGTGTGTACATATGTATGTAGATATATATATGTACATGTATATATGTTCATATATGTGCGTGTGTGTGTGTGTGTGTGTGTGTGTGTGTGTGTGTGTGTGTGTGTGTGTGTGTGTGTGTTTGTGTTTGTGGCTCTGCATCTGTGTCTGTGTGTCTGTGTATGTGCGTGTATGTACACCAATAAAACAATGATACTCAAGATTCTCACAATCACCTCTGTCGCTGTCTATATATTCGTTTGTCTGTCTGCCTGTCTGCCTGTCTCTGTTTCTGTTGTCACTGTCTCTGTCTCTGTCTGTCTGTCTGCCCGTCTGTCCGTCTGTCTGTCTGTCTGTCTGTCTGTATCTGTCTCTTTCTCTGTCTCTGACTCTCTCTCTCTCTGTGTCTCTCTCCGACTCTCTCTCTCTCTCTCTCTCTAAAATGCTGAACATCAGTAAAGAGATTATAGAATGCGAGAGAGACATCAAAATGAAATAATCAGAAACTTAGAGAAAAAGAAGGTGAAGAATACAAATGTAAACGAAAAATAGTGAGTGCGCTGTTAAAATCTCTGTGACCTCATTCAAACACACAAACATCACCACACGTAGTTTGTCTATACTCTCATATTTGCGTATCAGAAATACTTCTAAATGTGTACATACATAGAAAATGTGTGTGTGTATGGGGTGTGTGTGTGTGTGTGTGTGTGTGTGTGTGTGTGTGTGTGCGTGACACAGAGAGAGAGAGAGAGTGAGAGAGAGAAGGAGAGAAGGAGAGAGAGAGATTGACAGAATGACAGAAAAAGGAAGAGCAAAAACAAAAAAACAAAAAAAACAAAAAAAGGAGAGGGAGGCAGACAAACAGACAGACAGACAGAGAGTGAGAGAGACAGAGAGACAAAGACAGAGACAGAAACAAAGAGAGGGGGAAGCGAGAGAGAAAGGGGAGAGAGGGGAGAGAGACAGACAGACAAACAGACAAACAGAGAGACAGAGAGAAAAGAAGACTGAGAGAGAAAGAAAAAGACAAAGCGATAGCGAAAGAGATATGTATGTATATATATTGACAGACAGACAGACAGACACAAAGATCCCTCTTGTCATTACTAATTATCCTTCCCTTTTTTAGTCAAAGTCAAACGATAAAACAAGATCAGATCACCGAGTTATCGGTTGATATCATTCCTG
>JAPXFY010000015.1:52361793-52384293 GCA_030674185.1 Monoplex corrugatus | reverse complement strand
AGTGGCGTCAGCGAACCTCTCCCCTTGACGTCGCCACACCCGAGCCCGGCCATCGTTAAAGGTCAGGGTGAACCTGGACTCATCCGAAAACAAGACCCGGGCCCACTGTTGCCTTGTCCAGGTCACATGCTCCCTGGCCCAGGTCATGCGGCGCACTCTGTTGACCGGTGACAGCACGGGTCGGACGGCCGGTCTCCGTGACCTCAAGTTTGCCTCATGTAGCCGTCTTCTCACCGTGCTGCAGCTGATGTTAGCACCTGTTGCGTCCCTCAGCTGACCCCTCAAGGTCACCGCAGTGGATGCCCTTTCCCTCAGGACGGAGAGGGCAAGGTAGCGGTCTTGCTGTCTTGTCGTTACTCTGGGTCGACCCGTGTGGACGCCTTTCCTGGACTGCTCCAGTCTCATTGAAGCGCTCCAGCAGTCTCTGGATTGTGGAATGCGACACTTCAAGTCGTCTAGCAACTTCCCGCTGCGCTAGGCCTTCATCAAGCAGAGCGAGGGCTCTCCCCCGCTGCTCATCCGTCATCCGTCGTCTTGCAAGCATGGTTAAAACGAACCAAGAACGGGTCCTTTTTATCCTCGTCTGCGGGCAACTTTGGCTGGAGTAGTGTTCAAAAAGGGCTTGCCTTGCACGTGCAAAGCGAATTTTGTCGCTACCTTGCCTGCGTCGTCAGAGAGACCCTGCTGAAGATTCGACAATTTCGTGTGGAAATTGTCTTCCTTGGGCCGCCCATTGCAAATCGGCAAATCCCCAAACACGTGCCAAAAGGAAACTGCAAT
Source organism: Monoplex corrugatus (assembly GCA_030674185.1). Taxonomy (NCBI): domain Eukaryota; kingdom Metazoa; phylum Mollusca; class Gastropoda; order Littorinimorpha; family Ranellidae; genus Monoplex; species Monoplex corrugatus. The sequence continues at coordinate 52,383,513 of JAPXFY010000015.1, read as the reverse complement.
GTTGTCTGAGCTCTTATCCATTCAGTTACGGCAACGAATTGGAGAAAAGAGTAAGAGAAAATAGGTTATTTCTCCTTTCAAAAATTGACTCAAAAACGTTCCTGGCCCTTCAATAATGACGTGTAGTATATGTACTTTTTTTTCCCTTGAAGTTTCGTGTATGTTGAAGTGGTTATAGCCCTGATATGGCTCTACACGGTCGGCTGGGCTTCAAAAAACAATAAAATAATCTAGTGTTTCGTGTTCAGTCCCAGTGGACAGCTTAAAAACTGGCCTGTTGGTTGCTCATCTTAATGTTTCAGTAATGCTTATGGTGCTAACTTAGTGTTTCTCGAGTAGGCCTACCTCCCTCCTCCCCATTTAAAGAACTAACCATCGCGTGGGGTGGGGGGTGAGCAGGTTCAAGGAATAGGATCGGGTAAAATTGTTGCCATATTATGGTGGAGCGTATATGGAATTGTCTGTGTACAATCATTTTATCTTGAAACTCCGAAATTTATGAGGCTGATCACCATCTTTCAGTATAAATATCTCCACCTTCTGGAAATTCTGTGGTAGAAATGTTCTCTTTTCTGTCACTCTTGTTTCTGCCTTGTTTCTTTGCTTTGTCATTTCCTCCTATTATTGCTGGTCCATTCCATTTACGTACTCTCTCTTAGGATTGATAATTGGGTGTATGTATTTTTTGTCTGTGGGAAAATGAGATATGCGGAAGCAATTTAGGCTCCTTTATATACATGTTTTAGTGTCCTTATTTAAATTGAGTTATGTTTAAATGTGTATTCATGTATGATTTTTAAACCCGTTGTGCGATAAATTGGACGGAGTGGTCAATGCCAGGGGCATCTCCTTCGATTATGTGCGCGAATGCACTGATATGTGTACTAATTTTCTTCTTTTCCCCTGTTGAAGTATTGTATATGTCTTGAAACGATTGTAGCCCTGATATGGCTGTACGCAGCCGGCTGGGCTTTAAATTAAATAAAACAATAAGAAAGCTGATCAACCTAGGATACAAGAAACCCATATTCCATTACTGATCGTATTTGTCTGCCCTCCCCTTTCCACTAGACCTTGAGTGGTGGTCTGATTGCTAGTCTTTAAGATGAGATGATAAACTTAAGTGCCGTACACAGTATACATCTACCGCACGTTGAAGTTCACAAGGTAATAAAAGAATTACATCTTTTAAAATTCTATAGAAAAATGTGTTAATGACTAAGCAAATACACACTATAAAAATGAATGTGACAACGCACTATGGCGATTTCCTTTCCCCAGAAGGAGCGGCCCGTTTGTCACATGGGAAACCTTGAAATTCGTTGTGAACAACAAAACACTAAATCCAGTTCAGTTCGGAGTTCAGTCCATCAGGTATATCAGTATATGAAACAATGCGCCTTTTTAATCCTAAGCTTATCGAACACATAATCAGAATATCGTGAACCATGATTATTACCGTTTTTATCCAGAACGTGCGCCTTTTCAATTCCAGCACAAGCACAAGACCAAAATATTGTGAACCATGCTTATTACCGTTTTTATCCAAAGCGGTTCGCCTTTTAATTCCCAGGCACAACAAATATATGACCAGAATATTGTGAACCGTAGTCATTGTTATACATATATTCTAATAAAGAGTTCCTATGTCCACAGAAAGGTGACAGGGGACCCTCCTTCACTGTGCCTTCAGTGGACAAAAAGCCCCACATATCCAGGACCTGTGTCAACACCCCAAGACACCACAAGACTTCATTTACACGTTTCCCCACCGTCTGGTCCATCTCGTTCGATCTCATGATGACCAGTAAGTAACTAGACCAAAACTGAAAACTGGGGTGGGGGGTGGGGGATGGGATGGATAGAGGAAGGGGGAGGGTTGCAAGAGGGGTAGTGAGGTGGTGAGGATCTCAAAATTTTTAGGAACCAGCACTGTGATGGCTGTGCCAATCTGTTCGCCATCTGATGACGGACTGACTCACAGCCCAATACATCATGGGCATCTAGAACACTGAAAATCCCTCCCTCCTCTGTTCTCAGTTGGCCTGTGTATGTCTTTCAGGGCCTTGAGATCTCCTTGTTCTGTTCGTACCATGATATCCTTTGTTTTCCTCGTTTGCGTTTTCCTTCGTGGAAAGAAGTGGCAGAATGGTTAAAACGTTCGCTTGCCAATGATTCAATTCGCGGCTCCAGGGTTCGTTTACCGTAAGAGGCGTCGACTTTTCTCCTTAGTTTGACCGGAAAATCGAACTGGACGTCTAGCTCTTCGGGGGGGGGGGGGAACGAAAACGACTCGTGCTCCTTACTGGCCTGCGCACCCTAAAGAATCCACGGCAGTTGTAAATAATGAAAAGCAGGACATTCGCCCAGCTGACCTGGCTAAAAAAAACTATCGATATTGGAGATAAAGGTTCATTTCTCAATTCCCTTCCCATGAGACCCAATTAATCTTCCCACCTTTGTGGTGTCTTGGTGGAAAACAAAGTGACAGAGAAGACAGCTTGGGTCAAGGGTCATTTGTCGAACTGGCTTGAGTGTACTCTAACTTAGCATCGTGTGTGTGCGTGTGTGCATGTGCGTGTGTGCGTGTGTGTGCGTGAGACAGAAGATGACGGCTTGGGTCTGAGGTGACACGCCCTACTCCTGTCCTGTTCCCCAACCACCCCTGCTTCACACTTCTGCAAATATATAATACATACAACCAGTAGCATTAATGTGTGCCTGTACAGACCTTGTACATATGCAAAAGCATAACGGACAAAACATTCCTTTACATGAAATTTTCTGTATTCATGAACGTAAATATCAAATGAACGTTCGAGGAAACTACCATCATCACCATCCACCAAACACCAACCACCACCAACCACAACAACCACCACTACAGTCAACCATCATCACCACCAACCACACTAACCACCACCACCCCTACCACCTTCCACACCACACCACACAACCAACCACCACTGGCCATCACCATCAACCACTACCACTCACCAGCCACCACCAATAACAACCACCAACCACCACACACCAACAACCACCACCACCAACACCATCACCACCAACATAACCACCACCACCAACCACCACCACCAACAACAACCACCAGCAAGAACCACCATCACCACCACCCACTACCACCACCACCACCCACTACCACCACCACCACCCACTACCACCACCACCACCCACTACCACCATCACCCACACCATCACCACCATCACCCACAACCATCACCAACACAACCACAACCATCACCAACAACAACCACCATCATCCACCAACTACCACCACCAACCACCACCACCAACAGCAGAAACCACCACCAACCACCACCACACCACCACCACCAACAACAACCAAACACCACCAACAACCACCGCCACCACCCACCACCATCACCACAAACAACAACCACCACACCATCAACCACCATCACCACCACCAACAACAACCACCACCACCATCAACCACCACCACCACCAACAACAACCACCACTACTACCAACAACCACCACTAACCACCTCGACCAACAACCACCACCAACAACAAGCACCACCACCAACCACCAACCAAATACCAACAACAACCGCCACCAAACACCACCACCAACAACCACCACCACACCAACAACCACCACCAACAACCACCAACAACAAACACCACCAACAACAATCACTACTATCAACCACCACCGCTACCAACCACCACCACGAACCATCACCAACCACCACCACTACTTCCACCATCACCAGCACTGCCACCACCACCACCAACCACTACCACCATCACCAACCATCACCACTACCATCATCTTCCACCACCACCAATAACAACCACCACCACGCACAACCACCACCTCCAACCACCGCCACCAACCACCAACCACCATCACAACCAACCACCAACCACCACCTCCAACCACCACCACCAACCACCACCGTCACAACCAACCACCACCACCATCACCACCAACCACCACCACCATCACCACCAACCACCATCACTACCAATAACAACCACCACCATCACCACCAACCACCACCACCATCAACACCAGCCACAACCACCATCACCACCAACCACTATCACCACCACCACCATCACAACCAACCACCACCACCATCACAACCAACCACCACCACCATCACAACCAACCACCACCACCATCACAACCAACCACTACCATAATCACAACCAACCACCATCACAACCAACCACCACCACCATCACAACCAACCACCACCACCATCACAACCGACCACCATCACCACCAACCACCACCACCATCACCATCACAACCAGCCACCACCACCATCACAACCAACCACAACCACCATCACCACCATCGCCACCAACCACCACCATCAACACAGCCACAACCGCCATCACAACCAACCGCCACCACCATCACCACCAACCACCACCACCAGCCACAACCACCATTACCACCAACCACCATCACAACCAACCACCACAACCATCACCACCAACCACCACAACCATCACCATCCCATCATCATCACCAACCACCTCCACCATCACCATCACAACCAACCACAACCACCATCACCACTAACCACCATCACCACCATCACAACCAACCACCACCACCATCACAACCAACCACAACCACCATCACCACCAACCACCACCCCCACCACACGCACAGACAATAGGAATTATATTTGATGCCTTCTCCTTATTGACAGATGACTGAAGAAACTTCATGAACAACGTCTAAGCTGGACACCATTCCAGATATCCCCAGAACGGATGGTCCTGATGAGTTGCAGAATCCTTCTGCTTTACAGCAAAAGGCGAAAACTGACGTCTGCCTTTGTCAACGTGGCTGACAAGCCACACAGCCACACATCTAAAGGCCCTGAATGTATTCGACGAAGGTAACTGAAGAAAACGTGTGTGTGTGTGTTCGTTCGTTCTTTAATTTAACGTCTTTTCACTATAAGTGATATTAGACGGGGGAGGGGGGGAGGTGAAATTATTAAAAAAAAAATTTTTAAAAGTGAACAAAATAAAATGTAGAACGATAGTTGGACGGGTTGGATTTGGGGCAGAGGGAAGACAGAGGAAAAAGACATTAGCAGGTGGGGGAACAGTAAAATGGAACGAGAACTTAACACTAACAATTAACTTCAATAACGTGAAGGGAAATTGTAACACTAAAATACAAACCGAATAAAGTTAAAGTAATGCATTAACAGGACTGTGAACTAATGATTCTGAAATTCTAACTAACAACGTTTGATCTGATGTAATTTTCTGGAAATGATTTTCAGAATACTTTTCTTGAGTAAACATTTTCGGTAAAAAAGAACGTAGCATTTTGCAGTAGAATAAACAGTGAAACAGTGTGAACTGTTCGCCGCAAATACACTTGACATTTTTACAATATTTTGTTCTCAATGCGTTTAGCTGAATACGATGTGTGTGTGTGTATGTGCGTGCGTGTGCACGCTTGTTTGTGTGCGTGTGTGCGTGAGTGTGCCTATTCTTATAAGCGCGCGTGCGTTAAGTTGCCATGTATGTGTGGAGTGACAAACTAACAAATGCCCAGGTCCTAACATGCGCTGGTCTCCCCACCATGAACACACTGCTCACACAACGCAGGCTGCTCTGGCTTGGCCATGTGCTACGGAAGGAAGATGGACGTATCCAACAAGCCTCCGACAAGAGATGTGTTGGCCGCCTCCCAGAAGACGTCTGCAAGCACGATATGAAAGTTTTGGACATAACACAGATAGCTGGGAAGACACAGCAGCCGATCGCAATAGATGGCGCAGTGTGCTCCAGAAACATTTCGGGTTGGGTGGAAAAGAAGATCCAGACCTTAGCTGAGGAAAAGAGAGCCAGATGGAAAGCAAGCTCTTGTGAAGGCAATCCCATGGCCAGCATCCACACATGCATCCAATGTCGCAGAGACTGCCTTTCCCGCATCGGCCTTACCAGCCACAGCAGATACTGCTCCAGAGGCGTCGATTTGAATTGACACGACACTAGGGCGCATTATCCACAGTCGACGAAGGCCTACCACTACTAAACTACTATTTTTATAGGCGAGGTTTGTACCTAACTGAAGGAAAAAAATCTCCGGCGGAGATTTGAACCCCAGTCTCTTGCCTAACAGACGGTGATATTGACAAGTATACTACCGAGGATTACAGAACTGGTCATCTGTTGTGAGCATGATGACACAGTTTAAAACACTGTTGTTGATTCTCCTGGTTTCAAGCGACAAACGCTAAGAAAGCCACAATTCAAAAGTCTATATTTAAAACGGAGTATGGCCTTGTGAATATGATAGAAATAGAAAGCAAAAATAAAGGGTTAGAGCTAAATAGCAAGAAGACGAAAATCATAGTAATCAGTTAAGAACATGAAATCTCCTCATGCAAAATAACAGCAAACGGCACAACCTTGAGACAGGTTGATAAGTTTAGATATCTGGGAACGGTCATCTCACCAGACAGCAGATGCATATTAGAAATAGTCAGCAGAATCGGCCAAGCCAAAACCTCATTCAAGAAGATGAAAAGCATTCTTGCCAACAAATGCCTATCAATTAACATCAGGAAAAGTCCTTAAATGTTATATAGAACCAATACTGTTGTACGGATGTGATGCGTAGACAGTCAGCACGCAAAGCCAGAACAAGATTGAGGCAGCAGAGATGTAGTTTCTAAGAAGAATGAGTGTTCCATGGAGAGCAAAGAAAACAAACAAGACAGTCTTGATGGAGGCAGACACAAGTAGATCATTCATAAGGGAGATTAGGAACAGATAGGCAACATTTAAAAGCCATTTTATATGGAGAGGGGGGTTAAGGCACCTGGTCACAAGAGGAAAGCTGGATGGAAAGGGCAGAGAGGGTGGAATATGTACTTGCAGCGACAAGGGATAGATGCATGCAGCAGGGCACATGATGAGTATGGACTAATGGAAAGAGTACGCGCCTAGAAATCCAAGTTATATTCCCATCGGATGATTTTTCTCCTCCCTCCACTACACCTTGAGCGGTGGTCTGAGCGCTAGTCTTTCAGATGACACACTAAACCGAAATGCTGTACCCAAAAAGGGGTGTGGGGTGGGGTGGGGTGTGGATGCCGGAGGATCTTTCAGTACAGATGGCATCCCCACCTTCGGAAAATTCAGTACTAGAAATTTCCTGCTTTCTCTCATTCTCTGTGTTTCTTCCTTGTTCCTTCCTTGTTCCTTTTCTATCATTTCTTCTTATAATTTTCTGCTGTGCTGGTCTATTGCTCTGTTTTGTGTTCTGTGCAGTCTTACATGCTTTCTGTAGATATTGGCTTTTGGTACAGGCATTAACTACATTTTTGGCTATAAGGAAACACAATACGCAGAGGCAATTTTCGGTAATTTAGGCCATGGTTTTGTATGTTTTAGCGTCATTAGTGATCTTTATGTTTGTGTTCAGGTTTTGTTTTTTAAAACTTCACGGAGATAAATTTAAGGGAATGATCAATGCCGGGAGCATATCCTTAGATTAGTGTGCGAATGCATTGTTGTCGTAGTTGTCCCTCGTGGCGATGCCGCTGGCTCTCTCAGTGTAAATAGTATCCCCACCTTCTGGAAATCCTGTGCTAGAAATTTCCTCTTCTCTGTCACTCTTCCTTTGCTTTCTGTCATTTCTTCCTGTCATCTGCCTTGCTGGTCCATTCACTTGTATGTGTTCGAGAAAGTCTTGCGTACTTTTTCTTAGGATTGATAATTAGGTACATGTATTAAGTGCATATTTTGGCTCTAGGGAGGTGAAATATACGGAAGCAATTTCGGGTAATTTATGCCCGTTTTTTATATTAGTTTTTGGTGCCCTTAGGTATGCTCTAATTTGCCTTCAGGTGTTTTTTTTAAAATCCCCTGTGCGATAAATTCGACGGAGAGGTCAACGCAGGGGCATGTCCTTAGATTATGTGCGCGAATGCATTATGTGTATTGACTTTTTTTTTTACCCTGTTGAAGTTTTGTATGTTTTGAAGCGGTTATAGCCCTGATACGGCTCTACGCCGTCGTTTGGGCTTAACAATAACAATTTACATTCGAAGCTATTAAGTCATTTGGACTTTTTAATTTTTCTATTTGTCTGTATTTTGTGTAAGTCTTTGTACATACAATTGTGGTCTCCCATTGCAGTTTGCCCGAAATGACCTCACACCACGTCAGGATAGTAGCGTACGCTCTGCATCGAAAAAAGCAGCAAGAGCAGCAGCAGGAAGATCAAAACCAAGTAAGTCTTCCATTATGTGTTACAAAAACCGGGAAAAAAAATAACACATGGAGTAGGAGAAACCAAACAAGAAAACAAGAAAAACAAATAAAACAAAACGCATGAAAAATATGTAAAATAAAAAGAAGGAACAAAAAGATGAAGAGGAAATGAAAGACACAAGAGAACACGATCAAGAAAGGCAAGAACAAGGATAACAAGAAACGTAGAAGAAGAAGAGGAATGACAACAAAAGCACAAAAAGAATAACAAGAGATACGACATAAACTGAGCAAGAAGAAAAAGAACAATCACAGAGCTTGCACTATAAAACAAAACAACACAAAAAATCATAATCAAAACAAAAACACGCAAACAAGAAGAAAAACGCACAAAAGAAGAAAAGCCGACCAAAACGCAATATAAAGAAAATTCATGATTAGTATCATTACACAGTTGAAAACAACAGGAACATAATAGAGAAACAGAAATGGAAACAAAAACTGTGGCAACAAGCAAACCTGGAGAACAGCAAGAGCAGAAACGCCGAGAAGCAGAACGAAAACAGAAATAATTATGACATCAATGATAACAGCGACAAAAACACCACCAGCAAAACGCCAAGAACAGCATGAAGAAGAACAGTAAAAGGGAAAATATCGAGAATAAGAAGTACATCAAGAACAGTTATACCAATAAAGGAGGATCAAAGAAGCTAGAAAAGGAAAACAAAAACAAAAGCAAAACAAAACATTGAGGCCAAAGGCAGAACAAGCATAAACTTAGACGGCAAAATTAAACGTGAAAACAACAGAAAGACAAGTAGACCATGATTAATAAAACTACCAACAAAATAGAACAGGAAAACAAAAGAAAAAGGAACGTATGATCAATAAAACAAGGAACAAGCAAACAAAACAAGAGAACTAAGACATGGCAATAAGTGCAACAAGAACCTAAGAACACGATAACAAACAAAATCACGAATCGAAAAGAGGGGAAACAAACAAACGAAAAGAAACAGAAGAAGAGAAACATTTGGCAGAAATGAGAAAGGAAGCCAAGATCAGAAAAACAAAGAAATAAGTCAATGGAACAAGAAGATAAGGGAAGATGACATGGAACAAGACAAACAAAAGAACTGGAATACAGATGAAGACAAAAGCAACAAAAGCCAGTTAAAAATTAAAAGAAAGAAACTTGACCCCACCACTGAAAATAACCGAAACATACGCGTAAACACAAAGCAAACCAAGCACACTAAAAGCAAGCGTCCTCCCCCCCCCCCCCTCCAAAAAGGTAATGAATATCAACAACAACAACAAAAAGAGGAATAATCATCACGAGGATAAAAACACAGACCAAGAAGAAAGAGCAAGGATAGAAGAACAAAACCTGACATCATGGAGCACATTATTATTATAACTTATATCAACAAATGCCAGTGTCACAACGCCACAACACCAACGGGAACAGGAAGAGGAAAATATAAAAGAACTTGTACAAGACAAAACACAAACGAAAACAGGAAAACAACAACAACAAGAGCAACAAGAACAAGAACGACTCCCTACAGCACCAAGACGGCCAACGTCAAGAAGTAAAAAAAAAGTAAACAGATTGAACAAAAACAAGACAAAAGCAAAAGAGCAAAAGCGGAAGAAGAGCAACCGGAATAAAAACGACAAAAACAAAAACAAAACAAGCACAAAACAAAACAAAACAAAAAACTGTAAGAAAAAAAGAACATACAAGAAGTCAAAAACAAAACCACAATACACGTTAACAACATACACCCGCGGGTATTGGATGGGACACAGAGCAACAATGCCTCACATTTGACCAGACAATCACCTCCCAGCTTAAGTCGCCACACGGTGGCCATTTCGCCAAACATGGGGGAGGGAGGGGGCTGTCCATGCATTGCATGATTCAACAACAGCAACAAGAAGAACAAGAAGACCAAGAACGAGAAGAACAAAAACAAGAACAATGAGAACACAAACAACAACACGAACAACAACAACACGAACAACAAGAACAAGAGTAGAACAACAAGGACAAGAACAAAAAACAAGAACAGGAAGAACGAGAAGATGAACAAAAACAGCAAGAAGAAAAGGAGCAAGAAAAAGAACAAAAACAACTAGAAAAACAAGAACTACATTTAGAACAAGAACAACAATAAGAACAAGACCAAAAGCAAGAATAATAATAATAGAAAGAACAAGAAGATCCAGACCAAGAACATGAAGAACAAGAAAAGCAGCACGAAAAACAACCCAATGAACAACAAGAACAATAATAAAAACAAGGATGAAGATGACGATAACGATGACAGCGGCGGCAGCAGCGAAACTCTGAGAGCGACGCCAAAAGAAGTAACGAAAGCAGCCACGAAAAACGACGAAAACGACGACAACCGGCAATAACAAAAAGAACAACGAAAACAAGTTAAGAAGCAGATACTGACGAAAAATAGAATATAAAGTATCAAACCCAACAATGGTGAGAGCATGAAAACAATATCAACAAATTGCCGAACCACAACATCAGGAGCGTCCAGAATGTCAAGAATAAGAAAACCCACGAAGCAGAACCAAGGCAGAAAGACGGAAACCAAAAATTAAAAACAAAATCAAACAAAAAAATGTAACAACACCATATCAGAAAGAGCAACAAGAACAATAACAAAAAGAAAAAGATACAATATCAAGAAAAATAAAGCAAAGACAACAAGAAGTTAGACAAATACACAAAATAACAAGTCAACAAGAACAAGAAGAAACACGAGCACAGCAACAAGAGCAAACGTGACGAAGTAAGAGTACAGAACAATGTCAACAGTTACCAGAACTACTGCACCAAGAGCACCAGCAAGAACACGAAATAAGAAAACTACTGAAACAAGCAAAAACAAGAAGACCATTACAAAATCAACTAGGAAAAAAATCACAAATGCACTGAACAGGAAGAGCAAAACACAAAAAATAAAGATAAAACCAAAAACAAACACGACACATACTAGCAAGGCTATAAAAATTAAGAACAAACTCAAAAACAAAACAAAAAAAAACTTAAGAAGTCGAGCAAAAATGACAAAAACAAAAGCAACACTTAAATCAACAAGAACCAGAAAAACACCAACTGAAAAAAAAGAAAAAAAGAATATAAAAGCATAAACGACAACAGCAAGAGTGCATGTCAAGAAGCGAAGAAAGGAACAAACGAAGGAACAAAACAAACCTCAAAACAAAAAAAACAAAACAACCAAAACGGAAAGCAATGCACACACAAACAAGATAACAAAGAAGCATACCAAATAAAGAAGCAAACCGAAGAAAAAAAAACGGATTAAACATAAACGGGAAGACAGAAACAAAGAGAGGAATAAACAAAGGAAAAAAGAGACCAAAACAAAGAAGCACACGAAGAAGAAAGCAAAAGGAAGAAGCAAAGTTGAAACAACAGTTACAAGGGTAAAAAGGAAACAAAAGCAGAACGAAAGAAAAGAAGCAAACGAGGAACAAAACAATCACGAAAAAGAGGAAACCAAAAATGCAAAGAAAGAAAGAAGAAAACGAAGAAACAAGGAAAGAAAAACATGACAGACACAAATAAAGAACAAAAAACATAGGAATACATTTACAAAGATACAATCGAAGGAAAAATATAATCCAAGAAACACAAAGAAATTGAGAAACGTACAAGGAAGCAAAGAACAATAATAGAAAGAAACGTGCAACAACAAAAAAGAAACGCAAAGAAATCAAGAAACATACAAAGAAGCAAAGAACAATAATAGAAAGAAACGTGCAACAACAACAACAACAAAACTGCACAGAAACAAATACAATCAAACACAGAGAAGAAGAATCGATCAAAAGAAAGAAATAAGCAAAGAAACAGAAAACAAATAAAAAATAATCAGAAAAGTAAACAAACAGTGAAACAAAGAAAAACAAAGAACAATCAAAACAAGAATGATACAATAAAGAAACAAAGCAAGAAACGTACAACACAGAAACAATTGCGGAAGGGTACGATAAAAACAAACAAAAAAGGGAAACGATCAAATGTAACAAGCAAAGAACCAAAAAGAAAAAAAGCACAATCAACGATAGAGACGAAGAGGAAGCATGCAATCGAAGGGGAAAAAAGAGCAGTCGGAGATAGAAATACTATCAGATAGAAAATCAATATAAAACATGCCACACAAAAAAGAGAAAAATATCAACAAACAAGCAATCACAAAAAGAAAGTAAAAAAAATGGCCACAGCAAGAAAGGGATTAACAAGAAACACCGGAGGGATGTTTATGAGACCCGGAGTACCAATAATGCCTCACCACTTTCCGGTAGCCACTTCACATAAAACAAACAAAGGGGGAGCTGTCTATGCGCTGCATGACTCATTCAGACCCAGTCATTAATTACCTTGTTTACAAACCGAATGGCAAAGTGGGGAGACAAGTGCACCACCCAGGTCCAGCTCAGCCACCGAATCAAGAGAGAATGGAAGAGCCCTCTCTTACCTTACTCTGGGTTTCATCTCTTTTGGCAGCCACGCAGCCACCGTCTCACACAGCTGCCAGGCATTCTCCTCTTACTATGATCAACAAATAAGACAAACAAAAAAAGTCAGATACAATAAAAAAAAAACGACAAAAAAAAACAAACCCCGAAGAAATGCAAAGAAAAAAATCAAAGAAAAAAATACAATCAAAGAAATAACCAAATTACAAAAAAAAAAAAAAAAAAAAAAAAAAAAAAACGAGGAAAGAAACGGTCATAAAAAGAAACAAAGAAAATTGAAGAAACATACAATGAAAAAAAGCAAACAAAGACATAAACATTCAGTCGAAAACAGAAACAAAGAAATAAATAAGAAAAGAACTGACCAAAGCAGAAAAAAACAACAAAAAAACCAAACGAATGTACAATGATAAACAGAAAGAAACAAAGAATGAAACAATCTCAGAAGAAACAAAGAATGAAACAATCTCAGAAGAAACAAAGAATGAAACAATCTCAGAAGAAACAAAGAATGAAACAATCTCAGAAAGGGATATAAAAACAAAGAAATATATGATCAGACTGAGACAGGTCGGATAGATGTATCCGCTACTGGTAACCTGGAATCCAGTACTACCTGTCACAGGGTCGAATTGCTGGCGACTAAACCAGCAACCCCACCAGTCCTCTCAGGAGGATGGTGAGGAGGGTGGCTAGAAACCCTGGTGGAAATAAATTAGATCCATCAAAGGGCGCCAGCTCTGGAGAGCTACCCGCGGCCATCTAGCTAAGGGAGTAAACCCTGACAGTAAATCCGGTGTGGGGCCCCTAAGGCGGTTGGATGGCAAACTTTGTCACTTTCCGGCAGCTCCTGCGGCCGCGTTGGCACCAAAACGTAACAGCCCTGCTGTTCCTTTGGATCTGTCAGCGAAGTGGAGAGGGGGGACAAGTTGCATGGGCAACAGCCTGTCTTCCATATTACACTGCCCAGGCTTACATCCGTCCATTCATCCACAAACACTCTGCACCTACGACCTGGAGAGGATACTCCAGCCTCGCTACTAACACTAGTGTCGGCACAACACGGGAAGCAACAGATACCGGTGATAAGTCATTGCTCAACTGGCGTAGAGCTGACGCCAGGGGTTGCTTTTGACGGTGGGAGAGACCTTCGTGTCTTACTGGACAGCTACCGTCCACCTAAGCTGGGCAGCCCCCAGCCAGTTAGGTGCTGTCCTGCCACGACCTGCCTTCTTCATTGGGTGCATGAAGATTAGGAGAAAATCTGACAAGCAGGTCGTTAATTACCGCACCAAACAAAAAGAAAAATTCAAATTCAAGAAACGGATCAGGAAAAGGATCAGCAGTGAAACTGGGCTGTTGGAATGTCCGAACAATGATGCCTGGGCTCTCCCAAGATCTGCAAGACATCAGCGACGCCAGAAAAACCGCCGTCATAAACAGCGAACTAAAGAGGCTCAATGTGGACATTGCTACTCTGCAGGAAACACAGCTGGCTGACTCAGGAACACTAAAGGAAAGGGACTACACCTTCTTCTGGCAAGAAAAGAGTTCTGATGCCCCAAGAGAGCACGGAGTAGGCTTTGCAGTAAGGAACAGCCTGCTGAACATGATTGAACCAGGCAGCGGCGGTTCAGAACGACTCTTGACTCTCCACCTCAACACCACCGAAGGCTATGTCACTCTCATCAGCGTTTATGCCCCAACTCTGTCCGCCTCTCCAGACACCAAGGATGAGTTCTACGAAAATCTTGCATCAACCATAAGGAACATCCCCAGGACAGAACAATTTGTTCTCCTGGGCGACTTCAACGCCAGAGTGGGTGCAGACAATGACTCATGGCCCTTCTGCCTCGGTTCCTTTGGAGTGGGGAAAATGAATGAGAATGGACAGCGACTGCTTGAGTTTTGCGCCTGCCATGAACTGTGCATCGCCAACTCCTTCTTCAAGACGAAGCCTCAGCACAAAGTCTCCTGGAGGCATCCCCGCTCAAAACTTTGGCACCAACTGGATTTGATCCTAGTAAGACGTGCTGCGATCAAAAACGTTTTCCACACTCGCTCTTATCACAGCGCAGACTGCGACACAGACCACTCTCTGGTATGTTGCAAGATCAGGCTACAACCAAAGAAGTTCCACTGCTCAAAGAAACAAGGGAATCCTCGAATTGACGTCAGCAAGATGTCTCAGCCAGATCTTGTAGAACAGTTCGCAGAGGCCTTTCATTGCATTGCAGCCCAGAGACTCTGCCACTGAGAGATGGGAAACGCTACGAGACACCATGCACCGCATTGCTATGGCCACCTTTGGGAAGAAAACTGTGAAGTCCCACGACTGGTTTGAGGCCAAATCATCAGAGATGACTCCCACTGTTGAGGCCAAGCGTGCCGCACTCACCTAGTATAAGCGGTCACCCAGTGAGAAGAACCTGCAAATCCTCAGGGCTGCCAGAAGTAAGGTTCAGCTTAACGCCAGGCGCTGCGCAAACGAGTACTGGACAGAGCTCGGCGAAGAGATACAGAGTGCTGCTGAAAGAGGCAACATCCGAGGAATGTATGATGGCATCAAGAAGGCACTGGGACCAACACAGAGCAAGATCGCCCCCCTCAAATCCTCCACTGGGGAAGTAATCAGCAATCCTAGCCAACAGATGGAAAGATGGGCGGAACACTACTCCGACCTCTACTCCACACAGAACATGGTGTCCCCCTTAGCCCTCGATGCCATCAAGTGCATGCCCTTAATGGAAGAACTTGACGCAGAGCCAACTGCGGACGAACTCAGCAAGGCCATTGATAGCCTGGCATCAGGGAAGGCACCTGGCAACGACGGAATTCCCCCAGACCTCATCAAGCACTGCAAGACTTCTCTTCTGCACCCTTTGCACGCAGTTCTCTGTCAGTGTTGGAATGAGGGAGCTGTACCACAGGACATGAGGGACGTCAAGATCGTCACCCTGTACAAAAACAAGGGCGAAAGGAGCGACTGCAACAACTACAGAGGTATCTCGCTCCTCAGCATTGTTGGCAAGTTTACGCTCGGATCCTCCTAATCCGCCTGCAGAAACTGGCTGAACGCGTCTACCCGGAATCACAGTGTGGTTTTCGAGCAGAGAGATCCACGGTAGACATGGTCTTCTCCCTTCGCCAAATCCAGGAGAAGTGCAGAGAGCAGCGGATGCCCCTGTATGTGGCATTCATTGACCTCACCAAGGCCTTTGACCTAGTCAGCAGAGATGGCCTTTTCAGGGCTCTCCGAAAAATCGGCTGCCCCCCCAAACTGCGCAGCTTAATTGAGTCCTTCCACTCAAACATGAAAGGGACGGTGCAGTTCAACGGAATCCTCTCCAAGCCCTTCGACGTACGCAGCGGTGTGAAACAAGGCTGCGTCCTGGCCCCAACCCTCTTTGGAATCTTCTTCGCTCTCCTGAGGCATGCGTTCAGCACAGCGCAAGAAGGGATCCACCTGCGGACCAGATCAGATGGCAGGCTCTTCAACCTCGCCCGCCTCAGAGCAAGGACAAAGGTCCGTGAAGCCCTCATCAGAGACATGTTATTTGCCGACGATGCCGCAGTTGTGACCCATACTCAGCGGGACTTGCAGTCACTAATGGACCGCTTCTCCCAGGCCTGCAAAGATTTTGGTCTGACCATCAGTCTTAAGAAGACAAACGTCCTGGGCCAAGACACGCCATCTCCACCAGCCATCACCATTGATGACTACGGCTTGAAGCCATCCATCAATTCATATATCTTGGGTCCACCGTCACCGATAACCTCTCCCTTGACACAGAGGTCGACAAGAGGATCGGGAAGGCAGCCACAACACTAGCCCGCCTCACACAAAGGGTGTGGACAAATCCCAAGCTGACCACAAAGACAAAGATGGCTGTATACAACGCCTGTGTCCTCAGCACCTTGCTGTATGGCAGCGAGGCGTGGACCACGCATGCTCATCAGGAGAAAAGGCTCAATACCTTCCACCTGAGAAGCCTACGGCGCATACTTGGCATTTCCTGGCAAGACAAGGTGACCCACACCGAAGTCCTAACCTGCGCTGGCCTCCCAACCATGCATACCATGCTGAGACAGCGTCGGCTGCGCTGGTTGGGCCACGTTCGCCGCATGGAAGATGGTCGCATCCCAAAAGACATCCTTTATGGTGAGCTTGCCACAGGGCAGAGAAACATTGGCCGCCCACAGCTGAGATACAAAGACGTTTGCAAGTGTGACATGAAGGCGCTTGAGATCAACACTGAGTCCTGGGAGGACCTCGCAGACGACCGCAACAGCTGGAGAACTATTCTCAAGAAACAGCCGCGGATTGGTGAGGACAAACTGTCAGCTGCTGCAGCAGAAAAGCGAGTTCGCAGAAAAGGGATGACAGCCAACAGACCAGCATCAGCATACACATGCGACCGCTGCGACAGAGACTGCCTCTCTCGCATTGGTCTGTACAGTCACAGGCGACGCTGCTTGGACCAAGCAGACAGCCCATCTAGACATTAGAACGGATGTACTTTGTCCATGGTCAGTCATGACCGAGGGAGGCCTACTACTATATGATCAGAATAAGAAATGAGGAAAGAAACAAAGTAGCAAATAAAGACATACTGTCACAGAAACAATCACAGAAAAAAAAACGAAGAAAAAATGAGGAAAGAAACAAAAATTCACATAAAGAATAACATACAATCAAACAAAGAAGCAACAATTATAATATAAAAAAAAACACAAAGAAAGAAATGTGAATGTCGAAAAAAGCAAAGAAAGAACGACGGAAAGAAACAACAAAAGACAAAAAGAAAATAAGAAGAAAGAAATGATTAAGAAAAGAATAAAATCCAAACAAGAAACAAAGAAAGGATTTAAGACAGAAACAAACACAGAGAGAAACGTTAACAAGAAACATACGAGGGTGCTGGATTGGACTCAGAACAACAAAGCCTCACCACCGCCCAAACAGTCACCTGTCAGAGCTCCGGGCGCTTCATGTTAGCCATCTCACCAAACAAAGGACTGTCCATGCGCTGCACGATCCATTCGGGCCTAGTCATCGATTACCTGTCACAAGCCGAATGGCAAGGTGGGGCGAAGACGAACTTCTCAGCACTGGCCAGACAATCGCCGCCCAGCTTCCGATGCCACACTGTAGCCATCTCGCCAGAAAGAAGACACGAAACATAAGTCAAAGAAAGAATCAATAAGAACGAGAAACAAAGAAAAAAGAGCAACGAAAACGAGAAACAAAGAAACCAAATATCTAATATCAAATCAACAAACGAAAAGCAATAAAAGATAAGCCGCCACCACCACCACCACCATCAACAACAACAAAAAAACAAAAAGAAGGAATCAATCAAAACAGAAAGAAAAGAAAAGAAAAAAAAACCAACAAACGATCAAAAACAGAAAAAAGAAGCAATCAAAACCAAAGTAAGAAACGAACAAAAAACTACAACTCTTCGGAAAAAATCTACCAGGAATAACAATATGAATGTGGAGAACACAATATACAGAAAACACAAGGTCAAGAAAAGCAGCATGAAAATTAACAACATGGAAAAACCAAGGAATAGATCAGCAAGAAAATAATGCGGAAAATAAAAGAAAAAAAAAGAACAAGACGATAACGGCAACAAAGATCAACCAGCCAAAGCAAAGTAATAAACAACAATAGCAACAATAAACACACACACACACACACACACACACACACACACACACACACACACACACACACACACACACACACACACACACACACACACACATCAGCACACATCAGCACACACTAGCAAGAAAACAAAACGACGAGAAAAGTGATCAGTTACCATGAAATGAGAACTGGAACAAGAAGACTACCACAAACCACAAGGACAAGAAAAATGACTGCAAAAACAAGAAACAAGCGAGACGAAAAACCACATGAAAATCAATGAAAACTAGATCGACATGTAACAGCCTTTTCCCCTCCCCCCCCCCCCCCCCCCCCCACCAAAAAAAAATTGAATTTGAATATAATAAAGCAGAAGAACAAGAAGACAGATCAGGACATAACCACAAAAAATAAAACAATAGAAATGATAAAGAACTACCACCAGCACAAACATGAAGACTAGCAAGGACATCAGACAACAGAAGGCGCATTGTTGTGGTCTCCCGCATCGTGTGACAGCAAGAGTGCTCCGACGGGTTTGATCGGGAGAGAGTGTCAGGTCATCACTCCAGCGTCTATCCACCAGTTGCGGGTCTTTGTCAACCATCTGGCGCCAGTTCATTATTGGTCTTCCCTTCTTTCGTTGTACTCTAGGTTTTATACCCCGTGGGGATGCCAGGGGCTCTTTCAGTATAAATAGTATCCGCACCTTCTGGAAATTCTGTTAGAAATTTCCTGTTTTCTCTCGCTGTTTCTTTCTTCCGCCTTTGCTTTCTGTCATTTCTTCCTATCATTTTCTGTCTTGCTGGCCAATGCCTGTATGTGTTCGATAAAGTCTGACGTACTTTTTCTTAGGATTGATAATTGGGTACATGTATTACGTGTATTTTTGGCTCCAGGGAGGTGAGATATGCGGACGCAATTTTAGGTAATTTATGCCCGTTTTTATATATGTTTTGGTGTCCTTAGGTATGCTCAAATTTCTGATATTTGTGCGATAAGTTGGAGTGGTCAACGCCAGCGGCAGTTCCTTACATTATGTGCGCAACTGCATTGATATGTGTACTTATTTTTTTTTCCTTCTGATGTTTTGCATGTTTTGAGGTGGTTGTAGCCCTGATATGGCTCTGTGCGGTCGGCTGGGATTTAAAAACAATAACAATAACTCTGGGTTCTAGTTGAGGACTTCGTTGGCATGTCTGGAAGATGGTAGTGTAGTAGCATGGCCCAGCCAATTCAGTCGACGCTTGCAGATATTGGTAACTGGGTCTGTTTGCTTCTTGCCCTTTACTTAACCGTTGTCACTTTCCTTTTGATGCCCAAAATCTTGCGTGGGTACTCGAGGTCAAACGATTCGAGCTTTTTTGTTCTGGCTTGTTTTCAAGTACCACGTTTCACAAGTGTACAGTTGACAGAACTTTGGAATTATAGAATCGCAATTTCAGTAGAGTAAAATTTTCCTGCTATTCCAGATATTATCTCGTTGACATCTGCAGTCGCTTTGCCCATGTGACAGTTCAGTTCTGTAATCATTCTTTCTTCATTTTGTTTTATTCGTTCTTGGTATTCTGCGTCAGGCAAAGTGCTTTTGATATTGCAAAACAAAGGCCGAAAGATCGGGTCTTTGCATGTGCATCTCTGGAAACCTAGAGGATGCCTGGTATCTTCAGAGTTGTTTCGTCTATGTATCTAGCAGGGAGGCAGAGTATTCAGTACTCTTTGGGACATCTAGCCAATACCATGCTGGTGATCCTGCTTTACTTCTGAGCCTGTATCTTATCTTGGGGGTCTTCAACACTTCACTGAGTCTCCGTGTGTGAACACAGTTCTAGGAACCTTTCTGTGTTACTATCAATTGCCTTCAGCTATCGCCGTTTTCCTGTCCAGGCGTTTTTTGCTCAGATCTCGTAACAGAAGAACTCCGGATAGGGGTAAAACAGAGGGAGGCAACTCCGGATGGGGGGGGGGGGGGGCGGGGTGTGGACAGAGAGGGAACTCCAGATGGGAGGGAGAACAGAGGGAGGGAACTCTGGATAGGAGGGAGAACAGAGGGAGGGAACCCAGGATGGGCGGAGAGAACAGAGGGAGTGAACTCTAGATAGGAGGGAGAACAGAGGGAGGGAACTTCGGAGGGGGGGGGGAACAGAGGGAGGGAACTCAGGGGAGTGGGAACAACGAGGGAACTCGGGAGGGGGAGGGACAGAGGGAGGGAACTCTGGATAGGGGGAAACAATAGGAGGGACTCCAGGTTGGGTGGGGGAGAACAGAGGGAGGGAACTCCAGATTGGAGGGGGGGGGGAGAACAGAGAGAGGAACTCGGGATGGCTGGGGAAACGGAGGGGGGGAACTCTGGATAGCGGGAAGGAACTCTGTATTTGGGAGGAAACGGAGGAAGTGAATTGAGGAGGGGGTAACGGAGCGAGGGAACTCTGTTATGGTAGGGGAGACGAAACATCGGATGGGGGCAGAACACAGGGAGGGAACACCAGATAGGGAGGAAAATCCGTAGGGGGAAGACCAGAGGAACTTCGGATGGGAGCGGGGCGGGGGGGGGGGGGACTGGATGGGCGGGGGGAGAACAGAGGGAGAGAAACCTGGAAGGGGGGATCAGGAAGGGAACCCCAGGGGGCAGAAGAAAAGAGGAAGGGGGGGGGGAGACATAGGGAGGAAACCCCTGATGAGGGGGGGAACTGCGGTTGTAGGGGGGGGGGAAGAGAGGGAGGGAACTCCATGGGAGTGGCGGGAGAAAAGAGGATGAAACTCTGGACGGGAATGGAGGGGGGGGGGAGAACGGAGGGGAGGGAACTTTGGATGGGAAGGGAGGGGAGGGAACTCTGGACGGGAAGGGGTGGTGGAGAACTGGAGGGGAGCGAACTCTGGATGGGAATGAAAGGGTTGGAGAGAACGGGAGGGAAGGAAAATCTGGATGGGAAGGGGGGGGGGGAGAGAACGGGGGAGAGGGAACTCTGGATGGAAAGGGGCAAGAGAACGGGAAGGGAGAGAACTCTGGATGGGAAGGGGTGAGGGTAGAACTCGAGGAGAGGGAACTCTGGATGGGAAAGGTTTGGGGGTAGAACTGGAGGGGGTGGGGACTCTGGATGGGAAGGGGAAGAGAACAGAAGGGGAGGGAACTCAGGAACGGAGGGGGGAATAGGAAGTGAAGAAACTCTGGATGGGAAGGGGGAGAGGGGAGGGAACTCTGGATGGGAAGGGGTGGGGGAGGGAATTCTGGATGGGAGGGAACGTGAGGAGAACGGGAAGGGAGGGAACTCTGGA
>JAPXFY010000015.1:52336793-52356793 GCA_030674185.1 Monoplex corrugatus | reverse complement strand
GCGAGGGCTCTCCCCCGCTGCTCATCCGTCATCCGTCGTCTTGCAAGCATGGTTAAAACGAACCAAGAACGGGTCCTTTTTATCCTCGTCTGCGGGCAACTTTGGCTGGAGTAGTGTTCAAAAAGGGCTTGCCTTGCACGTGCAAAGCGAATTTTGTCGCTACCTTGCCTGCGTCGTCAGAGAGACCCTGCTGAAGATTCGACAATTTCGTGTGGAAATTGTCTTCCTTGGGCCGCCCATTGCAAATCGGCAAATCCCCAAACACGTGCCAAAAGGAAACTGCAATGTTGTCTGAGCTCTTATCCATTCAGTTACGGCAACGAATTGGAGAAAAGAGTAAGAGAAAATAGGTTATTTCTCCTTTCAAAAATTGACTCAAAAACGTTCCTGGCCCTTCAATAATGACGTGTAGTATATGTTAAAACGGGCGTAAATTACCTAAAATTGCTTCCGCCTATCTCATTTCCTTAGAGCTAAAAATGTACTTAATACATGTACCTAATTATCAGTCCTAAGAGAAAGTACGTAAGACTTTATCGAACACGTACAGGTTGATGGACCAGCAAGGCGGAAACTGATAGGAAGAAAGGACCGAAAGCAAAGGAACCAGGCAGAAACAAAGAGAGTGACAGAAAAGAGGAAATTTCTAGCATAGAATATCCATAAAGCGGGGATACTATTTATACTGGAAGAGCCCCCGGCATCCCCGCGGGAGGATGGGCACGGCTGCCTAGTGGGTTAGTGTCAAACTTCCAATAGGACCATCATGGGTTCGATTCGCCTAGATACGTTTGGCTGGGGGTAAAGGCTGTACATACATTCCGATCTCCCAGGTCTACATGTGTGCAGATGTGTCATTACCTATACGCCTCCACCCCCACCCCCCACCCCTGCGTGTGTGCATATGCATGCAGAATATCAAATCTGTACTGTATGTTATTATTAAAGATCATTTAAGTCATGTCAATGGCTGGATTGAAGCAACTGCAAGTTTGAAAAAAATGGCTTTTAGCCCATAAATTCTGTCCTTGGAAAACAAAAAATCATTTACACTATTGCCGTTATTCATTTGCTTATATATTTTATTTTTTGTTTTTATCTATTCATTTATTTATCTATTTGTTTATTTATTCATTCATTTATTTAT
Source organism: Monoplex corrugatus (assembly GCA_030674185.1). Lineage (NCBI taxonomy): Eukaryota > Metazoa > Mollusca > Gastropoda > Littorinimorpha > Ranellidae > Monoplex > Monoplex corrugatus. The sequence continues at coordinate 52,355,646 of JAPXFY010000015.1, read as the reverse complement.
TCATTTATTTATTTATTTATTTATTTATTTATTTGTTTATTTATTTATTTATTTATTTATCATTTATTTATTTATTCATTTATTTATCTAAATATTCATTTATTTATTTATTTGTGTATTTATTATTTATTTGTGTATTTATGTATTCATTCATTTATTTATTATGTATTTATTTATTTATTCATCCTATTCATTCATTTATCTATTTTTTTGTCGTCTTTACATTTTCATTTCAATTCTGATAATACTTTTTAGCATCATTCCGCTCAGCTAGGTTACCTTTATGCCCACCTTTTTTTCCCGTCCCATTTTCTACACCACCTTGATGGACACAAAAGCCGGCACAGTTTTTACAATGCGATGTTAATGATGTCGATAAGAATGATAATCATGATGCCATGGAGTTCCATCTACAATTGAGACTGCGAGGCAGGGCTGTACTCTACGCTTACTATCATAATATATCCTGGCATCAACCAGGCCCGAGAGATACAAACACCTGTGGAACTGGTCAGAAGATTTGAGCAACACACTCTATAACGCATCCGTAAAGTGGATGAGATTAGACTGTGTGGTCCTAGTATTCCCAATGAGCCCATAGCACATCCAGCTCTGGGTAGGAACCGGTTAGAGCCGAAACAACCCACACTGACTTTTGAAAAGACTGATGGGGATTCGAATCCACAACCTTCCAATCGGTGGTCCGTTGTGTTAACCACTACACCACGGCGACTGGTGTCAGTTCTGTTAATTAGTCTATCATGTCCTTCCCAGCTCACCACCCTTTATCCTTGTCGATTTGTTTTCTTTGTTAAAACTATGCTGCACATGTAGTGACGTCATTGTGAGCAAACTTATTTGAAAACTGTAATTTATATGGTTGAGAGAATTTTCTTTCCGAGAATAAATACCAAGGGATTGAAATATTCAGTCCCACAAAACTAGAAAATTTAATACTTCTCTGCCTTTGTCAGATAATTGTTAGCAAAAACGAACACCAAGTTTAATTAGTCCTTCACAGGTTGAGATGATAACCACTTTTTTGTTGTTCTTGTTGTTATTGAGAGTTTACAGTTTGGAGTTTGCTCAAGATGGATTCATCGCACTCGGACAATTCCACATGCGCTCCACCCAAATCTGCCAGTAATGCGCTTCACTCAATTATATGGCAGACTCCCTGAGCCCGTACAAAACCCCTATGCGCTGACAAATTTATGAACTGTTGACATGTGCTCAGTTCTTGATGTTCCTTCTTAAACTTCCAGTGTATGAAATATCAATGTAGGTGTTCTGTATTCCTAATGGAGTTCATAGGTCAACAATGTCTTTTCATGTGTGTGTAAGTTTTCGCCATTTTTCGTTGCCATATTGTGTATTTGATGTTTGTTTATTGTGAAAGAAAAAATGAAAAAAATAAAAGTTTACTGAATAAAAACTGCACTGGCAAAGTCTTGGACTGAGGAACGAAAAGGAGGGGTAATGGTGGAAATCTCTGAAATACTAAGCTGACGCCACTAGAATGATGGAAACATTAACATGGGCAGCAAACAGGCCTGTGTTTAATGTTGCAGGCTGGGATTGAACTCAAGATATCAGATCCTGAGACAACGGCTCTACCAAAAGAACCAACCAGGCCATGTTGATACTTCTCTGTAGGAAGACCTTAACATTGAGAGCAGTCCAAAAAAACAAGTGCGACTGCAAGCGTTCAAGCAAACAAGAACAAGAACAACACGAAAATACAGGGGGGTGCAAAAGTAAGTATACAGTTATGAAAAAAGAAAACACGTACAATACTCTGTGCATTTATTATACAAACAAATGAATATTGCATAAACATGTAATAATAAGCACAGCCTTAATCCCTCAGATACTCAAACTGCTTGCCGTCGGTATTCACACACTCCTCTAATCGAGAGCGGACACTCATGCACACTCTAGCACACAGATCTTTATCAGCATCAATTTCTTGACAATCCTGCAAGATGAACTGAATCATGTCATTAACAGTGCGCGGCTTGCATATTATTAGTTACGATAAAATATAATTAATGACACTGAAAATATCGAAAACAAGGCCAACTAACTTAATGTGCTAATGATTTTAATGAATTAAGCATAATAATGATGTGATACTTACTGTATACCTACTTTTGCACCCCCCTGTATAATCAGAACGCGTATTTAATACAACCAGACAAGACAGGCGCAAATTTTCGACCAACTTGGCCATTGTCAAGCGTAAATGTAAGATCACAAACGAACAGACACCAAATACAAAGATTAGGAGAAAAAAGACTGACACTTCCCCGCTGATTCCTCCAGTGGGAGACAAGGACTAAAAGCAAGTTATTAAGGTCTATGTGACAGACAAGGTATCCAGGTGGGTCAACATCATACTTCCATTTGGGGGATCATGAGTTCATTCCTGCCTGGATACCTCCGCCTGGCAGGTAACAGGTGGATTATTTTCATCTTCCTATTTCCCGGGTCAGCATGTGTGCACATCTGCCAATGTTTTAACCCCTTTTGTGTTTATACGCATGGAGAAAAATAGCGAGAAGACGGGTAATCAGAAAAAACCCCAATAAAAAACAAAACAAAAACAAAAAACCTAGCAAATGGCACGACAGTGAGACAGGTTGATAAGTTTAAATATCTGGGAATAGTTGTCTCACCAGACGGCAGATGCACATTAGAAACAGCCAACAGAATCGGCCAAGCCTAAACAGCGTTCAGGAAAATGAAAAGTGTTCTTACCAACAAATGCTTATCAATTAACATTAGGAAGAGAGTTCTTAGGTATTATATAGAACCGATATTGTTGTACGGGTGTGAAGCGTGGACAGTCAACACGCAACGTCAGGACAAGATTGAGGCAGCTGAAATGTGGTTTCTTAGAAGAATGTCAAGAATTCTATGGGCAGCGAAGAAAACGAACGAGACACAAAAAAAGAACATTCACGAAGAAGACTAAGAAAAGACAAGCAACATTTATAGTACATTTTATGAGGCAAGAGAAATTAGAGCACCTAGTCACAACAGGAAAGCTGAAGAAAAACACGAGAACACCAGGCAGACCCAGGGAGAAAATATTAGACAGACTTGCGCAGTGGATAAAAGACAGACAGGGTGGGAGAAGTACTTGCAGCGACAAAGGATGGATTGAATGGAAGGCCATGATCGCCAACGCCACGTGGCAGGGCAGGGCACATAACGGTGATTATGATAACGTATGCAGAATATCAGATAAGCACGTTAAAGATCTTGTATGTCATGTGAGTGTCTAATGGCTGACACTGTATAGAAAGATAGAAACACTCAGCAGGCGCACACACACATAAAATTAATCAAAGATACAGACTGTGTAACAACATAGTGGAATGTGGTCAGTTGGCCTAATAGCTTGAGTGTTCCGTGTTCCACAAACAAGTCTGATTGAGTATAATGCCCAATGGGGTACCCATGGTTTAGGAGAAGTAACGCTATACAAGAATGACTTGTAACAACGATCTAGAATCTTGTATTCTTTTTATTGTACTAATGGGCATTTACCCTTTGACTTCCGCATCCCATCCACCAACTGCAAAAAATAACCCTTTGACTTCTTCATCCTATCCATCAATTGCAAAAACTTAACCCTTTGACTTCCACATCCTATCCACCAACTGCAAAAATTTAACCCTTTGACTTCTCATCCTATCCACCAACTGCAAAAAACTTAACCTTTGATTTCCGCATCCTGTCCACCAACAGCAAAAAAAAGCAACTAACCCTTTGATTTCCTCATCCTACCCACCAGTTTCCTGCAGAAAGCTGGCAGATAGGGTGAGGGAGTCAAAGGGTTAATTTTTTTTTTTTGATAGCATGATTGCCAATGCAGGAAGCCGGTGGACAGGCTGTGGGAGTTAAAGGGTGAAAACGTGTGACTTAAAGGCGATGCTCACTTATTGGAGTGATTTTTATTTCTCCGACGTCTGTGGCCAAGGGCAGGTAATTACGTTTTCTGATGTCAATCATGTGAGGCCGAATGGTCCACATTCTTTCTTATCGTTCTTTGATATGTAGATCTTGGCAGTGATTTCTTTATTTCAGAGAATTTGTTTGATTCTTTAGGAATCCGGTCACCAAGTGCACTGCCGGTTTAATAATCTCCCCCCTTCCAACACACACATAACGCACGCACGCACACACACATTCACACACACGCACACACACACACACACACTACAAATAAGCGCATAAACTCACACACACACTACAAACACACACACACACACACACACACACACACACACACACACACATACACACACACACAACAAACACACACACACTTTTTTTTAGACATTCTTATACACACGCACACACACACACACACACACACACAAAACACACACACATATGACACATATATGCATACACGCACGCACACATACATACACACACATTTACACCACCAACAAACATAAATTTACATTACAATTACACAGCACACATACTTCTTTATAGGCATGCACACACACGCACACACACACACACATTCACACAGACACACGCACACACACACACTTAATACACACACAGACACACACACACTCACACTCACACCCAAACACCACTATCCACCACCCCACCCCACACACATTTTTTTTTATAAGAAAAAAATGTAAGCAAAATATTAACGAAAATAGACGAAGAAGTTTATACAACAGCCACCAACCGACCTTTCAAACTAGATCAAGTCAGTGCACTAGCATCATTACACTCGCTCACCTGTTCAAACGTTGATTGGCGTGTTTTCCAAACAGCCCGGGTGCCCCTGTTTCATTTAGATGGGCAACCTGGATGATTTTATCACGTGTGCTCGTTAGATGATCTCTGTCCTGTTAACGACATGGACAAAACCAGGTAAATGTCAGACAAAAACAAAAACAAAAACAAAAACAAACATAAAAACCCAAAAACATTTAGCAAGTTAATTTTGGCAAGACTTTAATCATGGATTCATCATACACGTAAACGTACACTGATGCTCACCCATCCAGCCTCGTACTCGCGCACGTGTACACACGCACACCCGCGCACACACAGCACAAAATGACGATGAAAATTATTGAAATGCTAATTCAAAATCATGAACAAACAAACAAACAAACAAACAAACAACAAACACAAACAAGCAACAACCGTACAAACTAAACTAAAAAACATATGGGCAACAGTAAAAACACATACTTTTGTTTGTTTTTCCAACAAGCTAATTATAGATGTTTACCTTTATGTTTCATGGACCAAACTCATTATGCCTAAACAATTTGTTGCTGACATTAGAGACACCAAAAAAGAATCCTGTCTGCTGCTTCTTCTCGTGTGTCCCCCTCCCACCAGCTCCTGATGACCATATCATTATGAGATCAGAACAAAAGCTAGAAATAAGAAATAAGAAACAATAGCACTGTATTGTAAATGGCACGCATTCATGGGAAGTCTGCGTTCTAAACGCTATATTTTCTCTAGCTTTTCTTCTTTCAGCTTCTTTTATTTCTTTCAAAAAAAAACAACAAAAAACAAAAAAACACTCTCTTCAGCCTTTCGTTACTAACATGTTTATAATCTGGAAAGGTAGGATCTTTTGAAACCTTTTTGGTGTAGATGCTATTCCATATCAAACTGTGAAATTTTGCAAAAAATGACTGGTTTTGCACATGAGGCCTGTCATTATTGTCAACACTTTTCTGTCACATTTCGTATAATGTACACAGTACAGATGAACGTGTTAATGATACTATACGTGAAACGGATTTATTTGCTCGTCATATTTTGTGTTTTTCTTGTTCCACAACTCCAGTATAATGGTGATGATGATAAGAGTAATAATAATAATAATGATGATGATGATAATAATAATAATAATAACAACAATAACAATCATCATCATCATCATCATCATAGTTAACAAGAAACGTCACGAGGGTGCGCACGGGACCCAGATCACCAGTGCCGCACGGGACCCAGATCACCAGTGCCCCACCACTCTCCGGACAATCACTTCCCAAGCTCCCAACGCCACTCGATAGTCATTTCATCCAGCAAAGGGGGGCTATTTATGCGTCGCATGACCCATTCGGACCCAGTCATCAGTTACCTTGTTTAAAAACCAACTTGCAAGGTGGGCAAGATGACAAACCCCGGGACATATATAGCCACACAACGCGCACCAACCAGGTCCAGCCCAGCCTCTGGGCCAAAAGAGAATGGAAGATCCCTCTCTCGCCCCTCTCTGGCCTTCATCTCTCTTTCGGGCAGCCCCCCCCCCCTCTCCCTCTACCCCTCACTAGAGCTCGCATAGCTGTCACCTCCTTTCCCATTACTATATAGTCTCGACAGTACGTAGTCGGAAGCTCCCACAGTTGCCTTACTTCATCTACAAGGTTGGTTTGAATGGCCGCAAAAGTGGCCAGGCATGATGCTCCAGACACAGCCCATTTAGCCGTTCAGCAAGATCTCACAGGCTCCAAACGGGATCCCAAGTTTGCCGTCTTTCCGAGCGAAATAATAATAATAATAATAACAACAATGACCATAATAATAATAACAATGATAATAATAATAATAAACAAAAATAATAATATAATATTGATAATATTAATAATAACAATAATAATAACAACAACAGCAACAAACAACAACAACAACAACAACAACAATAATAATAATAATAATAATAATAATAATAATAATAATATATGCACATCCCTTTCCTGCAGCCAAGTTACAGAATGAACATTTGCAAAAGTAGCAGCACCACTTTCAGGCCTCATAATTCTAGATAAGAAGCTCTGTGACATTGTGGATTTGATCCTCAACCTTGCAATCGTCACTGTGTAAGTATTACGACGAGTTTCATGTCAGTTACTTTTCCACTTGTTTTCCATCAAGTTATTTTTTTTAGCAAATCTCGTACGCCTTTTTTAAATTTTTTTATCTCAAATGTTTGGGTTTAATCCAGGGAATGGATGTAATGTTTAACGTAACATCCGTGTGATAAAGTGCACTGTGTATTTGCTGTTTCTTACGTTGTATGTTTGCATACCTGCTTCTTTCATATCAAAGATCTCTCTCTTTGTTTCTCTGTCTATTTCTGTGTCTCTGTTTCTCTCTGCCTGCCTGTCTGTCTGTCTATCTGTCTGCCTGTCTGTCTCTTTCTCTCTCTGTGTCTCTGTCTGTCTGTCTGTCTCTCTCTCTCTCTCTCTCTCTCTCTCTCTCTCTTTTGTCCCTCTCTTCTCACTGTCTCTGTCTCTGTCTGTCTGCCTATCTCTCTCTGTCTCTGTCTGTCTCTCACACACACACACACACACTAACACTCACAAGATGCTGAGCTATATTACATTTTCTCTGTCACACACATATTCTCTCTTTTTCTAGTTCTCATTTTGTTAATGTTTTTGTTGTTGCTCTTGCTATTTTTACCAAGACTTCAGACAGGCAGTAAGGCTAATTGTGCGTCAAGGGGAGGGACCTGGGAAATGAACCTATCTCTTCAATAGCTCTGTGCTAGGAAAGCCGGACAAATGCCTCGCTCTTCATGATGTTCGGCTGTCGTGAGATCTTTAACGTGCACAGGTTGAAGGCACACGGGTCCGACTCGTTTTTCGACCCTTTCGTAGGACTAGACGTTCACTTCGATTTTCCGGTCAAACTGAGGAGGAAAACAAAGAAAACAAACTTGACAGTTTTGATGGAGGCAGACTCAAGAAGATCATCGATAAAGAAGACTAGGAAAAGACAAGCAACATTTATAGGCCATTTTATGAGGAAAGGGGAACTAGAGCACCTGGTCACAACAGGAAAGCTGGAGAGAAAGACAACCACCAGGTGGACCTAGAGAGAAAATATCAGACGGACGTGCATGGTGGCTGAGGACAGAGAGAGTTGGGAGATGTACTTGCAGAGACAAGGGATAGATACGTGTGGAGGGCCATGATCGCCAACGCCATGCTGCAGGGCACATGATGATGAGGAGGAGGAGGAGGAAAGTTGAGACCTCTAAGGGAAACGAACCATGGAACTTTGGGTTTAGTTTTTGGCAGGCTAATATCTTGACCATTCTGCCAGTCTTCTCCCTGAAAGCAAATGAAAGCAAACATGAACGCAAACGTGTATAAGAACATATACCTTGCTTTCTAACTCACAATTATCAGTTGTTGTTGTTGTTGTTTTGTTGTTGTTCTTGTTGTTTTTGTTGCATTTGTTGCCGTTGCTACTGCTCCCAATACCATAGGTATACTCAAGAAACGCTAATTAAAGAAAAATAAAGAAACAGCAAAAACAAAAACAAAACAAAAATCAACGACAAAAAATCGATGTAATGAAAATATCAGTTACTGTCACGTTTCAGAGTTCAAACTAATTCGTTAGCTGTGTGCTCATCTTCTGCAGACAGAGACAAACTGATTGTACACGTCAACACACGCCTAACTAATGCACATAACAAAAAATAACTTTAAGGAATAACCTCCTTCACACCCACACCCACCCATCCACTCACACACAACATCATAACGTACACATACACCCCGCAACACAACACACACACACATCACACCATACACACACCACCAACACACGCAACGCACAGCACACAGCACACACACACACACACACACATAACACACACACATGCACCACACACACACACACACACACACACACACACACACAAAATGAGAGACAGAATGATCTCCTTCTGTCTCACTGTCTCTGTCTCTGTCTATTTCTGTTTATTTCTCTCTTTCTCTTTCTCTCTCTCTCTCTCTCTGTCTCTCCTTTCTTTCTCTCTCTCTCTCTTTCTCTCTCTCTCTCTCTCTCTCTCTCTCTCTCTCTCTCTCTCTCTCTCACTCACATGTTAAATATACATCTACACTTTCACCCAACTGCACTAAACAGGCAAAATGAATTATGTCGATTCTTGTTTTTCATTCTCCTACAAAAAACCAAAACTGTCAAACTCAGGTTTTAACATCTCAGCTTGGGAAATAAATCATCTTGGATTTTTTTAATCAATATGTTATCTCATGCATGTAGTTTGAGTTTGTTTGTTTCTTTGTTTTTTTCTTTTTCTTTTTCATCTATTTTTACTTTCTTAATTTTTTTTTTTTTTTTCCTTTTTCCTTTTTCCTTCTCATTTGTTTTTACTTTCTTAATTGTTACATTCTGTCATTTAGAGAAACACTCTTCAGCATGTGGTTACGTGGAGTTTCTTCGTCGATGTAGGCTATATAATCGGAATTTGTAGGAACTGTGGTTACGTTATGGTTTTGAAATTGCCGTACATACCTCCTTTTTTTAAAAACGTTACCAGCAGATATATAGACTGAGTGCATAATTATTATGGGATCATCAGAGTTTGATGAATTTCTCTTGAAGACATTTCATTCCAGGACTGTGTTGAAAAACGAAAGAAGACAGAGACGAAGAAGAAGAATTGCGAAGAAGAAGAAGAAGAATTGCGAAGAAGAAGAAGAAGAATTGCGAAGAAGAAGAATTGCGAAGAAGAAGAATTGCGGAAAGAAGAAGAAATTGCGAAGAAGAAGAAGAATTGCGAAGAAGAAGAAGAAGAAGAATTGCGAGAAGAAGAAGAAGAAGAAGAAGAATTGCGAAGAGAATTGCGAAGAGAAGAAGAAGAAGAATTGCGAAGAAGAAGAAGAAGAAGAAGAAGAAATGCGAAGAAGAAGAAGAAGAAGAAGACGAAGAAGAAGAAGAAGAAGAAATGCGAAGAAGAAAAGAAGAAGAAGAAGAAGAAGAAGAAGAAGAAGAATGCGAAGAAGAAGAAGAGAAGAAGAAGAAGAAGAAGAAGAAAGAAAGAAGAAGAAGAAGAAGAAGAAGAAGAAGAAGAAGAAGAAGAGAAGAAGAAAAGAAGAAGAAGAAGAAGAAGAAGAAGAAGAAGAAGAAGAAGAAGAAGAAGAAGAAGAAGAAGAAGAAGAAGAAGAAGAGAGAGAAGAAGAATGAAGAAAGAAGAAGAAGAAGAAGAGAAGAGAAAGAGAGAAGAAGAAGGAAGGAAGAAGAAGAGAAGAAGAAGAAGAAGAAGAAAAGAAGCAAGAAGAAGAGAAGAATTGCGAAGAAGAAGAAGAAGAATTGCGAAGAAGAGAAGAAGAAGAAGAAGAAGAATTGCGAAGAAGAAGAAGAATGCGAGAAGAAGAAGAATTGCGAAGAAGAAGAAAAGAACGAAGAGAAGAAGAAGAAGAAAGCAGAAGAAGAAGAAGAAGAGAAGAAGAAGAAGAGAAGAAGAAGAAGAAGAAGAAGAAGAAGAAGAAGAAGAAGAAGGAAGAAGAAGAAGAAGAAGAAGGAGAAGAAGAAGAAGAAGAAGGAAGAAGAGAAGAAGAAGAAGAAGAAGAAGAAGAAGAAGAGAAGAGAGAAGAAGAAGAAGAAGAGAAGAAGAAGAAGAAGAAGAAGAAGAAGAAGAAGAAGAAGAAGAAGAAGAAGAAGAAAGAAGAAGAAGAAGAAGAAGAAGAAGAGAAGAAGAAGAAGAGGAAGAAGAAGAAGAAGAAGAAGAAGAAGAAGAAGAAGAAGAAGAAGAAGAAGAAGAAGAAGAAGAAGAAGAAGAAGAAGAAGAAGAAGAAGAAGAAGAAGAAGAAGAAGAAGAAGAAGAAGAGAAGAAGAAGAAGAAGAAGAAGAAGAAGAAGAAGAAGAAGAAGAAGAAGAGAGAAGAAGAAGAAGAGAAGAAGAAGAAGAAGAAGAAGAAGAAGAAGAAGAAGAAGAAGAAGAAGAAGAAGAAGAAGAAAGGAAGAAGAAGAAGAAGAAGAGAAGAAGAAGAAGAAGGAAGAAGAAGAAGAAGAAGAAGAAGAAGAAGAAGAAGAAGAAGAAGAAGAAGAAGAAGAAGAAGAAGAAGAAGAAGAGAGAAGAAGAAGAAGAAGAAGAAGAAGAAGAAGAAGAAGAAGAAGAAGAAGAAGAAGAAGAAGAAGAAAGAAGAAGAAGAAGAAGAAGAAGAAGAAGAAGAAGAAGAAGAAGAAGAAGAAGAGAAGAAGAAAGAAGAAGAAGAAGAAGAAGAAGAAGAAGAAGAAGAAGAAGAAGAAGAAGAAGAAGAAGAGAAGAAGAAGAAGAAGAAGAAGAAGAAGAAGAAGAAGAAGAAGAAGAAGAAGAAGAAGAAGAAGAAGAAGAGAAGAAGAAGAAGAAGAAGAAGAAGAAGAAGAAGAAGGGAAGAAGAAGAGAACGAAGAAGAAGAAAAAGAAGAAGAAGAAGAAGAGAAGAAGAAGAAGAAAAGAAGAAGAAGAAGAAGAAGAAGAAGAACGAAGAAGAAGAAGAAGAAGGAAGAAGACAAGAAGAAGAAGAAGAGAAGAAGAAGAAGAAAGGAAAAAAGAAAAGAAGAAGAAAAGAAAAGCAAAGAAAAGAGAAGAAGAAAAGAAGAAGAAAGAAGAAAGAAAAGAAAAGAAAAGAAGAAAAAAGAAGCAATCGAAGAAAAGAAGAGAAGACAAGAAAAGAAGAGAAAAGAACAAGAAGAAAACAAGAAAGAACAAGAAGAACAAGAGAAGAAGAAGAACGAACAAGAACAAGAAGAACAGACAACAAGAACAAGAACAAGAAAACAAGAACAAGAACACAAGAACAGAGAACAAGACACAAGAAGAGACAAGAACAAGAACGAGAACAAGAGATCAGAAAGATACAAGAACAAGAGAACAGACAAGACAGAAAGACAGCAAGACAGAACAAGACGAGAACGTGCCACGAAGGTTTCGGTCAGACCGGATGTCGTTCATTAGTTAAGGATTTTCTGAGATTTGTTCTTAAACTTTGGTCTAGTTATGCTCACATGGATAACAGTACTTGTAAAATGAATCTGGAAGGCGGGATGGGGGAGGGGGGTTATGGATGGTCATGATCATCATATACCCTGCAGCATGGCGTTGGCGATCGTGGCCTTATATACGACTGTATCCCTTGTCGCTACAAAGACATCCCCCTCCCTCTCTGTCCTCAGCCACTCCGCAAGTCCGTCCAGTTATTTTCTCCCTGGGTCTACCTGGTGTTTTCTTTCCCTCCAGCTTTCCTGTTGTGACCAGGTACTCTAACTTCTCTTCCCTCAAAAATGTCCTATAAATGTTACTTCTCTTTTTCCTAATCTTCTTCAATAATGATCTTCTTGTGTCTGCCTCCTTCAAGACTGTCAAATTTGTTTTCTTTGATTTTGATGGAACTCTCAACATTCTTCTTAGAAACCACATTTCAGTTGCCTCAATTTTGTCCTAACTCTGCGTGTTGACTGTCCACGCCCCCACAACCGTACAACAATATCCGTTCTATATAATACTCAAGACGTCTCTTCCTGGTGTTAATTGACATATATTTGTGGATGGTAGGGAAGGGAAATATTGGACGGACTTGCAGGGTGGCTGAGGACAGAGAGGGTGGAAGATGAGTTTGCAGACAGAAGGGATAGATGCATATGGAGGGCCATGATCGCCAACGCCATGCGGCAGGGCACATGATGATGATGATGATGATGATGATGATGATGATGATGATGATGATGATGATGATGATGATGATGATGGCGAGGGAAAAGAAAAGTGACCCAACCATACATGAACACCACATGGATGAGAATATATTGCTCTGGGCAGTCAGATGCTTCGTTTATGAAGAAGGTGGCAGATCTGAAATCTGAAAAGACAATTTTAGCTTAAGTGATTTACCACACGTGCGAAATGGGGCTTCCAGTCAGTATTCGTGATGACTTTTTTTTTTAACCCACATGGATGGGAGTGCGTCTCTCCCAAGTCAGCTTCAACAAGCGTCACGACTAATGAACTCTTCACACAGGGCACAGCTGTCTTGTTTTGATAACCAGCAATTCTTAACCCTTTGACTCCCGTACCCTATCCACCAATTGCATTGCGAAAACTTAATCCTTTGACTCTCACCCTATCCACCGATTGCAAAAAAAACCCTTAACCCTTTGACTCTCACTTTCTCCGCCAACTGCAACATTTTAACTCTTTGACTTTCACTCTATCCACCAACTGCAAAAACTTAACCCTTTGACTCCCCCACCCTATGCACCAATTGCAAAAAAAATTAACCCTTCGACTCTCACCCTATCCACCAACTGCAAAAACTTAACCCTTTGACTCCATCACCCTTACACCAACTTCCTGCAGGAAGCCGGTGGATAGGGTGAGTGAATCAAAGGGTTAAGTTTTTTCTTTGCTAGCATGGTTGGCAATGCAGGATGCTGGTGGACAGAGTGAGGGAGGCAAAGGGTTAATGTTAATGTACTGTCCTCGTGGAAGATCTAGGCTTGATAGATTACTTAAGCACTTAAAACCAGTCGCCGTGGCGTAGTAGTTAGCGCAACGGACTACCGACTGGAAGGTTGTGGGTTCCAATCCCCATCAGTCCCTTCAAAAATCGTTGTGGGAATTTTCGGCTCTAACCGGCTCCTACCCAGAGTGGGCGTGCTGTGGACTCATTGGGAAGACTGGGACCACACAGTCCAGTCTCATCCACTTCACGGATGCGTCATTGTGGGTGTTGCTTAAATTTTCTGACCAGCACCGCAGGTGTCTGCATCTGTCGGGCTTGGTTGACGCCAGGATATAAAAAAAAAATATTATGATGGTAAACGTAGAGAACAGCCCTGTCACGTAGTTTCAGTCTTGGATGGAACTCTATACTATCATGATTATCATCCCCATTGACAGTATCATAGCATTATAAAAACTGTTCCAGCTTCTGTGGTTATTAATGTGGAGTGGAAAATGGGACAAAAAAAAAAAGCAACAACAACCTGAAGCACTTAAATATTTGCTTCATGAACGTTGTAGTCAAGTGGGTAAGTGTCTGACTTCTAATTGGAAAGTCCTAGATCCTGACTTCAATTTGCCTCGGCATCTCCACCTGGTGGGTAAAGGGTGGAGAATTTTTTTTCTTATTTTCCAGGTCAGTATGTGTGAACACTTACTACATTGCTTAACCACCACCACCACTCCACTTCGTTTGCATAACATGTAAAATTTCAAATGTTCACGTTAAACATACCTTAAGTCATGTCAATCACTGGTTTTCCCCCCGTAGGGATGCCGGGGGCTCTTTCAGTATGAATAGAATCCCCACCTTTTGGGAATTCTGTGGTAGAAATGTCCTCATTTCTGTCACTCTCTTTGTTTCTGCATTGTTCCTTTCTTTCTGTCATTTCTTCCTATCATTTTCTGCCTTTCTGGTCCATTCGCCTGTATGTGTTCGATAAACTGTTATGTACTTTTTCTTAGGACTGATAATTGGGTACACGTATTAAGTGCATTTTTGGCTCTAGGGAAGTGACATATGCAGAAGCAATTCTGGGTAATTTGTGCCCGTTTTTATACATGTTTTGGTGTCCTTAGGTGTGCTTAAATTTGTATTCATATGTGTTGTTTTAAATCCCCTGTGCGATAAATTGGACGGAGTGGTCAAAGTCAGGGGCATGTCCTTAGATTATGTGGGCGACTACATTGATATGTGTACTTACATTTTTTTTCTTTTGCTGGGCTTTAAACAACAATAACAATAACAAAAGTCGCATTTTTTTGGAGACAGGAAAATACTCAGCATGCTGACTATACAACAACACAGCGGAATGTGGTTAGTTTGCCTCAGAATATGAGTTCTTCGTGATCCACTTAAAAGTCTGATTATGTGTAATTCGAAGTGTGTCCAAATGACTTTGGAGATTAACGCTGTAAAAGAACGGTTTGCAAAAAATACTTAAGTGTCTAAGCGTTATTGCATGAAATTGCTCGTCAGGACTTGTCTGTAGGGGTTAAAGGCCTTGTTGTGGTTCTAGTACTTTATTTGATTGCTGTATTTGTTGCTTTCTGGCTTCAGTTAAAAACGTGTTCTGCAAACATCAGCTGCATAGAAAAAGAAAAGAAAGAAACAAACCCAAACTTAAAGAAAGAGTAAAAAGAAATATACATATATAAAAAAAATCACGACACTTTACAGCTAAATGTTCAATTACCTGTAACAGCCATA
Source organism: Monoplex corrugatus (assembly GCA_030674185.1). Lineage (NCBI taxonomy): Eukaryota > Metazoa > Mollusca > Gastropoda > Littorinimorpha > Ranellidae > Monoplex > Monoplex corrugatus. The sequence goes on along the minus strand of JAPXFY010000015.1, from coordinate 52,340,631 downwards.
AGCACTCACAACTTGGAACAGTTAGAGCAAAGTTTGTAATCATTCTCAACGTGAATTGTGCTGTAATTTGATGTTGAAGCATACAGTTCTCTCCCCGCCCCATCCCCAACGCTATCTCTTTCTCTCTCCCTCTGTCTGTCTGTCTGTATGTCTGTGTCTGTCTGTCTGTCTCTCTGTCTGTCTGTATGTATGTATGCCTGTCTGTGTCTGTCTGTCTGTCTGTCTGTCTGCGTCTGTCTGTCTGTCTCTCTGTCTGTCTGTCTCTCTCTCTTTCTCTCACGCACACACATACACACACTCAAGATGCTGAGCTAGGATACAATCAAGCCTTCTTGACAAATGACCCTTGACCCAAGATATTTTGGGTATGATTTCTTAATTTTTTTTTAATCATGGATGGAGTATTTTTATCTGACTACCAGGCCCAGTTCTACGACCCATATTTATAGTAATACTTCAGTTTTATTTCAGACTGAATGAAGCAAAGTTGTATTTGTTTAGTCATCAATGGCTGGAGCAGCCGCCTATAGCTCTGTTCATTTTGTGACGTCAACCTTCAACATCTCTGCCAAACGTAATGAAAAACAGCAGTGTTAATTACATCTAACTGAAAACTGAAAGTGGTAATTACACTGACAGTGCATCCTCTTAAATTCGAAAAAAAGAAAGAAAGAAAGGAAGAAAAAGCAAAGAAAGAAAGAAAGGAAGGAAGGAAGGAAGGAAGGATGAAAGAAAGAAAGAAAAAAAAAAAAAAAAACAAAACAAACAAACAAACAAACAAACACACAACAACAACAAACAAACAAACAAACAAACAAACAAACAAACAAACAAACGAAACAAACCAAACCAAACCGAAACGAAAACCAAAACCAAACCAAACACAAACTCAAACCCCAAACAACCAAATCAAACCCCGAACAGTGGACGACCGAACAATGAATGATGAAACGAAATAAGACTATCAATCCATTGTGACGTAAAAGTTGATAGAGAGGTGATGCTAGCTCGTTTGGTGGTGTGTGATAGGTTTGGTGATATAGGCTGGTTTTTGTGATGCGGGGCGATGTGAACTGGTTTTGTGATAGGGACTGGTTTGGTGATGTGGACTGGTTTGGTGATGTGGACTGGTTGGTGATGTGGACTGGTTTGGTGATGTGGACTGGATGGTGATGTGGACTGGATTGGTGATGTGGACTGGTTTGGGGTTTGGTGAAATGGGTGATGTGGGTTGGTTTCGTGATGTGGACTGGATTGATGATGTGGGATAGTTTCGTGATGTGGGTTCGCTTAGGTGATGTAGGCTAGTATGGTGATGTGGACTGGTTTGGTGATGTGGGATGTTTGGTGATGTGGACTGGCTTGGTGATGTGGACTGGTTTGGTGATGTGGACTAGTTTGGTGATGTGGGATGGTTTGGTGATATGGACTGGTTTGGTGATGTGGACTGGTTGGTGATGTGGACTGGTTTGGCGATGTGGGATGGTTTGGTAATGTGGACTGGTTTGGTGATGTGGGATGTTTGGTGATGTGGACTGGCTTGGTGATGTGGACTGGTTTGGTGATGTGGACTTGTTGGTGATGTGGGTGTTTGGTGATATGGACTGGTTTGGTGATGTGGACTGGTTTGGTGATGTGGACTGGTTTGGCGATGTGGGATGGTTTGGTAATGTGGACTGGTTTGGTGATGTGGGATGTTTGGTGATGTGGACTGGCTTGGTGATGTGGACTGGTTTGGTGATGTGGACTAGTTTGGTGATGTGGGATGGTTTGGTGATATGGACTGGTTTGGTGATGTGGACTAGTTTGGTGATGTGGACTGGTTTGGTGATGTGGACTGGTTTGGTGATGTGGACTGGTTTGGCGATGTGGGATGGTTTGGTGATGTGGACTGGTTTGGTGATATGGACTGGTTTGGTGATATGGACTGGTTTGGTGATATGGACTGGTTTGGTGATGTGGACTGGTTTGGTGATGTGGGATGGTTTGGTGATGTGGACTGGTTTGGTGATATGGACTGGTTTGGTGATATGGACTGGTTTGGTGATGTGGGATGGTTTGGTGATATGGACTGGTTTGGTGATATGGACTGGTTTGGTGATGTGAACTGATCTGGTGATGTGGACTGATTTGGTGATGTGGTGATGTGGACTGATTTGGTGATGTAGGCTGTTTAGTGATGTGGACTGGTTTGATGGTGCGGACTGGTTTGGTAATGCAGACTGGCTTTGTGATGTGGAGTGGTTTGGAAATGTGGACTGGTTTGGTGATATGGAGTGGTTTAGAAGTGTGGACTGGTTTGGTGATATGGAGTGGTTTAGAAGTGTGGACTGGTTTGGTGATATGGAGTGGTTTAGAAGTGTGGACTGGTTTGGGGATATGGAGTGGTTTAGAAGTGTGGACTGGTTTGGTGATATGGAGTGGTTTAGAAATGTGGACTGGTTTGGTGATGCGGACTGGTTTGATGATGTGGACTGGTTTAATGATGTGAATTGATTTGATGTGGACTGGTTTGATGATGTGAATTGGTTTGATGTGGACTGGTTTGGTGATGTGGACTGGTTTGGTAAGGTGAACTGGTTTGGTGATGTGGACTAGTTTGGTGATATGGACTGGTTTGATGATGTGGGGTGATGTGGATTGTTCGGTGATGTGGGCTAGTTTGGCAATGTGGACTGGTTTGGTGATGTGGGGTGATGTGGAATGGTTTGGTTATATTGACCAGTTTGGGATGCTTTTACTTTGGCTGCCTTTCAAAGTAGCTCATTCTGGTTTGGTAATGTGTGCTGGCTTGGTGATTGGACTGGTTTGATTTGGACTGATTTGGTGATGTAGACTGGTTTTTGGTGATGTGGATACACTAGTTTGGGATGCTTTAACCTCGGCTGTCTTTTAAAGCAGCTTATTCAACTTCTCTGTGTTGTCTTCTCTCCTGTAGGGATGTCTGTGTACAAGACGTATGAGAAATTCACCGCTAAGCTGGGGTGGATCGGAAGAGTGCATGAGTATGCATGTGTGTATGCGTGTGTGTGTGTGTGTCTGTATCTGTGTGTCTGTATCTGTGTGTCTGTGCGTGTGTGTGTCTGTGTGTCTGTGTGTCTGTGTCTGTGTGTGTACTGTATGTGTAAGCGCGCCACTCGCACGCAAAAGACAAAACAAATCTCGGTATGTGTTCGCCCATGTCTTAGTAAACGCCCACAACACATCTGCTTGCAAAATCCTTGCAGAGGGTGACATAACCAATAAACACTCACCCCCAACGCCCTTCCACAGTTTAAAAGAGCCGCAATGTAGTTGGGGTGATGCGTTTGTAATGTTATTGATTGCATAGATACACACACACAAACACACATCTATATATATATATATATATATATATATATACATATATATATATATATACCTATATCTATCTCTACATGTGTATATATGTATATATGAATACATATATTTATATTGCACCTATATGATGATTTAGACATGTGTATGTTTTGTGGTCTGTCCAATTATTCAGGAACATTAGATAAACAAATTGATGGGAAAAAATTATTAATTCATTTTCTTGAGTAAACAAATATACACCAAAGACGAGGAGAGAAAGAATGGAGAGAGGGTGAGTGTCGTAAATTCTACCTTGACAATAAAGTGATTGCGATCCAGTCCAGTCTCTGTCTCTCTGTCTGTCTGTCTGTCTGTATGTATGTAAGTATCTATCTATCTACCTACCTATCTACCTACCTATGTATATATGTATATATATATATATATATATATATATATATATATATATATATATACACGTACACACATATGTTTACACACACATATATATATATAT
>JAPXFY010000015.1:52319293-52334293 GCA_030674185.1 Monoplex corrugatus | reverse complement strand
CACAGTGAATCTAATGATTTTTCCAGTTAAAGGCTGTACGTACTTTTCGAACTTCTTCTAGAAGTTTCGAACAAAAGTGCATTCGAAGAAGAAATGCTCTATGTAGCAGGTTTTATTCCAACACAAGGAACACTTGTTATTTTATTTATTTTCATTTAGTGCAGCACTATATTTGTAGGGCATACATTGTGGAGAATTTTCGATTAAATTTCTCCTAATCTAGTTTCTCTGGTTTTTGTTTCGAGCCATTGTTCTGTGTCATCTATCTTGAAGTTAAGTTTCTTGAGCCAAACGTTGTCTGTATATACTGCAGTTACAATGGTTGCTGTTTCTTTGTTAGTTAACATTTTTAAAGATTTCAGCCGGTTTAGTATCCCATGCTCCTGCATCATTCCATAGTTTTTCATTATATAGATTTATATCTATGTTACGGTTGTTTATCCATTGTTTCCAAGTACAGGGGATAGCACTTATCAGAGCAATGTATTCAAACACGATCAGCGTACTGTTGTGGGAGGAATTTTAGGGTGTCGTTCTTCTAGATGTTGGGGGGTGTTCATGCAGAATTACCTTTCTATATAGAAACAACACACAATGATAAGGAAGGAGAAAGACGAGCAGAAGCGCACTAAGCACAATAGCGATAACCTTCAAAAGCAGTCCACACATAGCATTATAGGTCAATATAGTTTCTTTGAATAAGCATGTTCAACATAAAGCATAATCATTCATGGTCATTTTTACTTGCTTAAGTCTTAAAACAATTGTAATTCTTTGCCAATCAGCCCTAAAACTGTACACTGGAATAGAAATATCAACATACCTTCACTACATGTTCCTGGCAAAGGCTCAGCACCTCTGCCAATTCAGTAGTCTGTCTCCTAGCACTATTGTGACTCTGACTGTTCTGTCTCTGTCTCTCTTTGTCTCTGTGTCTCTGTCTCTGTCTTTATGTGTCTCTGTCTGTCTGTCTGTCTGTCTGTCTGTATTGTGTCTCCTTCCTGTGTTATTTTCCCTTTTCATAGATAGAGGGTGAATCAGAACACACTGGGACTCTGACCCAACTTGTCTAAAGCTGACTTCAAGTATGTCACTCTACTTGTGAGTGGATGACAGAAGAGTTAACGCGAATAAACACAGGCTAGAACCTGTCCACTGAGACAATGGACCTCTCCCTTTCACTGGAGAGATCCTAGAAAACAACCCAATAGAGTTGTATGTGCATCTGGCTTTACCATTCAAGAATTTCGTTTACAGTCTAACATAAGTGTGATTGGCTGTACTGCTGGATATTGGTTAATCCTAAGCATTCAGTCGAGAGGCTAGTTTGTCTGGCTTGCCAGGCATTGTCAACATCCTGTTTCATACTGAAGTATTGGTATGGGCCTGTTTCTAACCGAGGGGTCTCTGTGATAGTACTTTTGTTGGATTTTATACTGTATTTGCTGCAATATGAACTGTCTGCTTTCAATCCTCCGATCACGTCTTTCATTTCATTAAATCCATTGTCTCTTCAAACTTTGATATTCAAGATGTTCTGTTTGTATTTAATTAAGTTATTGTTCCAAAGATTTTGATTATGAGGATCGTCAAAGTGTATGCCTTTTAATTTTTCAAGCACTATGTTTTTAAATAGGTAGTTAAAGCAATCCATTAAAACACATCCCACCTTCTGTTATCGTTCCTGTTGCCATGTTTGTTGCCATAGAATGACGTACAATCCTGTTATTGTGTCAGATTTTGCATCACACTTATTGTAGCACGCAGATGTTTGCAGGTACTTTTCATCACCACCGATCACAAACTTTGTTCATATACGTTACAAGTATTTACAGTACACAAATAAATGTAATCTACAACGATGATTGTGACAGAAGAAAACGTCACTGGTCACAGAATAATGCAGACTGTTTGTACAAACGTCCTGCTGATATCAGAGTGGACACTATCTTCCTCCTGTTAAAATCATGTTACTGTTGTTGTTGTTGTTGTTGTTAATTTTGTTGGTGGTGGTGGTGGTGGCGATGGTGTCATCTTATCACTCTAACAACTGATGTTTACAGTGGAGTTGTCTGAAGTATAGACGGAAATGACTGTCAATAATGTTTAATAAGGACAAGGCAAGATGAAGATTTTCCCATAACTTGAGTTTTCATCAGTTTTCTTCTTTTTTTGCGTTTGGAGTTTGTTCTAGAAGAATCCATCACATTCATACAAGTCCATATGCGCTCCACCCAACTCTACCAGTAATTATCTAGTAGACATTAAGTGCGTCTGCACAAAACCCTATGCATGGACAAGGTCTTGAAATGGGAAGGCGTAGGGAGTGGTGATGGGAAGGAACCCATGAAGCACTGAGCTGACACTACTAGAATACTAAAGCTGAAAGACGGGCAGCCAACAGGCCAAGTTTTAATATTTGAGAGCTGGTACTGATCTCCAGACATCAGATCTTAGGAGAAGAGTGGCAGAGTAGTTCGACTGCCAATAATTGAACTCGAGGTTCCAGGGTTCGTTTCCCGTTTTTTTCTCCTCGGTTTGTGAAAAATCGAACTGAACGTCTAGCTTTTAGAATGTGACGAAAACAAAGAGTCGGACCCCGCGTTCCTTCTGGCCTCCACATGCTAATGATTCCATGGCAGTTGAAAATCGTGAAGAGCAGGGCATTCGCCCAGCTGCCGTGGTATAAAACATTGGAGAGATAGGTTGATTTACCAGGTACCTTCCCTTAAGGCCAGTCAGCCTTCTTGCCTTTCTGAAGTCTTGGTTATAAAAAAAAAAAAGAAAAGAATGTGTCCATGCACAGTGGTGTTGCGCTCTCAAAGGGGATAATAGCCTGAGTTTCACATGGTAAATCTACCTCCATAAAAGAAAATATAAATATGAATATCAATATAAATATGGGAATGGATATTAATATGAATATGTGTATGACTATGACTATGAACGTGACTATGACTATGAACATGAACATGAACATGAATATGAATATAAATATGAATATAAATACGAATATGGATATGAATATGACTATGACTATGACTATGACCATGACTATAACTATGAACATGAACATGAATGTGAATGTGAATATGAACATGAATATGAATATGAATATGAATATAAATATGAATATGAATATGAATATGAATGTGAATGTGAATATGAATATGAATATGAATATAAACACGAATATGAATATAAATATGAGTATGAATCCATGCCTCTGTTAAAACAAAACAACCAGCTCGCCTGAAACAAACTGTTAAGAGACCTCATCTACTCTCAGAGCTAGTACTGGAAATGTGGTGCTCAACTTCTTTCCCTCGATACATTACATTCTCCATTCAAAAAGAGGAGCAGCAGGTACATATTTGAGTTATTTTGACGAGTATGCCATGTTCAAGCCTGGCACGAGACTGCTTATGAGAAATGTAGACTTTGTTCAAAAAGGAATTCATCGCAGTGGGATAACCCCATATGCGCTCCACCCGAATTTTTCAGCAATTATCTGGCAGGCTCCCTTAGCGTGCAAAAACAATTGTGCACTAGCAAGGTCTTGACATGGGGAATATGATTGGGGGGGGGGGGGGGAGAAGAAAGGACATATGAAACATTTAAGCCGACACCACCAGAATTATGGAAACATTGAAATGAGCAGCGAAACAGGCCAGTATTTATTATTTTTAAATTGTGGTCTGGGAATGAACTCGAGATATCAGATCTCGAGTCCTTGGATCTATCGAAAATCAACAACAACAACAACAACAACAACAACAACGACAACGACGAGGAGGACGACGACAACAACCTTATGAGCACTGATGGTCGAAGTGGCCTGAACATTCGCTTCTCGCTTCCAAAACGCGAGGTGAAACACGATTGAGCAGTGTTTCTGTGGGCGTTGGCTGTGGCCAAATTCTCATGATAACGTTTTGGATTTTTTGTCTTTTTTGTTCTTTGTGTTATTAGTATTATCATTATTGTTATCATCATCATCATCATTATTATTATTATTATTATTATTATTATTATTATTGTTGTTGTTGTTGTTGTTGTTGTTATTATTATTATTATTATTATTATCATTATTATTGTTATTGTTGTTGTTGTTATTATCATTTTTATCGTTACATTATTGTTATTAGTAGTAGTAGTCGTCGTAGTAGTATCATTACTATATTATTGTTATCATTATTATTATCATCATCATCATTACTATTATTATTATTATTATTATTATTATTATTATTATTATTATTATTATTATTATTATTATGTTGGCGGTGGTTGTGTATTTTGTTTCATTATTATTATCATCATCATCATAACTATTATTATTATTATTATTATTATTATTATTATTATGTTGGCGGTGGTTGCGTATTTTGTTTTGTATTATTTGTTTCTTTCTTTGTTCATTTCTTTGTTTCTTTCTTTCTTTGTTCACTGATTGGGGCTCAAAACCACGACCTTCTAGTCACTAAACACTTCACCACGTAGACTGTTTGAAGGGATGGGTTTTTTTAGTAAAGTGCCAGAACCAAGCCAACCACGTAACAAGTCTCACAGGAAAGTTGGAAAGTTGATGGTGTGGGTGTTAACCTGGCCAGGTCATTGACTTTTGAAACACAAGAAAAAGGTGAGAGAAAGAAGAAAAAAACCACCAGTGATCTTTCTACTTTCTAGAACATTCCATCAACCTAAGGTCTTCTAAAGGGGAAGAAGCACAGTGTACATCACTATCTATCCACCCTGAGACAGCTGCTTCGGTCTGTGAAGTACTCATTAGTGTTGAAAGTTGTTGGCTCTTAAAAAGAGGTATACGCCTAACCCTTAAAAAGGTGGGCTTCAATAGCTCAGTTGGTTGAGCGTCGGATTCACATGTTAATGCTTGTAAGTTCGAATCCTGGCGTGCTGCTACATCAAAACCGGCCTTTTCACTGTCCCATCTTAACGTCATTGCTGCTCTGGTGGAGTCAGTATAGGATTAGTTAATTCCCCCCATTCCCCCACTTCCGTGAGATGGTTATCCCCGTCAGCCATATCACCTAAGGTGGGTGCTGACGTAAAAACTGAACCAAATCAATTAATCAAACCCTTAAAAAGAGAGTTGCTTAGAAAAAGGCAACACTTCAGTTTCAGTTTCTGAAGATGACATCTCTGCGCTCGGAATGAATTCCATATACACTAACGTCACAAGTGCCATGTGTATGGTAACCGTGGCACAAGCCTTAAGCCTGCACGTTAACCCATGAGCTGGCCAGGTCCGACTGGTATTTTATGGAATAATCTTGGTTACATGTAAATGGCATGTGTATGTGTGTATCCTACCTTCAGAAAGCAACATATATATGAAGTGAATAGATAAATCATTAAAAGTCTGAATCACAACACAACTAGCTATTCTGTATAAACTCGTCTCACATGACAGACCCCATCCCCACCCCCCACCCCCCACCCCCCACCCCCCTTGGTTAAAACCCAAATGCTCAGCCATCTATCAGCTAGGTGAAGCCAACATTTTCTTAATCACAGATACGTAAGTAAGTCGGAGGTAACACTACGTATACATATACGACGGGAATGGTAGTCAAGTAAGTAAACATCGAATTTCTACTCGGAGAGTCCCGAGTTCATTTCAGTCCAGTGGGTACAGGGTTGGAGATGGTTTTTTTCCAGTCTCCCAGGTCAACATATGTGTATACAGACCTGCCATTGCCTGAACTGCCCTATGTGGGTACACGCATCCAGAATATCATATGCGCACGTTAAAGATCTCGTCTGCAAGTCGTGCCAGTGCCCAGCTACCCAGCATGCACGCCCACCAAAGATGTAGATTGTGCTATAACATAGTGGTGGAGTGTGGTCAGTTCGCTTAACAGCTTGAATTCTCGTTCTCTGTTAAAAAGTTTGAGAATAGCACTATACAATAAATGAATGAATGAATGAATGAATGAATGAATAAATGAATGAATGAACGAACGAACGAACGAACGAACGAACGAACGAACGAACGAACGATTGAATGAATGAATGAATGAATGAATGAATCGATCAATCAATCAATCAATCAATCAGTTAATCTATGATTGAAAGAATGAATGAATAAATGGAATAGAATAGACAAGTCCCCAGTCATGGCAGCTGCCATTTTCTCCTACTCGAGGTCATTATTATGGAACTGTCTATCATTTGTGTTTGTGTGTGTGTGAACATGTGTGTTGTGTGTGTGTGTGTGTGTGTGTGTGTGTGTGTGTGTGTGTGTGTGTGTGTGTGTGTGTGTGTGTGTGTGTGTGTGTGTGTGTGTTTGTGAGCGAGTGTGTGTGTGTGTTGTGTGTTTGTGAGTGTGTGTGTGTGTGTTTGTGTGTGAGTGACTGTGTGTGTGTGTGCGTGTGTGTGTGTGTGTGTGTGTGTGTGTGTGAGTGAGTGGTGTGTGTGCATGTGTGTGTGTGTGTGTGTGTGTGTGTGTGTGTGTGTGTTGTTGGTATGCGTATGGAGTGTATATGCAGATTGCTGTTGGACTCTGACCACATGGCATGATATCCAAAGCAGAGCAACTCACACACGTGATATGGTCGTACGAACCTGGTCCTAATTGAAATGGAAACCAAATGAACAATTTTCAAGGGGTTAAAATCAAAGAAACATGAATAAGTGTGAACTACGGTAAGTGTTAGCCAAACACACATGCCTTCAAAGTGACAGTACCGGTTTGGCGTTGTGTTGTTTACATTGAAACAGTCTTCATTTATCTACCATCAACAACAGGATGATGTGTTAATATTATTTTGTTTTTAAAGAACTGTAGGCAGTTAGGTGGTGGCAGCTTTTTGTTTGAGTTTCGGGGTTCTGCTGTGATTTCGGAGTTGGATATTTTTTGTTTTGTTGTATACTTGTTCATAAGCTACGCACAAAAAGTTAAGGATCACTTGCACAAAAATTCATAACTTTCAAAATAAGAAAGCCAATGCGTTGAAGTTTGGCAAACATTTAATTCCATGCTTTAGCGATAACGATACACAATTGCCTTCAATTTCGAGCAATCGTTTGGTGTGTACATTTGATCAAAATGGGTACGTATCGAAATTTGATTTCCCAAAGTCATTGAAATCACAAGACAGGGCATTCTGATGCTCCCAAAAGTTCAGTAATGCGTGTAACCGCCATGGCTGTTCTGGCACTCGACGCAGCGAGTCCTCATCGAGTTGACCAGGTTGGTGAAGATCCTCTGTGGAAGCGCCTGCCACTCAGCCTGCAGCATCTGGTAGAGGTGTTGGGCATCCCTGGGAGGGGGGTGGTTGCTCCTCACTTTGCGATCCAGCTCATCCCAGAGGTTCTCAATCGGGTTGAGATCGGGACTGCATGCTGGCCACTCCATTCTGTTGACTCCAGACTGCTGCAGGAAGTCGTTGACCACCCTTGCCCTGTGGGGGCGAGCGTTGTTATCCTGGTCCCATCTGCTGCAGTGTAGGCACAGCCAGCGGTCGAAGGATCTCATCCCGGTATCGGAGGCCAGTCAGGTTACCCTGTACATGATACAATGGTGTTCTGTGGTGAAGGCTGAAGGCCCCCCAGACCATTACAGAACCTCCCCAAAGGCCACCTTTTCTTGGACAGTGGTGTCAATAAAGCGTTGCCCTGGGCGCCTCCAGACCCTCAGTCGGCCGTCGTTGTGGTTCATGGTGAAGCGTGATTCATCACTGAACAGGACCTGGGACCATTGCTGACGTGTCCACCTCACGTGACGTCTGCAGAAGGCGCGGCGTGTTGCCCTATTGGCTGGAGTTAAGCGTGGCCGTACAGCTGGGCGACGAGAACGGAGGTTAAACCCATGAAGGCGGTTCCGTATGGTCTGCTGGCTGATGTTGATGTTAGTAGCCACCCTCAGCTGCCTTTGAATGATGCTGGAAGAGGCTGTTCTTGTCTGCAGGGCTTGTCGTTCAATGAGACGATCTTCACGTGGGTTTGTCTTCTTCGGTCGACCAGATCTGCGTCTTTCATGGACCCTCCCAGTGGCTGTAAAGCGTTGAATCAGTCTGACAATGACCGAGATGGACACCTGAAGTCGCCTGGCCACTTCTCGCTTGGGAACACCATCTTGGAACCATGCAACAGCTCGTCCCCTCTCAAACTCGCTCAATTTTCGTCGTGGAGGCATTGTCAGATCAGGCCTACTACTGGTGGAATGTCTTCTTATAAAGCCAAGCAAGAGACAGCATCTCACACATAAACAGCAGTGCTTGCACGTGCATAATGGTTTTTTCATCTGGCTTGTGCAATGTGTTCAGGCAGAACGGTCCAAAACAAGGTCCATTTTCGCAAGTTTCCGCTTTTCCGTTTGCGGCCAAGCTCAGTAGTAGAGAATCCCGTGCAATTTTCGCACTAACACAACATCGCCCACTTAAAGCTGAACAAGAATTCATAACAATTTGGCTGGACTGAGAAATAAATAACAGTAGCGAACTGAGTTTATTACGCACCTGTTTTCTCATAGTGATCCTTAACTTTTTGTGCGTAGCTTAGATTGTTTCTGTTGTTGTTGTTGTTGTTGTTGTTGTTGTTGTGCTGACGTGTATGCTTTTTGTGTCTTTGTATGTGTGTGTATGTATGTATGTATGTATGTATGTATGTATGTATGTATATATGCATGCATGTGTGTATGCATGTATGTATGCATGTAAATAAGTATGTCTGTCTGTATGTATGTATGTATGTGTGTGTATGTGTTTGTGTGTGTGTGTTTGTGTGTGAATGTGTTTTTTTTTCATAAAAGGTCTCTGTGTGCTTGTATGTGTGTGGGTGTGTGTGTGTGTGTGAGTATGTATATGCATATGCATATTGTAAGATCCTGTGTTTTGTTAAACAGTGAGAGAAAGAGATGGAATCGCAAGAAATAAATGGAAAAAAGATCGAGAAAGAGGCAGACAGACAGACAGAGATAAGGAAATACACACACTGCAGACAGAAGCAGACAGACAGAGACAAAGAAAGACAGAGATTGCCAAAAAGGAATACAAGCAAATAACAGCAGCATGTTAGCGAATTGGATGGAAAGTGATTGATGTGACCTGTCGCAGCACTCGAAATAAAGCATGGTTCATATAAACCCAGTTTCATATGCGAAAGAAAACATAAATCAAAATGGAAACTTAATGAGACATATCTAGATCAACTGAGTGACAATGACGATCAAAATATGGTTACAAATACACATGGACAGACAGGCGGGATGATATGCCTGTCAGGGGAAATCACTTCAAGTGTATTGTTCTAACCAGACGTCACGTAGTGACAGTTCCATTGTTTGTCATGTGCACGTGCAGCACTCTTTGATTCTGGGTGTTCCCTAATCAGACTCAGCCACTAAAGATAGAGAGAGAATGAACGAGGGGGAAGAGAGAGGGAGAGAGAGAGAGAGGAGGAGAGAGACAAGAGAGGGGAGAGAAGAAAATGAGAGAGGGAGAGAGAGAATAAGACAGGGAGAAGAGAATGAGACAGTGAGTGAGTGTAGAGAGTGAGTGAGTGAGTGAATGAATGAGAGAGACAGAGACCATGAGGCACAGTGACAGACGACAAAGAGAGACAGAAAGAGAGATGGCTACAAACAGATAGATAGACAGTGCAGATGGCAGACAGAGAAAGAGACATACAGAAATACAGAAAGAAACAGAGACAGAGACAGACAGAGTACTGCTAAACAGGAATAGCCTACAAGCAAATGAGAGCAGATATTAGGGAGATGAATGTAATTGATTGATGTGACTTGTCACAGCACTGGAAAAAACAGATGATATAAACCCAGTAATTCATATGCGAAAGAAAACATAAATCAAAATGGAAACTTAATTAGACATTTCTAGATCAACCAAGTGACAATGACGATCAAAACATGGTTACAATACACATGGACAGACAGGCGGGATGATCATGCCTGTCAGGGGAAATCACTTCAAGTGTATTGTGTCTAACCAGACGTCACGTAGTGACAGTTCCATTGTTTGTCATGTGCACGTGCAGCACTCTTTGATTCTGGGTGTTCCCTTCAATCAGACTGCCACTTAAAGAAGAGAGAGAAAGGAGAAGAGACGAGAGGAGAGACACAGAACAGAGAGAGGAGAGAGAGAAGAGAGAGCAGAGAGACGGACGAGAGAGACAACAGAGAGGGGAGAGTGGTGTGGGAGAGAGAGAGAGAGAGAGAGAGAGAGAGAAGGATGAGAGAATTGAGATGAATAGAGTCAAGAGAATGAGAAGAGAGGAGATGAGAGAGGAGAAGAGGAGAGATGAGTGAGAGAGAAGAAAAGAGAGGACAGAGACATGAGGACAGGAAGAAGAAAGAGAGTGAGAGAATGAGATGGAGGCAAGAGCAACAACAACAGATAAGATATGATACAGAAAAGGCTAATAGAAACTGGCAGACGAGATGCTAAAAGAAACTACTACAGAAATGACAGCAGTTATTAGAGAGACAGATGAATGATGATATGACAAACTCAGGAGAGACAGAGATTGCCAGAATACAAACAAATGAGAGCAGTTATTAGAGATGATGTATGACATTGATTGTGTGAGCTTGTCACAGCATTTGAAATAAAACATGGCTGCATATAAACCAAGTTTAAAAAGAAAGAAAAATTCAAATAGAAACTTAATTAGACATTTCTAGATCAAGCCAAGTGGCAATGACGAATCAAAACATGGTTACAATCACACATGGACAGACAGGCAGGGATGATCTGCCTGTCAGGGGAAATCACTTCAAGTGTATTGTGCTAACCAGACGTTCACGTAGTGACAGTTCCATTGTTTGTCATTTGCACGTGCAGCACTCTTTGATTCTGGGTGTTCCCTTCATCAGACTTGGCCACTTAAAGAAAAGAGAGAAAGAGACGAAGGAGACAGAGAAGAGAGAGACAGACAGACAGAGAGACAGAGACAGACAGACAGACAGACAGGAGAGAGAGAAAGAGAGGCAGAGACAGAGGACAGACAGACAGAGAGACAGAAGAGTGATACAGAGGTGAGTGGTGTTGTGACAGAGAGAGAGAGAGAGAGAGAGAGAGAGAGAGAATGGATGAGAGAGAATTTGAGAATGAATAGAGATCAAGAAGAGAGAGAGAGAAGAAGAAAGAGAGAGAGAGAGCAGAGAGAGAGAATGAGTAGAGAGAGAGAGAAGAAAAGAGAGAGAAAGAGAGGGAGAGGGAAGGAAGGAGAGAAAATAGAGAGTGAGAGAATGAGATGGAGGCGAAGAGACAGACAGACAGACAGACAGATAAAGATATGATATACAGAAAAAGAGACATAATAAATACAGAAAACAAACAACAACAAACAAACAAACAGAAAAGACAGGATTGCTAAAAAGAAACTAGCCTATAGGCAAATGACAGCAGTGTATTAGAGAGATAGATGAAATTGATTGATGTGACAAAGATACAGGGAGAGACAGAGATTGTCTAGAATACAAACAAATGACAGCAGTGTATTAGAGATATATATGGACATTGATTGATGTGAGCTGTCACAGCATTTGAAATAAAACATGGCTGCTATAAACCAAGTATCAAATACGAAGGGAAAAATTCAAACAGAAAAACTTAATTAGACATGTCTAGATCAAGCCAAGTGACAATGACAATCAAAACATGGTTGCAATCACACATGGACAGACAGAGAGATAATTTGCCTGTCAGGGGAAATCACTTCAAGTGTATTGTGCTAACCAGACGTCAGGTAGTGACAGATCCATTGTTTGTCATTTGCACGTGCAGCACTCTTTGATTCTGGGTGTTCCCTTCATCAGACTTGCCCACTTAAAGGAAACGAGAGAAAGAGACTGACAGGCAGACAGACAGACAGAGAGAGAGAGAGAGAGAGAGAGAGAGCAAGAGACAGACAGACAGACAGACACAAAGAGACAGAGAAAGAGAGGCAGAGACAGAGAGACAGACAGACAGAAACAGAGAGACATACAGAGAGAGAGGGTGAGAGAGAGAGAGAGAGAGAGAATGGATGAGAGAGAATTTGAGAATGAGATAGAGACCAAGAAGGAGAGAGAAAGAAAGAAAGAGAGAGAGAGAGAGGCAGAGAGAATGAGTGAGAGAGAGAGAGAGAGAAAGAAAAAGAGAGAGAAAGAGAGAGAGAGGGGAGAGGGAAGGAGAGATAAATAGAGAGAGTGAGAGAATGAGATGGAGGCGAAGAGACAGACAGACAGACAGACAGACAGATAAAGAGATCATATACAGAAAAAGAGACATACTGAAATACAGCAAAACAACAACAACAACAAAACAAACAAACAGAGACAGATACAGACAGCGATTGCTAAAAAGAAACTAGCCTACAGGCAAATGAGAGCAGTATATGAGAGAGACAGATGAAATTGATTGATGTGACAAAGATACAAGGAGAGACAGAGACTGCCAAGAATACAAACAACTGACAGCAGTGTATTAGAGATATATATGGACATTGATTGATGTGAGCTGTCACAGCATTTGAAATAAAACATGGTTGCTATAAACCAAATAATAAATATGAAGGAAAAAAATCAAACAGAAATTTAATTAGACATTTCTAGATCAAGCCAAGTGACAATGATGATCAAAACATGGTTACAATCACACATGGACAGACAACAGGGATGATCTGCCTGTCAGGGGAAATCACTTCAAGTGTATTGTGCTAACCAGACGTCACGTAGTGACAGTTCCGTTCTTTGTCATTTGCACGTGCAGCACTCTTTGATTCTGGGTGTTCCCTTCATAAGACTTGGCCACTTAAAGAGAAGAGAGACAGACAGACAGACAAACAGACAGACAGGCAGATAGAGAGACAGATACAGAGAGAGAGAGACTGGGAGACAGAGAGAGAGAGAGAGAATAAGAGACAGAGTGAGTTATTGAATAAGTGAGAAACTGAGAGAGAGAGAGAGAGAGAGAGAGAGCAAGAGAGAAAGAGAAAATGAGTGAGTGAATGAGTGAAGGAGAGATTGAGTGAAAGAGAGAGAGGACGAGAAAGAATGAGTGAGAGAGATTGAGAGAGAGACAGAGAGAGAGAGAGAGAGAGAGAGAGAGAGAGAAGAGGAGTGAATGAGAGAGAGAGAGAATGAGTGAGTAAGAGAGAATGAAATAAAGAGACAGAGAGATGGAGACAGAGAAAAAGAGAATCACTGAGAGAGAGAGAGAGAGAGAGAGGGAGGCAGACTGACAGACAGACATACAACAGACAGAAAAAAGGACATCTAAAAAAACATCACAAAAAAGACAGATGTACAGACAGAGACAGACAGAGACTGCTAAAAAGAAATAGGCCTACAAGCAAATCAGAGCGGCATATTAGAGAAATGGACGGAAATTAATTGATGTGGCCTGTCAAAGTACTTGAAATAAAGCATGGCTGACATAAACCAAATTTTAAATGTGAAGGAAAACAAACAAACAAAAATCAAAATGGAAACTTAATTAGACATTTCTAGATCAAGCCAAGTGACAATGACGATCAAAACATGTTACGCTCACACATGGACAGACAGCAGAGATGATCTGTCTGTCAGGGGAAATCACTTCAAGTGTATTGTGCTAACCAGACGTCAGGTGGTGACAGTTCCATTGCTTGTCATTTGCACGTGCAGCACTCTTTGATACTGGGTGTTCCTTTCATCAGACTTGGCCACTTAAAGAGAAGAGAAGAGGAGAGGAGAGAGAGACAGACAGACAGACAGACAGGCAGACAGACAGACAGACAGACAGGTAGAGATAGAGAGAGAGAGAGACACTGGGAGACAGACAGAAAGAGTAAGTGAGAGAGTGAGTGAATGAGTAAGTGAGAAACTGAGAGAGAGAGAATGAGAGAGAGAAAACGAGTGAGTGAATGAGTGAAAGAGAGATTGAGTGAAAGATAGAGAGGAAGAGAAAGAGAATGAGTGAGAGAGATTGAGAGAGAGAGAGAGAGAAGAGGAGCGAATGAGAGAGAGAGAGAATGAGTGAATGAGAGAGTCAGAGAGAAAATGAGTAAATGAGTGAGCGAGAGAGAATGAAATGAAGAGACGGAGAGATGGAGATAAAGAGAAAAAGAGAATCACAGAGAGAGAGAGAGAGAGAGAGAGAGAGAGAGAGAGAAACAGGTAGACTGACAGACAGACATACAACAGACAGAAAAAGGGACATCTAGAAAAACAGCACCAAAAAGACAGATGTACAGACAGAGACAGACAGAGACTGCTAAAAAGAAATAGGCCTACAAGCAAATCAGAGCGGCATATTAGAGAAATGGACGGACATTAATAATTGATGTGGCCTGTCAAAGTACTTGAAATAAAGCATGGCTGACGTGAACCAAGTTTTAAATGTGAAGGAAAACAAAAACAAAAAATCAAAATGGAAACTTAATTAGACATTTCTAGATCAAACCAAGTGACAATGATGATCAAAACATGTTTTACTCACACATGAACAGACAGGCGGGATGATCTTGCCTGTCAAGGGAAATCACTTCAAGTGTATTGTGTTAACCAGACGTCAGGTAGTGATAGTTCCATTGTTTGTCATTTGCACGTGCAGCACTCTTTGATTCTGGGTGTTCCTTTCATCAGACTTGGCCACTTAGAGAGAGAGAGGAGAGAGAGAGAGAGAGAGAGAGAGAGAGAAAGAAAAAGAGAGAGAAAGACAGACAGACACAGAGAAATAAAGAGAAAGAGAAAGAGAGAGAGAGAGAAAAATACAGACAGAATGAGTGAGAGAGAAAGAGAGAGCAAGGAGAGAGAGGGAGAGAGCGAGAGATAGGAGAGAGAGGGGGAGAGACACAGACAGACAGACAAAAAGAATGAGTGAGGGAGAGAGAGAGAGAGAGAGAGAGAGAGAGAGAGAATGAGAGAGTGAGTGAGTGAGAGTGAGAGAGAGAGAGTGTGTGTGTATGTAGTATATATGTATGTGTGTACTGTGTGTTTTGTGTGTATGTTGTGTGTGTGTGGTGTGTGTGTGTGTGTGTGTGTGTGTGTGC
>JAPXFY010000015.1:52296793-52299293 GCA_030674185.1 Monoplex corrugatus | reverse complement strand
CAATGTGATCACCGAACGGGCAGTGGATTAGTGGCGCGAGGACAGGTGGGTGGGTGGATGGGTTCTGATAGGCTCCTTTAAACACACAACAGAGTCGAGGGTGTGGAAGACAGACTCCAGGCTTAAGAATATTGTATAACTCAAGGTTTAATAGCGTTAGGTCTCACCGAACGTGTCTTACAGCTAGCCCTTGCTACTCTAATCACACACAAACTACGAACATACAAGAAGTCCATAACGCATTAAACTGAATAAACTGTGATAACGTAATGACTCTTACACATACGCCATATTTGTTAGAGAAATTCCCCTGCGCTTCTGTACAAGGAATTGTTTATCTTTAACAGAGCTTCACTGCAAACATCCCATGTGCATAAGCAATGTAAGATTCGACGTGAGCAGTGTAAAATAGCTTTTTTTTTCGCCCCAGTGTTAACAAAATATGAGAGCTTGCATAGACAAAAAGATTCTTAGAGAACGTTTAACTGAATGATCACTGTGGACTTCCCATACAAGGTTTTCATCTATGTTTTCACAAAGTACTCAGTGCTCTAAAACCGTGTTCAATATTTACACCATCTAAAGTTGTTGTTTTTTTAATGTAGTTTTGAAAGTTGGTGTTTCGGGCGAATTTTTATGACCATTGATCTTAGGGTTGATCTCATATGGTTTGCATTACGCTATTCAAATACTTGGTTAATATACACTTGTAATGTTTCTTGGATTTCACAAATATGTTTTTCAAAGGTGTTTATAGTAGTGTCATCAGAAGATATGTGGCATTCAACTGAGTGATGCTATGATTAAAGGTATCATTGATGTAGACAAAATACAATAAGATGTAGAACTGAATCTTGTGGTACATCAAACGATACATGTCCTTCAGAAGAGAACCTACCATGTACATATGCATGTTCTTTTTTTCTCTTTCTTTTTCAGATATGATTCTAAGAAAGGAAGGATGCAGACGTTGTTTAGACATACATTAAAAATTATAAGAAGGGTTCCATGGTCACTGAGGTCAAATGCTTTATTTAAGTCTAAGAAGAGAATTCATGATCCATGTGCATCATGTATGGCTAATAACCATACATTTGGTATGTTTGCATAAGCGGTGCTGCATGAGTGATATTGATGGAATTCTGGTTGAAAAGGAACAAATAACGAAGGGTAGGCCATGATTTTCGTCATCCATTTGTGAATGTCTTTCAGATGGTTTAAAAACCACTGCCGATAGTGATATTGGCCTGTAGCTGTCTAAAATATCTTTACATTTCGTCTTTAGTAGAAGGATTTTCTTTTAATATATGTTGGGAGGATTTTCTGATCAGTAAGTAAATTGGATAGATATATATTAAAGTTTAAATGATTTAAAGCATGGGCAGCTTTAATGCTTTGCTACAGATTTCATGTGAACAAGATGATGTTTTTGTTGCTAATATTTGAGATGTAATTTCTGACACTTAAGAACAGTAACGAAAGGAATAATGAATGAGTCGTTTCCTTTATTTCTCTCTTGACAAAACCGGTTGAGTTGTTTCCTCTACTGATAATGTGTTTCAAATGTTTCAGTCAATGTTGTTTCCTGCAACCAATAATAATCGTTCATTAAAGGTGTTGGCGATCAGTTGTGTAATGTCATCAGATTTCGAAGATGATCCCTTGGTAAATACGCTTAGAGCTCGCCAGATAGTTGATGTGTCTGTCTGGTTTTTAATTAGTTTGTGAAAAGTAAGCTTTCTTTGCGTTTCTTGCCCTATTCAGTCCTTGAATTCTTGCTGTTTTGTATACTGTATATATTTATCATGATCATCAAGTGCCCTGCTGCATGGCGTTGGTGATCATGGCCCTCCATGTGTATCTATCCCTTATTGTCACAAGCACATCTTCCACCCTGTCTATCCCCAGCCACTCTGCAAGTCCGTCCAATATTTCTCCCCCAGATATACCCGATGCTCTCTTCCCTCCAGCTTTCCTGTTGTGACCAGGTGCTCTAATCCCCCTTTATTCATAAAATGGCCTACAAATGTTGCCTGCCTTTCCGAATCTTCCTGATCAATGATCTTCTTGTGTCTGCCTCCATCAATATTGTTCTGTTTGTTTTATTTGCCGTCCATGGAACTCACATTCTTCTTAGAAACAACATCTCAGCTGCCTCAACATTGTTCTGGGTTTGCTAGTTGACTGTCCATGCCTCACAACCGTATAACAGTATTGGTTCTATACAATATTCAAGAACTCTCTTCCTGATATTAATTGATATGCATTTGTTGGTAAAAATACTTTTCATTTTCTTGAAAGCTATTTTGGCTTGGCCGATTCTGCTGGCTATTTCTGATGTGCACCTGCCATCTGCTGAGATGATTGTTCCCAGATATTTAAACTTATCAATCTGTCTCAAGGTTGCGCCAATTTGCTGATATTTTGCATGAGGGGATTTCATGTTTTTTTTTTATTGATTTCCATGTCTTCCATTTTCTTGCTATTTCGTTCCAATCCT
>JAPXFY010000015.1:52281793-52291793 GCA_030674185.1 Monoplex corrugatus | reverse complement strand
GATCATAGCCCTCCATACGAATCTATCCTTTGTCACTGCAGGTACATCTCCCACCATCTGTGTCCTCAGTAACACTGCAAGTCCGTCCAGTATTTTCTCCCTGGGTCTACCTGTCGCCATATAGATACTGCAATTATGATTTATTGATTATAAGATAGTGTTTCACAAGCCTTGTTTAGTTTTCCCTTACCATTATCCTCCTAACCCCCCTCCCAAATATACTCATCAACATTGTTACTACTGCGAATCCTATATCATAATTCGAAAATGGAATTTGTTAAAGAATAATAATGATTCATCGAACTCAGACATTCCTATCGCATGTTCTTCACTGAAATCTGTAAACAGTTATGAAAAGAAAGAAGTCCCCAGAGAATGGACTTAGGCTTAGGCTTAGGCTTTCAGTGCTTAAAGACAGGACATGAACAATGCATTTCTTTTAAGCACTGAGAGAGAGGGAGAGAGTGAGAGAGAGAGAGAGAGAGAGAGAGAGAGAGAGAGAGAGAGATGTTTCACTGTTGAAACCGTAAGTAAATTACATATAAGATTAAAAAAACACACTGTATGACAGACTGGTTGGTTGATTGATTGACTGGTTGATTGATTGATTGATTATTGATTGATTGGTTGATTGATTGGTTGGTTGGTTTGATACTGCCAGAATAAAGGAAATGTAAAGATCGGCAGCGAACAGGTCAGTGAACACTATTGGGGTATAGGGCAGAACTTCTAGATACCAGATCTTGAATCCACAGCTCTTCAAAAAAAATGAAATAACCTGAGAGAAACAGACAGAGAGACTGCGTGTGCATATGCGTGTGTACATGTATGTGAGAGAAAGAGAGAGAGAGAGAGTGAAAAAGGGAGAGAGACAGACAGACAGACAAATAGACGGACTGACAGACAGACAGACAAACAGACACAAACACAGAGAAGAACAGAGAGACAGAAAGAGACAGAAAAAGAAAGACAGAGGGACAGAGAGAGAAAGAGACAGACAAACACACAGATAAAGACAGAGAGAGACAGACACACAGAGGACAGAGAGACACAGACACACAGACAGACAAAAAGAGACAGAGACAGACAAACAGAGAGAAAGAGAAAGAAAGAAAGCAAAAGAGTGAGAGAGAGAGAGAGAAAGAGAGAGACAGACAGACAGACAGACAGAGACAGTGACAGACAGACAGACAGAGAGAGAAAGAAAAGGAGAGAGTTTTCTTGTAAACAAATATAGCAGATTAGCATCCTACTTGCATGCATAATTGTACAAGCTTTGCTCTAAAAAAAATAAGCTCTGCTAAGCTGTACCTAGTTTGGAATTGTTACATAATAACCTTGTACAACATTTCGTTTTCATTCGTTTTTACTGTTGTTTTAACTGAGTGAACAACGTTTTACAGTTTAAGGGTTCTAAAAGATTTGCCCAAAACAGATCATTCTGGGCATTCCTACAGTGCTTTTGTGGATGTAAACAACTAGGCTGGTAATTGTTTAAACAACCTGACAACAGCAGTCAGAATTAAAAATCGATACTTTTCGCAACGTTTTCGATGCAATGGAGTTGTTTATGTGTCCCAAAGTTTAGGAAAATTAAAAGGAAGAATCCTCGAAAGTTCCGCAATATCCTGAAGTGCAAGAGGAAATATCCCATCAGCAGCTATTTTTTTATGTAAAAAATATGTTATTTATCTAAAAACAGATGTCTGGAGTGTTATTCTCGTATGTTTCTGTTCGAAGAATATTTACCGAACTTATGTTAAGCGTTCAATAAGTTTCGTTGAAAGAAACTTTACAGCAGGAAGTTTTTGAATGTTGGAACTTTATTGTTGAAAGGTATACAAACTGATTAGATCACTCTGAAGATGTCATGAGGGTTTTTCCCCTTTTCCGTGTTCGTTATGATATTGCACCGACTTCATACCGTCTGAGAGTGTGCAGGTGCATGTTACAGATTGTTGTTTTCTTCGTTAGTTTATTTCTTCGATGTATGTCTCTAACGTTTACATGTATATATCCAAGACAAACATCATACGAGTACTGTGTTGTTCTCATAAGGCTGATTTTTTCACTGCCGTATCTTATTGTTCTTTGATGAATTATCCTTGGCAGTTATTTGTTTGGTTGTAAGATTCCTTTTTGGTTATACAGGATGCCTGATGCCAACCCACGTTATCTATAAAACATGCACGCAAACACACACACACACACACACACACACACACCACACACACACACACACACACACACACACACACACACACACACACACACACACACACACACACACACACACACGTCTAATATCACTTATAATGAAAAGACGTTAAATCAAGCAACGAACGAACACACACACATACACACACACACACACACATACACACACACACACACACACACATACGCACACACACATACATATAAACACACACATACACACACACACACACACACACACACACACACACACACACACACACACACACACTCACACACACACACATACACTTCCAATTTAACAATACATACACACACGCACACATTACCTATTTTACAAAATTCACAGACACACATATACACACACGCGCGCGCGCGCGCACGCGCGCGTACACACACACACGCACAGATGCGAGTATGGACGCACACATAAACACACAAACACAAACACACTTTCAATTTAACAAAATGTTCACACACGCACACACTATCTATTTCACAGAACACACACACACACACACACACACACACACACACACACACACACACACACACACACACACACACACACATATATATATGTGTGTGTGTATATATATATATATATACATATATACATATGTATATATAAATATATGTATACATACATACACACAACACACACACACACACGCACACACATACACACACACACACACACACACACACACACACACACACACACACACACACACACACACACACACACAACAATTGACATAACAGCCCCACAGAGACACATACAAGAATGAAGCTTGGAAAAATATAAACATCGGTAGTTAAAGTTTACACAGCAACTCCCACACGTGTTTAAAACGAGGTCAGCTCAGTGTGCTGACGTCATTACCCCTTGAGCACCTGCTCAAACACTGAGCGGGGTTGTTTTCCAAACAGAACCAAATCCCCTTTGTTCCGCTTGAACGCGCGAACGATTTATCGCGTGTTTACGTCATCAGATATATATATCTATTCACCTTATTAGCGGTATGGACGTGCAGGTAAATACTAGACAAAGAATATAGAAGCTTGTGTTCTGGCAAAGTTGTGAACAGACAGGTATTGAGCCTTTCCCATCTATAAGTGTGTTAACAACAAAGCTTTTCATTCTTCAGTCTTTTACAGAAAGGGTGGATGGGGAATACTTCAATGAGTTCCTCCCTCATAGGGTTTTGTGCAGGTTCTGTGAGTCTATCAGATAAATAATTGGTAGGTTCGGGTGGAGCACATATGGAATTGTCTGAGTGCGATCAATCCCTCTTGAACAGTGTTACAAAGTCACACACAAGTGCAGCCAGTCAAAGAGCTTATCACGTGCATGGTGACAGGAAAGTAAAATAAACATTTGTTAGAAAACGTACATGTTATGTTTGAGTCATTGTTAAACAAGAACCAGGAAAAAAAAACATGAAAGATGAATAAAGACGACTAGTTAATACAACAAGACGAGACAGGCTCAAATTTTCGGCCAACTGGCATTTGTCAAGCGTAAGATCACAAACTGAGTCAGTTTATTCCTTTTTTTTTTCACACTGGATGGAGCAGCAGGGAAGTTTCGGTTTTTTTCTCCTAATTTTTGTATCTGGTGTTTGTTTGTTTGTGATCTTACGCTTGACAAAGGCCAGTTGGCCGAAAATTTGCGCCTGTCTTGTCTGGTTGTATTAAATACGCGTTCATATTCTTCTTTCGTGTTTTTTTTTCTTTCTGGTTCCTGTTTGCTTAAACGCGGGCAGTCACACTTGTTTTGGATTTCATTGTTAAACAAGATAAGAAGATAAGATTACTTGAATTAATTGTATCACACATAAGGATGTTTTCAAAGTTTTGTTTACACAGGACAGAAAAAACAGATACCATTCAGGCAGACAAACAGACAAATACGTACACACAACACACACACACACACACACACACACACACACACCACACACACACACACACACACACACACACACACAAACACACACACACATACACACACACACACACACACACACACACACAAAACACACACACACACACACACACACACACACAAAACACATACACACACACACACACACACACACACACCACACACACACACACACACACACACACACACACACGTACAAGAGCATACGCATGTGTACATCCATTCTGTCACCAGCCATCTCACTCCAAAACACATCCTTTACGACCACCCATTCTTTCTCCATTTGTCTGTCTCTCTGCCTGTCTGTCTGTCTGCCTGTCTGTCTGTTTGTCTGTTTTCTCTCTCTCTCTCTCTCACTCTAACATCCCATACACACACACTCTCACACAAACACACACACACACACACACACACACACACACACACACACGCACACACACACACACACACATACACACGAACGTACGCACGCACGCACATACACTTAATCCAGGGAATGGATGTAATGCTGAAGTAATCTGTAACAAATTGCATTGCATATTTGCTGTTTCTTCTGCTCTGTGTTTGCATATCTACTTATTTCATACTGAAGATCTCTCTCTCTCTCTCCCTCACTCTCTCTGTCTCTGTCTCTGTCTCAGTCTGTCCGTCTGTCTGTCTGTCTCTCTCTCTCTTTCTCTGTCTGTCTGTCTGTCTGTCTCTCTTTCTTTGTCTGTCTGTCTGTCTCTTTCTCTCTCTCTCTCTCTCTCTCTCTCTCTCTCTCTCTCTCTCTCTCTTGGTTTTGTCTTGTATGTATATCATCTGTGTGTTCAAAATTGAGTGTATGTGTGTGTGTTTGTTTGTTTGTGTGTTTGTTTGTTTGTTTGTTTGTGTATGTATGTGTGTGTGTGTGTGTGTGTGTGTGTGTGTGTGTGTGTGTGTGTGTGTGTGTGTGTGTGTGTGTGTGACAGACAGACAGACAGACAGACCGATAGAAAACCAGCAAAAATAGGGAGAAAATGTGTTTTTTCCTGTTCACTGAAACATCTATCTGTTGTATTTGCTTTCATTAAAGCACGCCAAGACAGACAGTATCAATATAATGACCAAAACCTGAATCACATGTCTTAATTAATCGAAAACGGAAGATTTGTACGCTCACGTTTTTCTATAACATGTGTTTATGCCTAACACTGGGTCACTGTGACACGAAAAGCATGCCTGTTTGCCGTCAGCGTCTTGGTGAAAGCATGCATGAGAATTCTGGCATACATTCTGGAGATTTTGTAGGCCTACATCCTTTTGATTTTCTGCATTCCCGTTTCTCCCTCGATTTGACGTTTTTTCCTTTCATCCTGCCTTTGTGCTAAAGTTCGTTATTTGTTTTGTTTGTTTGTTTGTTTGTTTGTTTGTTTGTTCGTTTGTTTGTTTGTTTGTTTGTTGCTTTCTTTCTTTCTTTCTTTTTTTTTTCTTTCTTTCAAAGCATAATACTGCAAAAAAAAATTACATTTAGTTAAAGAAAAGGTTCAGCGCACATTAGTATTATTTAGTACACATTGGTAAATTTCAGTAATGTTACAATAGTGTTATATCATTCGAACGTAATGTTTCTTTTTTTTTTTTATTTGATTTCTGTTCTTCCCTCCCATGTCCTCAAATAATGTTCTATATCACACACCCTCTACATACTCAGTCATCCACCAGCCCCCAAGCACCCTCTCAAATATACATAATCATCGAATCTAAATGAGTTTTGGGATTATCGCTATACAAGAGTGAATGAATGAATGAATATATGAATGAATGAATATATGAATGAATGAATGAATGAATGAATGAATGAATAAATGAATGGATAATAGTACATGATACTGAAAGTAACAATAATAATAATGATGATGATGATGATAACAATAACGGCAATAATAATAATAATAACAAAATAATAATAATAATGATAATAATAATAATAATAACAATAATAATAATATTGATGATGATGATAATGATAATGATAATAGTGATAATAATAATAATAATAACAACAATAACAACAATAATGATGATGATGACGATGACGATGATGATATTTTCTGTATCCGTCTTGCTTTCTTCTTGCTTTCTTTCCATCTTCCTCTTCCCTACCAGCTCTATTCTCTTGTTTTGTCTGTGCCCTTAATATTTCTTGTCATTCTTATTTCATTCTTATTTCCTTTGCATTTGTGCTAGAGAACACAGTGTACAGTGTTTTGAGAGTGTTTTTGAAAGAGAAACTACCGACTATTTTAGCTTTATTTTTCATTTCTTCCAGTTCGGTTCAACCTTGTTTAAAACTCACGAAACACTATCAGTTTCGGTCTCTGAAGAAAGCTTCTCCGCGTTCGTAATAAATTCAACATGAACTGTCGACACAAATGCCGTGTGATGGTAAAAGATCCAAACTGATCATGGCATAGTTGCATAAGCCTGCACAAAAGCCTTACGCATTAGTAAATCTCTCAGTCCTTGTTAGCGTGTCGTTCTATGTCTATTCTTGTATCTTTTTCTCAATGAAACAACTTAGGTTATGTTGTAACAAAATGCATTTCCTCGTTTGTGAGAGTGTACTGTGAAGTATTTTGTTATACATATCTATGCATGAATAAGTGAAATAATCGAGCCAAGGGTAAAAGCCAGAACGGGCTGTGTACCAACACCCCAGCTATTCTCGTGATACAAAGTTACTGAGAGACAACCCAACACACACGTCCTTCTATTCTCTTTCACAATTTTATCACCATCGCCATTCTGATTCTCTCTGCATAATCTCTCTCCTTGGTTGATAAAACCAACACACGCACACGCATGTACAGGAACACACATACACACGAATAAACACACACACACACACACACACACACACACACACACACACACACACACACACACACCACCCCCTTTCTCTATCTACCTGTCTGTCCGTCTGTCTGTCTTTCTGTCTTTCTGTGTGTGTGTCTGTGTGTATCTCTGTCTCTCTCTGTCTGTCTGTCTGTCTGTCTCTTTGTCTGTCTGTCTCTCTCTCTCTCTGTGCCACCCCTTTCTATCTCTGTCTGTCTGTCTGTCTGTCTGTCTGTCTCTCTCTCTCTCTCTCTCTCTCTCTCTTGTTTATGTCGCTTGTACTCTGGCGGCCTCGCTCTTCCTCACTCCCCATCCAATTACCTTTTTCTTTCTTTAAATTTCTCTGATCTCTGATTCAGAAAAATCCCTATCATTCTGTATTCCACACAACAGGAGTCTGTACCGATTATTTTTGAGACAGTACAAGTGTTGTTCTATTTTCTGATTCGTGGTGGCTCTTGTTTTTCCTTTCAAGATGAAGTTTTGGCCACTTCTTAAGCTATTCCTTTTTGAGTAAGACGATTGGTTGTATGATGACGCAGACTTTATTTCTGACTGTTTGGTTTTAAGTTCATGAGGATTTCGGATCTTCCCAGACGTAAAATATTTGTGGTATTGGCTTTGACTGCAACTTTGTTGGCATATTCAATCTTTTCACACCAGACAGAACACACATCAATAATCTGTCTGTTGTAATTTCAAAAATGCCTGCTAAAACACTGGGGGTCAAACTGCTTTTCTGTGAATAAATAAATAAATGAAATAGATAAATGAATACATAAATAGATAAACAATGAATACATAAAATGAATTTTAAAATACATAACTGAACACAAACATACATAAATTTTGTCTTGAAAAAACTAAATTCTTGTTTAATGGAAATTTATAGGAAAAGAAGAGAGACGGTCAGTCCATTTTGGTAACCTCCCTTTCTACACAAAATATTCATGGAGAAAATCCTGATTTGTAATTTTCAGATTTACTGTGACTTTAAAGAAGAATCAGATCGAGGCTGAAGCGAGGACAGTATTGTCAGACCTTCCTGAGAAAGTGCTATTCACACACTTTCCTAGATAAGTTCTAATTTTAGGAGAACTGTTTTGTTGTTGGTGTTGTTTACCTATTTAATTTTGTTTTGTTTCATTTATTTTTTATTCATTTCATTTCATTTTAATATATTTCATTTCATTATTTCATTTTATCTTATTTTATATTTTGTAACCTTTCATATCGTTTTGTTTTTTTTTGGATTATTTGTTTTACATTATCAGATTGTATTTCATTTATTTTATTGTCTTGTATTGTTTTACATATCTTTTTATTTTATTTCATTTAATTTTTGTTTCATTTATTTTATTTCATTTTATTTTATTTTATTTTATTTTAATGTTTATGCCATGACTTCTAAATCTTTGCTGTCATGACATTTTAAATATTCACACATTTTCGTTTCAAATTTGCCAAAGATTTGTAAAAAAAAAATGGTAGTAACAATTAACAAAATTAAAAAAAAAAAGCTGAGACAATCTTACTATTGCATTTTTGTCAGATACTCAGACACATACAGACGGACTGAAAGACACAAAGACACACACACACCTTTCTCTGATCAACAGAAAAGTGTTTTTTTTAAAGACGATAAAACGAGAGAACTGCTTGACGAATGATGGAAAGTTAAAGGGATAGTGACTGATGAAAGAGGGGAAAAGAAAGACGTAGAACAGAGGAAAGATGGTTGGAGTAAATGAGGAAGGGTGAAGATAAGATTGAAGCAAGGGTTGATGAGAGAGAGAGAGAGAGAGAGAGAGACAGAGACAGAGAGAGAGAGACAGACAGACAGAGACAGAGACAGACAGACAGACAGAGACAGAGACAGAGACAGACAGACAGACGGACAGACAGAGACAGACAGAGAGACTGGCAGAGACAGAGACAGAAAGATCGAGATAGCAAGAAAGAGAGAAAGAGAGAGAGAGAGAGAGAAAGAGAGGGAGAAGGAGAGAGAGAGAGGAGAGAGAGAGAGAGAGAGAGAGAGAGAGAGAGAGAGAGAGAGAGAGAGAAAGAGAAACCGCGAGAGAGAGAGAGAGACAGAAAGAAAGAAAGAGAGAGAGAGAGAGAGTGAAAGAAAGAGAGACATAGAGACAGACTGATAGACAGACAGACAGAGAAAAACAAAGAGAGAGACAGAAAGAAAGGGAGAGAGTGAAAGAGAGAGAGGAAGAGAATTGAGACAGAAAGGGAGACAGAAAGAGACAGACAGACAGAGAAAAAGAGAGAACGAGAGAGCGACAGAGAGAGACACAGAGAGAGAGAGAGAGAAAGAAAGAGAGAAAAAAAGACAGACAGACACACAGAGACAAAAAGAGAAAGAAAGAAAGAAAGAAAAACAAGAATGTATTAATCAAATGGATGGTGATGTAAGAAATGCAATAAGCAAGGTATACATAAAACCCACACCCAGGTAGCGTGGGTCACAGTGACTGAATACATCTGATGCATGTATGCAACCAGAGATTGGGCGTGTGTTTCATCCCTCTTCAATTATCTTTTGCCGTCTTCAGTAGGCTTTCACTGTCCTGTAAGGTCCTGTGTTTTCTTCTATACCTAGCATACATAATTATACAGAACGTAAGTACACGTGTACCAGGCTAGTGATTGCCTGAATCTTTGCGTTCATACTAGTTCATTATTATTTCAAAACAAATATTTTTCATATTGTTTACTGTGTTTCTGTTCGTCTGGTTTCTGGTCTGTCTCTTTACACTTTTCTATTTTTGCTAAATATATTTGCCCTCTCTCTTCGTCTCTATGTCTGTCTGTATCTGTCTGTGTCTGTCTGTGTCTATCTGTGTCTGTCTGTGTCTCTTTCTTTCTATCTGTCTGTCTGTTTGTCTGTCTCTCTATTTCTCTTTGTCTCTATCTGTCTCTGTCTGTCTGTCTCTCTCTCTCTCTTTCTCTCTCTCCCTCTCTCTC
>JAPXFY010000015.1:52236793-52251793 GCA_030674185.1 Monoplex corrugatus | reverse complement strand
TATGTAGTGAAGGAATCGCAATGTAGCTTCACTGTTCTTGTGTAAGTGTTTGTTTACCTATTGTTCGACTTCTCTCTGTTTCTTGAATAATTTCAGCTTTACATGTATGACACATGACTTCCACTTTATTCTTGTCTTCGTTCCTCATATATCATCATCATCATCAGGTGCCCTGCCGCATGGCGTAAGCGATCATGGACTTCCATCTGTCTCTATATCTCGTTGCCCCTAGCATCTCCCCCACCCTTCCCGTCCCCAGCCACTCTGCAAGTCTGTCCAGCATTTTTCTCCTGGGTCTACCTGGTGCTCTCTTTCCCTCCAGCTTTCCCGTTGTGACCAGGTGCTCCAAATCCCCTTCCTCATCAAATGGCCTATAAATGCTGCCTGTCTTTTCCTAATTTCATAATATTGGTTTGTTAACCTTTTAGCTGCGCTGTTAAAGTACTGCATGTTATGATTTTCACGATCGGCAACACTGTTGACATACGTCGTACGTCAGATAAAGTGATTGTGTTTCTTTCGGCTTTGCAGCAATGTCGACTGCAATGTTCCATATTCAACTTTTTGTCTTTTTTACGAGTACGTCAGGATCATTGGTATTGTCTTTACTCTCTCTCTGTGAAATGTGGAAACTGATAAACAGACAGACAGATCATACATCCCATACATACATACATAATCATTACATACATGCATACATACCATACATTACATGCATACATACATACATACATATACATGCATACATACATACATACATACATACATGCATACATACATAATACATACATAATACATAGATAATAGATAGAAACATAGATAGAAACATAGATGATACATAGATAGATACATAGATAGATACATTGATAGATACATAGATAGATACGTAGATACATAGATACATATGTACATAGATAGATTACATACATAGAACATAGATAGATACATAGATAGATACATAGATACATAGATAGATACATAGATAGATACATAATATTATTAGACAGATACATGATACATAGACACACAGATAAAAGAAAAATTGTGGGTGTAATTGTTTACTTTTTTGAAAATGTTGTCAAACTAATTTGTAGCCAAAAGCATTAAGAAAGCAAAGGGGTTAATCAGAGCTTTCTGAATTATACATAACCTCGGTAACTCACGTAATCATTACTTGAAAAAAAAAACAGTTAGTCAAAAGTTTAGGTGGAACGTACCATTTCGTTTATGGACACAATAGACATAAAGAACCAGACTGGGATTGCCAGACCTATTTACCAGAGTAAGAATAATGAAAACGAGGAAATATCCTCTCAGGAATAAAAAAAAAAAACGAAAGAAAAGAGTGGGAATGTTGAACTGTCTGGTCATAGACCTTAGAGACAGATGTTTACCAAGGTGAAGTGTGTGTGGGGGGGGGGGGTGGGGGGGGGGAGAACAAAAGAGAACAATTGTACCAGTCTTCACTGAGTGTTCTATCCCTCTCCAAATCCTTCACTGGGAAAAGACCTGAAATATGTGGGCATCCACACAAGCGGGGACCTCCCAAATCTTCACCTGCTCCTTCAGAATCTCATTAGTCTTGTTGTTTCTGGTTGTTGTGGATAACGGTGATGTTTTTTTTTCCCCTAGCAAGACAAGAAGGAGGGAGATGCTGAGAGACTGAAGACAGACTTAGGTAGGTAGACAGGCAGACAAACACACAAGTGGATATACTCAGTAATACTCTGACATCATGTTCAGCCAAAGTGGTCCATGTTCAGTATCAATTTGCATTGCCATACTTGTGGAAGAAGAAGAAGAAAAAGAAGAAGAAGAAGAAGCGGGAGAGAGAGATATAGACAGAAGGAGACAGACAGACAGACAGAGACAGACAGACAGACAGACAGAGACAGACAGACAGACAGAAGAGGGAGAGAGAGAAAAAGAAAGAGAGAGAGTGTATGTGTGTGTAGGTGGAAGGTGTATGCATGTTATGCATGTATGTATACGTGCACGCATGCGTGTGTGTTCTTGTGAGTGTTCGCGTGATGTAGGAGGGTTGCTCCTTTTGAGTTAAACGTTCGTGTAAAGAAGTCTCTTGACAGAAGAACAAGATCAACAACAACGACAACATGATTATAATAATTATAATGATGATGATGGTCATGGTTTCAACGCCATTTCAATCTGCACATCAAGGGAGGTTACTTTCAGAGTAACCTTTGAGTTTATTCGACACGCTTTTCGCGACTACGACTAGGGGACCATTTAAATTAACAAAACCTGAACTGTATGACGCAACACACAATGTAAATACATGATAACGAAGAAAATAAATGTTTACATGGAAATCACATAATTACATGCTTCTGCAAGTGTGTGGAAGACATCCATTATGGTTCAACACCATTTTTCTTCCCAGTTCAAGGGAGGTTAGTCTTAAAATAACAACGATGTTCTTCAAAATAAAAAGAAACTTGTGTTCTTGAGTCTTACATCTAAACTGACGATAATGATGATAAATGAAGAAGAGGAAAAAAAGCATACGTTAGCACATGTCCAAATATTCTCAAAATTAGCTAACGCTTGTTGAATAACTGTTTTCAAATTCTCAAACACGCAGAAAATATTCTTGCTACTCAGAGCCCCTGTTACTGAACATACCTTTATTACGTTTGTTCCTTTGTTTGTTCAAGTGTCTCACAGTTTTTGCTGGTTCCTATGTTTGTTTGTTTGATTAGTTAATATGTTTTGTCTGGTTGCAATCTTTGTCCGTTTCTTTTATCTTTCTCTGTTTTTTTTATCTTTCAGTTTTCTTTCTTTCTTTCTTTTCTTTCGTTTACATGTTGGTGTGTGTGTGTGTGTGTGTGTGTGTGTGTGTGTGTGTTGTGTGTGTGTGTGTTGTGTGTGTGTTGTGTGTGTGTGTGTGTTGTGTGATGTTGTGTGTGTGTGTGTGTTTTTGTTTTCTATGTGTGTTTGCTTGAGTGTTTGTTTTCTGTTATGTTCTTCATTTGTTACTTTCTTTCTTTCTTTTCTTTCTTTCTTTCTTCTTCTTCTTCTCCTCGTTCTTATTTATTTTGTTTATCTTTCTTTCTTTCGTATACCTTTCTTTGTTTTAGTCAGTATTGCCAGCAGTGTTACATATCGTTCATGTTCTGAAAGTATCATCAATAAAAGATCAAGGCTGTCTTATAATCCTGCGGTCATTGCCACTTCCCTAGTCGTAGATGAGTGATGCGGTAGAATTTTCAACTTTTCTTGGGCCAACATCATGAGGTCGGAGTCTGTTGCCTCTCCCTTGCTGCTTTATTCTCCCTAACTTTGAAGGAAACCAGGGACACATTTACTGCTGGGTAGACTGGAGGCTGTGTGCAAAGGTTTTACTCAGGTGACATTTGCATCCACTTGAATTCGTACACACAGACTGGAAGGCCAGTGCATCATCTCTGATCAACCAAGCCCTACTGTTGTAACAAGGTGATTATACAGAAATCTGTCGTGTGATCACATCAATCATATGTGTCACCAGATGGCATTAAGTTTTGAATGTTTAAACGAGTTGCTTTGCTGTTCTTCGTGGTTGCCAGGTTTGCAGTGGCTTTAAAAACAAGTTATGACTGGATTGCAATTTTGTATTTCAGCTGAATTAGATTGTAATTAAGCCGAGTACTAAGAGCTGAAGTAGAAGTCGAATGTCACTAGATGGCATTAAGTTTTAATGTTTAGATGAGTTGCTTATCTTTTTTTTTTTTCTTACGTGGTAGCCAGGTTTGCGGTGGATTTTATAAAAAAAGTTATGACTGGACTGCAGTTTGTATTTCAGCTGATTCAGATTGTAATTAAGCCGAGTACTGAAGATCTGATGTCTCGAATTCAGTCCCAGCCTGGTCTCTTTTGCTGCCCATCTTAAGTTAATGCTTCAGTCTTTCCGATGGTGCCAGCCTAGCGCTCCTTAGGTCCTGTTCCCGAGCCCCTCCACCTCCACCTTCCTCCCTCTCTATTTCAAGACCTTGCCAGCGCACAGGGTTTTGTGCAGACTCAAGGAGTCTGTCAAATAACAGATGGCAGGTTGGGTGGAGCGCTTATGGACTGATCTTGGTGTGATGAATCTCTCACGAACACACTCTTAACTCCTAACTCTATGTCTTAACGGTTTTCTTCTCTTTCCGTTTGTTGAATCTTTGTTCGATAGTTCGTTATTGTTTGTTTGTTTGTTTGTTTGTTTGTTTGTTTGTTTGTTTGTTTGTTAAACTGTTCAGTTCCTTCGTTCGTTTGTTCCTTTGTTCGTTCGTTCGTTCGTTAGTTCGTTCGTTCATTCATTCATTCATTCGTTCGTTCTTTTGTTCGTTCGTTTGTAAGTTTCTTTGTTTCACAATTTTGGACTGGATATTTGCTATATATGATTGTTTCTTTGTGTTCATTTTTGTTCTCTCTCTTCTCTCTCTCTCTCTCTCTCTCTCTCTCTCTCTCTCTCTCTCTCTCTCTCTCTCTCTCTCTCTCCTCAGTTTTGATCTCAGTGGCCAAGTCTGATGAAATGAACACCCAGAATCAATGAGTGCTGCACGTGCACAATACAAACAATGGAACTGTCACTACCTGACGTCTGGTTAGAACAATACACTTGAAGTGATTTCCCCTGACAGGCAGATCATCCTGTCCGCCTGTCCATGTTGTGATGTGATCTTGTTAGTTCATTGTCGCTTAGTCTGATCTAAAATTATCCCTACCGTTCTAAATTCCCACCACGCATTAACACTTAGTTTATATCAATCATATTTCTGTTTTCAAGTGTTGTGACAAATTGCATCCATTTCTGTCCTGTTCTAATAGTCTGTGGCTGTTTGTCGCTGTTTTACTCATTTCCTGCTGGGCAAGCTCAGGTTTTTTTTCCCGGTTTGTCTGTCTGTTGTCGTCTGCTGTCTGTCTGCCTTCTTCTCTTCTCTCTCTAACTCTCTCTCTCATCTCTGTACGTATATATATATATACATATATATATATATAATTTCGTTATCAATTAAATAATAGAGAGAGGAGAGAGAGAAGAGGAGGAATATTAATAACGTAGTGTTGTAATATGTATACATGTATAATGGATAGATAGAGATAATAATAGACAGGCAGACAGACGACAGACGATAGATAGAAGATAATATAATAGCTAATACAACATACAACATGCATACATTAAAAATAATCATACTCATATTATATAGTAGATAGTATATGATAACAATGATATAGATAGTAGATAGATCAAATAGATAGATGGATAGATAGATAGATAATGACAGGCACAGACAGAAGATAGATAGATAGATAGATAAATAGATAGCTAGATACATACATACATAGCAGATAATACATAATACTAATACTAGCATGACATGATACTATATATATATAGATGATAGAGATAGAAGGATAGAAGGACAGACAGATAGATAGATAGATAGATAGATAGATAGATAGACAGACAGATAGATAGATAGATAATAGACAGAAGATAGATAGATAGATAGATAGATAGACAGATAGATGATAGAAGAAGACAGATAGATAGATAGATAGATAGACAATAGATAGATAGATAATAGATAGATAGACAGATAGATAGATAGATAGATGCGAGATGAATGGATGGGGATGATGGACGGATGGATGGATGGATGGATAGGGAGAGGAGGAAGGGAGGGAGAGAGACAAAGAAGAGAAGAGAGAGGAGGAGAGGAGGGAGAGAAGAGACGAGAGAGAGAGAGGAGTGAGAGTACAGAAAAGGACAGAGAGAGGAAGACACAGAGACAGAGACAGAGAGAAGGGTCATACCGATTCAAACAATTTCCTGAATGAACACCTACTGCCGGCTTGTCACTCGTAACACGAAACTGTTTCTATGTACCGACAAAGAACAAAACTGCCAACTCCTTTCGAAGATAATCCTCGTTGCTTGACAGTGACTGTCCACAGTTATGTAGGATTTCATTGAATTTACAGCGTTCCTCTATGTTTACCCTTTGATTCCCACACGCTGTCCAAAAAGCATCCTGCATTGTCAACCAGCTAGCAAAGCAAAAACTAACCATTCGACTCCCTCACCCTATCCACCAGCTACCCGCACTAAGCTGGTGGATAGGGCAATGGACTCAAAGGGTTTAGTTTTTGCAGTTGGTAGATAGGCTGCGAGAGTCAGAGGGTTAATTTCCCTTATTGTCTGAAATAGCATATTGAGAGTTGAAATTGTCTGCGTGGGTTGCAATTTTTTTTTCTGCCATGCCAGATTTCTAGAATGGAACAGTAAGTCGTCCTCTCTCTCTCTCTCTCTCTCTCTCTCTCTCTCTCTCTCTCCTCTCTCCTCTCTCTCTCTCTCTCTCTCTCTCCTCTCTCTCTCTCTCTCTCTCTCTCTCCCTTCCTCTCTCTCTCTCTTTATTTCTTCTATCTGTCTGCGAGACTGTCTATCAGCCTATCTATCGATCTATCTATCTGTCTACATATCTATCTATCAATCTATCTATCTATCTATCTATCTGTCTGTCTGTCTGTCTGTCTGTCTGTCTCTCTCTCTCTCTCTCTCTCTCTCTCTCTCTCTCTCTCTCTCTCTCCCTCTCTCTCGGGTACAGAATAGGCAATTTGCGCGTTTAATAGCGAACTGCAAAATTACGCTATATTTCTGTATGCTATGTTACAAAAAAGTCAGGTCTTTGGAAGTACACGTTAAGTGTTTTAATACACTGACAATACATACAAAAAATTCGGTGTCATCATTATCATTATCATCATCATCATTCTCGTTGTTATCATAATTTATTATTATCATCATCATCATCATCATCATAATCATCATCATTATCATCATCATCATCATCTTTGTTATTAGTATCATTATTATTATTATTATTATTATTATATTATTATTATTAATATTATTATTATCATCATCATCATTATTATTATATTATTATATTATTATTATTGTTATATTATTATCATTATTATTATCATCATCATCATCATCATTATCATTATCATTATTGTTGTTGTTGTTACTAATATTTTTATTCTTAAATGGTTTGACGATATGCTTTCAACTATTTTTACATTTTGGGCCAGAGAGAAAGAGAGAGAGAAAAAGAAGAAATAGAAGAAGAAGAACAAGAACAAGAACAGCAACAACAACAACAAGAGGAGGAGAAGGAGGAGAAGGAGGACGACGAGGAGATGGACTAGGGGAGGGAGAACAAGAGGTGGAGGAGGAGGAACAAAAACAAGAACAACAACACCAATAAAATCGACATTAAACCAGTAAGCAATATACCGAACAAACAAACGAACAAACGAACAAGCAAACAAAACAAACTAGCAATTTATTCTACCCTCAGTCCTCACGGTTAAAAATGTGGTTGATATTTTTACCATCGGTTCATCCATGGATACAGAAATGACCCAGAGGCAGTGCACATTCTCCTCCGGTGGGTTGCCTTATGGCGATTTGACATCTCTGACTCTTAGGGGCTTTTCTAGCGCTGGGACTTCGACTAAATATACTTGGGAGTTAGTGGTGCGTTGTGAAGCCAGAGTGAGCGGCTGGAATCGACACTACTGAAGTGGCGAAGAAATTAAGACATAAAATGAAAACAAAAGATAAAAAAGAAAATCATCCCGCACCCCACCCCCACCCCCAATTATAAACAAACACCAAACGAAACCAAAGGAGGAACGGAGGAGGAGAGGAAGAAGAAATGGTGATGAATGAAGAAGAGGAAGAAAAGAAAAAAAAGGAGAGAAAAAAAATTTTTGAAAAGATAAAGGTTGTTCCCTTGCAAGTAGGAAGCAACAGATGGTGAAAGATGAAGAAGAGGGAGAAAAGAGAAAAAAAAAGGAGACGAAATTTTTTTAAAAAGGTAAAGGTTGTTCCCTTGTATGTAGGAAGGAAGAGATGGTGAAGGAAAAAGAAGAGGTAGAAAAGGAAGAAGAAAATTAAAGAAGACGAAAATTCAAAAAAGGGTAAAGATTGTTGCCTTGCAAGTAGGAAGGAACAGATGGCGAAGGATGGAGAAGAGGAAGAAAACAAAAAAAGGAGACCAAAATTAAAATCAAATCAAAGGTAAAGGTTGTTCCCTTGCATGTATGAAGGAAAAGATGGTGAAGGATGAAGAAGAGGAAGAAAACGACAAAAAAGGAAACTAAAATTTAAAAAAATGGTGAAGGTTGTTTATTCCCTTACGCTGAGTTGAAGGGGAATGACGTGGTAGAGGCTTGAAATTTTCTCAAGGCCAGCATTTTAAAGCCGATGTCTATCGCCAGTCTCATGTTGACTTCACTATCTCCAACTGTGAAGAAAGTAAGATACCCATCCACAGGTGCGACGACTGGCAGTTCAATCTGTGCTAAAAGACTGAAACTCTGACCACCCCCCTCCTTAATACACACACACACATACACACACACACATACACACACACACACATACACACGCACACACGTGTGCATGAATTGAACAGCAAAGATCTCCCTGCAACAACTAAACATCTCGCTTCAGGCATAAAACAAATAGCACAAGAACATCCAAAATCTAAACTAGTCGTTAGTAAGGTTGCCCCTGTACGGCAGGCCCGAATGGAGGTTCAACGAAATCTGTTCAACGCTTTTCTATCTGCTGAACTTGTTGATATGAAAAATATTTCTTTTGTATCACATGAGAACCTTCGTACCACTCAACAATTTCTAAAAGACGACATTCACCCCACCACCAGAGGAAGTAGCATCATTGCAGGAAATCTTGGAAGACACATTCGAGACCTATTTTGGGAGACTCCAAGGAGAACATCAAGATCAAGATCATCACAGCTACACCCTTCCAGATTCTCCAGAGGACAGTACCACCCTTTTGACAACTACACACCATGGTGGCCGTATAATATGTTTTGAAATAACAGTATTACATATACAATACTTAATGTTCATGTCACAGGACTTTTTCCTCGTCATCTCTGACATTTCTTCTGCTGAAAATAAACAATAACTAGGTTTTAGTCCGACTATCAAGACTCGGTCAGACTATACACTCTGTACATTTGAAGACGTGAATGCCATTATTTTGATTTTTGGTTATTTGTTATCCCTTGTAATCTATTATCACCTTTATAAGTTATTCGTACGTTGGACTATGTAATTTTCTTTTTATTGATTTTGCTACAATTTTGTTATCTTTACTTTGTAGTCTAAGTAATTACGTAATTTTCTTTCTGTCCAGTTCTCCTGGACACAGAAAATCAAAGTATTCATTATTATCGACCATAAATAACAGTTAATAGAAAGTTGGAGATTAACCAATATCAGCAATGCGAAAACAATCCCAAGTCAAGTTTTTGCAATGGAATTGTAGATCCCTTTCCACCAATTCGGCTTACTTGGAGCATTTCCTAGCATCAAATAGGTGTGAAATTTTGATTCTACAGTCGATGAATGTTGTCGCTACCAAGCTTCCCAATTTCCCCAATTATTATTATCCTCCAGTCTATGAATGTGGGAATCACGGGAAGAAGGTATCCACCGCGATTTATATACTCAAAGAGTTACAATACTGCTTACTTACTTCCCCAGTTTTGAAATCAAGCGAAGATCTGCATGCTTGTGCTGCCACTGTCCAATTAAGCAATTCTCTAAACATTAACGTTTTGTCAGTCTACCTACCAACAGGTCCAAATGACCACAACACAGAATGGCTGCGCACTATCCAAGATCAGCAGCGTGGTAAATGGCTAATAGGTGGAGACTTTAATTCCCACTCCCCATTTTGGGAAAAGAACTGTTCTACTGTTACGAGCAATCGTTTGGTAGAAAATATCGTTGATAGTTCGCTTTACCTTCTAAATGATGGTAGTGTCACTAGGATCCCTGATGTTTCCAAACACAGGGCGACAGCCATCGATTTGTCTCTAATCTCACCAGAATTAGCACCATCCTGTACCTGGGAAACTCACAGAGACACTTTGGGAAGCGATCACCTACCTATCATCATAACCATAACTGACAAAAAGATCAGGATGAAAGACAGCTCTCCTGAAATTATTCCAAAATATAATTACAAGCGTTCTGACTGGTCCTTATTTCGAACTGCTCTAGCTAATCAAGATTACAGACATTATGAAAGTGAAAATGTAGACATTATGTTTTCTAAATTCCAAGAGTCAATTTTAGCCGCTGCAGACCTATCGATTCCGAAACTCAAATCTTCTAGATCAAATAATCGATTGGGTAATGTTTGGTGGACAGAGGCATGTGAGAAAGCAGTTCAATATAAAAGGGAGAAATTCAAAATCTACATCAAAAGCCGGAAACCTGAGGATCATGTCGAAATGAAAAAAGCTAACATCCAATGTAACAAAATCATTGCTGAAGCAAAGAAAGATTATTGGGCATCATTCTGCACAAAAGAAATTTCAGATTTCAAAGATTTCCATAAAGTCTGGACGAAAATGAAACAAATGAAGGATGGAACCAACTTACCTAGGTGTCCGATAATGATTGAAACATGTAACACATTTCCTTCAGACATGGACAAAGCAGAAACTTTTGTGGATCTGTTCGCCAAAAACAGTAAAGTTGAAGGTTTATCTCCAGACTGCAAACATCACAGAGAAATGGAAGATTACAACCCAATCTACACTGATCCAGTACCACAGAATGATCTCTGGTTTAATTCTCCAATCACCTTAGAAGAGCTAAAAAACACAGTACTGTCTCTACACAACAAAAAGAGTTCGGTAGGTGTCGATGCAGTTTCGACTGAAATGATTAAACATCTCCCTGAAAGCTACCTTATTTTCCTACACAAAATTTTGCAGAAATGCTGGGTTACTGGAACTGTGCCACAAATCTGGCAAAAGTCTATAGTTATACCAATCTTAAAAACAGGAAAATCGAAAACCGATAAAAACAGTTACAGACCTATTGCTTTAACGTCCCATACAAGCAAACTAATGGAAAGATTGGTCTTAAACAGACTTTTACACTACTGTGATAAAAATAACGTTATTCCGGTAAACCAGGCAGGTTTTAGAAAAGGAAGATCCGCAGTTGAGCACCTAGTTAAACTTACAACTCAGATCAAACAACAGTTTGCCCGCAGAAAAAGTGTTTTAGCTACTTTCTTTGATGTGAAAAAAGCTTACGATCAAGTTTGGCATAAACGTTTATTGTTCAAGCTAAAATCTGTTGGTTTATCGGGCAATATGTTCAATTACATTAAATCTTTTTTAGCTAATAGAACAATTCAGGCAAGAGTGGGAGCTAGTTATTCTTCTTCACGATGCCTCGACATGGGGATTCCACAAGGTTCAGTGATAGCACCTATTTTATTTAATATCCTTATACAGGATCTTCCTAAAGCTCTTTCAAATCGTGTTGTTTTAGTACAGTACGCTGATGATATATGCACTTGGATGAATATCACTTTAAAAAAGACAACTCCACAGAGAACGCGAAATTACATCAGGAAGTTGTATCAAATTGATCTTGATAATCTTGGAAACTATATGTTAGAAAATGGGCTGTCGTTGTCAGCAGAAAAAACTAACATGATGCTGTTTGATCCTGGTGGTAACTCAAATAACTTGCCTATTTTCAAATTGCTTGGTGAAGTGTTAAATTACAAACAGGTCGTAAAATTCCTGGGAGTTTACATCACGTCCAAATTAAGCTGGAATGTCCATTTTGATTATATTTTAACAAAAGCTCGAAAAACCTTAAATTTTCTAAAGATAATAAGCAAATTACCCTGGGGAATGGATACAAATGTACTGATTCATCTGTCAACAGCGCTGGTCAGGTCTAAATTATCCTACGCGCAAGAAGTTTTCTTCAATGCACCCAAATATTTACTAAAAAAGATTCAGAGCTTGGACTGCAAAAGTCTTAAAATTGCACTAGGTGTACCAACTCATGCTTCTACTCTGGAAACGTACAAAGTTGCTGGAATTCTACCTTTAAACAACCATCGTGAGTTAGCTACAGCAAAGTTTGCAATTAGAACTACTTCACAAGTGGATAATTTTGTGAGCAAAGAAATTAAGATCAGGTCTGATACTGACTTTCCAAAACGAGCAAAAAACATTTCATCACAAATTACAGCCGCAACTTACATATCTGGCCTGATCAAACAGTCCAACATAACAATAGATGAAATTGCTGAGAAACCAACGATAACGCCTATCCCTACATGGGAAATGCTAAATGCCACATTTGATCTCGATTATGCAAAAGTTAAAAAAGATGATAATGTCAACATTACGCTATCCACAGCTTGTGAACACATCGATGAAAAGTACAGTACCCACCTCCACATTTTTACCGATGGGTCAGTCTTAGCAAACCAGAGCGCTGGAGCAGCCTTTTATGTTCCAAAATTTAACATTAAAAAGTCTTTTTTCATTGGGGCAAATGTATCTATATATACAGCAGAATTGGTCGCTGTTGTTCAAGCGTTGCATTATTTAATAAGCCTTCGGCCTGTGTCATTCAAAGTAGTTCTCTTTGTTGATTCAAAATCTGTATTATATGCCTTACAGTCTTTTGATACAGACACAAGACCTGACTTAATTATTGAGGCAAATCATCTAATACATTGTTTAAAGATAAATGGTTCGGAAATCAATTTATGCTGGGTGCCTTCTCATGTTGGTCTTCATGGCAACAACGTAGTTGACAGAG
Organism: Monoplex corrugatus; assembly: GCA_030674185.1. Classification (NCBI taxonomy): domain Eukaryota; kingdom Metazoa; phylum Mollusca; class Gastropoda; order Littorinimorpha; family Ranellidae; genus Monoplex; species Monoplex corrugatus. Next base: position 52,239,106 of record JAPXFY010000015.1, on the reverse strand, counting down.
CAGCTAAATCCGGTGCCCTCCATTCTGAAAATTCCATAGAATTACATGTTAACACCTCGGTAAAAGAAGCTTACAACTCGCTAGAATTAGCATCATGGATTCGATTTCATGAACATTTAAATGAAAAATTTGTGTCTCAAAAAAGAATCAAACTTTCAGTTCAAAATATCTGTAAAAATTTGCAGTATTCCTCGTTATATCATTTGAGATTAATTGTTATGACATATTTTCGCATTCAACTGAACGCTTTGAAAACAAAATATTGTAACAACGTTTTATGTATTTGTGGCGAACAATTCACATTGTATCACTGTTTGTTTTACTGCAGAAAGCTTCGTTCCTTTTTACCAAAGACATTTACACAAGGAAACTATCTTGAAACGCATTTTAAAGAAGTAGTATCGGATCAAGTTTTGTTAGTTAAAATTTCAGAATCATTGGTTCACAGTCCTGTTAATGCGTTACTTTAAGATTATTATTATAATTATGATTATTTTTGTTTTGTTTTGTTTTTATGACGATTTTTCTTTTACATTATTGATGTTAGCGTTGTTCTAGTTTCATTTCTCTGTTCATCCACATCCTTTTTCTTAAGACCTTGCCGCTTCCTTTTAATTTTTTTTACGTCCCTTACTCTGTTCCCCTCTCCCCTCCACACCCCCCCCCCCCTTATTTCATCCTCCATGCCATTTTTCCCCGTCTAATATCACTTATAGTGAAAAGACGTTAAATCAAGCAACGAACGAACACGCACACACACACACACACATACACGCAGACACACAAGAACACACACACACACACTCACACACACACACATGTACACACACACGCATACACACACACACTCACACACACTCACACACACATACTCATGCACACACACACACACACGCACACACGCACAAACACACACATACACACACACACATACACACGCACACACACACACACACACACACACACATACTCATGCACACACACACACGCACACACGCATACACACACTCTTACCTACTACCCCATCGCTGTAAAGCAGAAAAAAAAGAAAAAGGTAAACTGGAAGACACACGCGCTTATTATAATATAGTTTGGTCGATCTCCCGATCGAGCCTCTATGACGTACTCCTTCCACTTGCTCCTGTCCAACATAGCTGCCTTGATCTCATCGATGTTTTCGAGGCTAATGTCCCTTTTGAGAAGATCAATGAAGTCTGTTGTCTTCCTTCCCCTGTTCGCTCTCCCTCCAGTTTGCTGCCACAGTACAAGTTGTGAAGCAACTTCCTCTGGATGTCGCTTACAGTGACTGGCTAGGCGAAGCCTACGTGTTCTTATCTTGTCTCTAACTTCAGGGAGGTATCCATATAGCTCTTTGTTAGTCATGTGCTGCTTCCAAGTGACATTTTAATGCCATCCTCAACATGCAAGTATACGTTCCATCAAGACTCTTCTCCATCTGCTTTGTTAAGGTCCATGTTTCCGATATTATGATATCAAATACCCTGGGCTTAATCTTCACCTCTGTAAAATTGTTCGGGCAGATTAGTAAGGTTCTACCTTTACACCAGATTTACTACCATTATAAACCATGGCAAAAATAATCACACCAAATATTAGCAAAAAAACGTGAAGAGACTTAGTACCTTTTACACACTGAAAACATCGTTCTTTTGAAAAACAAAACAAAAAGAAGAAGAAAGAAAGAAAGAAAGAAAGAAAGAAAGAAAGAAAGAAAGAAAAATAACAGAAGAATACAAAACATCACCCGTTTGAAGAATAAAAAAGAAAAAACAGAACAAAAATAAACAGAAAGAAAGCAAACAGACAAACACACAAAGAAACAATGAAAGCAACTTGTTTCTCACATTTTCTTGTAGTGACAGTGGCTGGCACGCAATTTTTCTGACTGCTGTGCATCTTAGAGCAGAGTAAAAACATCTCCTGCTGAGATACTCACAGCCACAGCGATTAGATAAAAGGCAGATAGAGAAAGTCGTGCATTTAACAACCTTCCTCTCTCGATATACACAGAAGGTGGGGTGCAGGTTAGGTAGGTAGGCAAGGAATGCTTGTGAATGTGTGGAGGATGATGAGTAACCTTTTCAGCTTTAAGCCCTACCACTATAAACCACCATCACTATCACAAACACCACAAACACCACCACCACGCACCAAAAAAAAAAAAAAAATGAAAATAAAAAGAGAAAAGAGATTTTTTAGGATAACCTCCTCCAGGAGGTTACGTTTGTGCTGAACTTTTTCTGTCCATTTTCTTACGCCACCTTAATTGCCACAGAACCTGGCACAGTTGTT
>JAPXFY010000015.1:52209293-52221793 GCA_030674185.1 Monoplex corrugatus | reverse complement strand
GGAAAGAGGGAAAACCCAAGGAGAAAAATGCGAGAATGTCTAGGCAAAGATATAGAACAAGCAAGAGTGAAGGATGAGGATGCTACAGACAGAAGATTCATGAAGGCTAGGACCCACCCTGGTGACCTCATGACCTAGTGGGGAAAGTCTGCAGAAGAGTTAAAGAAGGAAGAAGAAGAGGTTGTCAGGTTTGTGATAGAGGAAGACGGTAGAGGGAGGGAAAATTTTTATTCCACATTAATTTTGCGTTTCTGTTTATTTGTTGATTTACTACGAGTCTCTTCTTCCTCACCCACCCTTTTTTTTTTTTTTTTAGATTTACTTCTTGCCTCTGGTCTCCACCTCCTTTTCTGTTCTAACTGTGACCACCTTATCTTATATAGCTTAGCCCTGATACGGCTCTACGCAGTCGGCTGGGTTTTAACAAATAATAACAATAACGATCTTATATGTCCCCGTCTCCACCCCCTTTTTTATTTTTTTTATTTTTTTTTCCTAACGTTCTGATTTTTTTGGGACGTGAGTGTGTATATTGTTTTGCCCATTCTGTGTAGGCAGTATGTTGCTGCATTGTCAGTGCACTCCACCTTTGACGGGTATGCATTTTAGGTGTTCCATCAAATGACTTAGAATATATCAAATAATTATATTAAATGTTTTGAATGTGCTTAAAGATGAAGGTCGTTTAGGCACTTGTAGACAGACAGACAGACAGAAAAAAAGAAGTAAGGATCTTGTCAAAACAGAAAACCAAACAACAAAACAAAAATGATGAATAATGATGATAACGATAATGACTACTATACTGTCTCATCTCGCAAAAGACCTAAGCACTTCACAAAATCATGAATAACTGAGGCAAACACAGGCACAAGCAAACACATGTCAACCCAACAAAGCAAAGGGATATGAACCTCAAAACGTACAAAACCAGAAAACAACAACAACAAACAAAAGCAACAACAGCAGTAAATAACAATAACAACAAAACCCAAAAAAAAATCAACAAAAACATTCATACAATTTGTCACAGAACTGAACGTCCATAAAATGTGAGAGACATTATCTCAAGAGTTGTTGGGAGCAAAATCGTAACAAAAACAGATTCACTTTTGAGAAATTAGCACCAAATCGAGTACAGATGTGATGAGGTCTCTGTCAGGGGAAATCGGTTTGAATTGAATTGTCCTAATCAGACGTCATTCTGTGAAAGTTTTTCTGTTTGTCATATTGCACGTGCACCACTTACTCTTTGATTCTGCACTCTCCGTCTACATGTATTTGTACCTCCCATTGAGATGGAAGAAAAGGAATAAAGAGAAAAATACAAAAATAGATAGAAAGAAATGGAAAAAGAGAGAAAAAGAGATCAGTACAAAGAGAGAGAGACAGTGAGAGAGAGAGAGAGATAGAGAAAGAGATTGACAAACAGACAGAGAGGACGTGTGGGAAGGAGAGAGAAAAATAGACAGAAAAGACAGAGAGAAAGAAGAGAGCGACAGAAGGAGGGAGGGAGAAAGAGAGAAAGGGAAAGACAGATAGATAGACAGAAATAAGAGACAGACAGACAGACAGAGTCAGAAAAAGAGACAGAATCAGAGACAGAGACAGAGAAAGGCAGACAAACAGAAAAAGAGGAGCAAGAATCTCATCAAACAGAAAAGCAAACGACGACACAAACTGATAAACAATGATGACAATAATAATGACTACTATACTGCCTCATTTCGGAAACCCCCTAAGCACTACACAAAACCATTAAATAACTGAGGAAGACACAGGCACAAGCAAACACATGCCAACGCAACCATCGTGAGCAAAGGGATGGACCACAAAACGTATAAGGCCAGAAATAACAATATCAACAGCAACAACAGCAACAACAACAACAACAGCACAAAGAACAACATCAACATTAAATAACAGAAACAACAACCAAAAACCAACAAAAACATTTATACAATTTGTCACAGAACTGAACGTGCATAAAATGTGATAGACATTAACTCAAGAGTTGTTGGGAGCAAAATCGAAACAAAATCATATTAATTTTGAAACCTTTAGCACCAAATCAATAATAATTTTGGACCAAGCTCCAGAGACGATCAAAACAATGTCATGGTTATAAAATCACGCATGGACTACAGTTGTGATGAGGTCTCTGTCAAGGGAAATCAGCTGAATTGCATTGTCCTATTCAGACGTCATTCTGTGAAAGTTTCACTGTTTGTCATATTGCATGTGCACCACTTACTCTTTGATTCTGTACTCTCCTTCTGTTTGTATCTCCCACTGAGATAAAAGAAAGGAAGAAAGAAAAAAGTACAGAAAGAGATAGAAATAGAGAAGGAAAGAAAATGAGAAGTACACAGAGAGAGAGAGAGAGAGAGAGAGAGAGAGAGAGAGAGAGAGAGAGCGTGAGACAGTGAGAGAAAGAGAGAGAGAGAGAGAGATTGGCAAACAGACAGAGAGAACATGTGGGAAGGAGAGAGAAAAACAGAAAAGACAGAGAGAAAGAAGAGAGAGACAGAGGGAGGGAAGAAGAAAGAGAGAGGGAAAGAGAGACAGACAGACAGACAGTCAAACACACAGACAGACACAGAAACAGAGACAGAGTCAGAGACAGAGTCAGAGGAAGGCAGACAGACAGAAAAAGAGAAGTAGTGATCTCATCAAACAGAAAAGCAAATAACAATACCAAAATGATAAATAATGATATACAATAATGACTACTATAGTTCCTCATCTTGTAAAATCCCTAAGCACTACACAAAACCATGAATAACTGAGGAGGTCACAGGCACAAGCAAACACATGCCAACCCAACCATCGTGAGCAAAGGGATGGACCACAAAATGTATAAGGCCAGAAATAACAATATTAACAACAACAACAACAACACAAAGAACAACATCAACAACAAATAACAGAAACAACAACCAAAAACCAGCAAAAACATTCGTACAATTTGTCACAAAACTGAACGTCCATAAAATGTGATAGACATTAACTCAAGAGTTGTTGGGAGCAAAATCCTAACAAAAACAGATTCATTTTTGAGAAATTAGCACCAAATCGATAATAATTTTGGACCAAGCTCCAGAGACAATCAAAACATGGTTATTAAAATCACGCATGGAGTACAGATGTGATGAGGTCTCTGTCAGGGGAAATCGGTTGAATTGCATTATCCTAATCAGACGTCATTCTGTGAAAGTTTCACTGTTTGTCATAATGCACGTGCACCACTTACTCTTTGATTCTGTACTCTCCTATTTGTACCTCCCACTGGGATGGAAGAAAGGAGGAGGAAGAAAGAGAAAAATACAGAAATAGATAGAAAGAGAGAAAGAAAGAAAATGAGAGAGGTACAAAGAGAGACAGAAAGAGAGAGGGAGAGACAGACAGACAGACAGAGACAGAGAGACAGAAAGACAAAGAGAGATAGGCAAACAGACAGAGAGGACATGTAAAAAGGGGAGAGAGAAAACTGAAAAGACAGAGATAAAGAAGAGAGAGACAGAGGGAGGGAAGGAGAAAGAGACACAGGGAGGGAAAGAGAGAGAGAGCATACAGACAGACAGACAGACATACAGAGAGAGGAGAGAGAGAGAGGAGAGAGAGATTAACAAACAGACAGAGAGAACATGTGGGAAGGAGAGAGAAAAATAGAAAAGACAGAGAGAAAGAAGAGAGAGACAGAGGGAGGGAAGGAGAAAAAGAGAGGGAAAAAGAGACAGACAGACAGACAGACAGACACAGAAACAGAGACAGAGACAGAGGAAGGCAGACAGACAGAAAAAGAGAAATAGTGATCTCATCAAAACAGAAAAGCAAATAACAATACCAAAATGATAAATAATGATAATAACAATAATGACCAGTATAGTTCCTCATCTTGCAAAATCCCTAAACACTAATCAAAAACATAAATAAGTGAGGCAGACAGGCACAAGCAAACACATGTCATTCTGACCACTGCGAACAAAGGGATGGACTACAAAACGTATTAAGCCAGAAACAACAACAACAAACAACAAAAAGAACAAATAACAATAATAATGAAAACCAAAAATCAACAAAAACATTCATACAATTTGTCACAGAACTGAACGTCCATAAAATGTGATAGACATTAACTCAAAGAGTTGTTGGGAGCAAAATCCTAACAAAAACAGATTCACTTTTAAACAATTAGCACCAAATCAATAATAATTTTGGACCAAGCTCCAGAGACAATCAAAACATGGTTATAAAATCACGCATGGACTACAGATGTGAAGAGGTCTCTGTCAGGGGAAATCGGTAGAATTACATTATCCTGATCAGACGTCATTCTGTGAAAGTTTCACTGTTTGTCATTTTGCACGTGCACCACTTACTCTTTGATTCTGCACTCTCCTTCTATTTGTACCTCCCACTGAGATGGAAGAAAGGAGGAGGAAGAAAGAGAAAAATACAGAAATAGAAAGAAAGAAAGAGAGAAAGAAAGGAAATGAGAGAGGCAGAGAAAGAGAGAGAGAGACAGAGACAGAGGTAGAGAGAGCGAGAGAGACAGTGAGACAGAAAGAAAGAGAGAGAGAGAGAGGAGAGAGACGGAGAGAGAGACAGAGAGAGTTCAGACTGTAAGCCGGATGATTTATTCAAAAAGCCATCAGACCCTTCTGAAGGGGCTTTACAGTAGAAATAATCAATGAAATTAGACTTCAAGAAAGTGAGAGACAGAGTGAAAGAGACAGACAGACAGGCAGACAGACAGACAGACAGATAGACAAAGACAAAGCATGTGTCTGTATGTGTGTGCGTGTGTGTGTGTGTGTGTGTGTGCATGTGTGTGTGTGCATGTGTGTGCGTGTGTGTGTGTTCGTTTGCGCGTGTACATGTGTGTGTGCGTGTTTGTGTGTGTTTCTATGTTTATACTGTATCTTTGCTCTTTTTCCCAAACAATGTGTGTTGTTACATTTGACACAATATTTTAAGGGCACAGACGTCCTGGACCTCCTATTGATCTGAACCTAAGCTGTAATGATAAGGAGGGGGAATGAGTTCTCTCCTTTATCTAATTCTGCTGATCGTCAATATGTAAACAACTCGCTCTATAATAGGTTTTCTACGTGCCGATGGCCAGATTTGACAGAAGTTTGGGGGAAGGGGTGGTCACTGAACAGCATCACTCCTTGGAGTGTTGGCTGCCCATACTGTTCTCTGGGGTTCTGTCTTCTTCCTCTGTTGTTCCTCAACCAGAGTGAAAATCTCTGGACTATTATGATCTGTCCACTCTTTGATGCTTCCTATGTAGTTTTGGCCGGGCTGGACCTGGTTGGTGCGTGTTGTGTGGCTGTGTCCCGGGATTTGTCATCTCCCCAGCTTGCCATTCGGTTTGTGAACGGGGTGGTTGATGCCTGGATCTGAGCGGGTCCTGCAACGCATGGACAACCCCCTTTTGCTTGAAAAGATGGCTGCTGATTGGCGTCAGGAGCTTGATGGGTGGGTGTTCCAAGGGTGGCAAGGCATTTGTGCTCTGGGTCCCATCCGTACCCTTGTGGTGTTTCTTGACAATTTTGTGGTCTTCTCATTCCTCTTTTGTTCTCGACTTTTCTTTTGATGACATTTTTCATAACAGAGCATTTTTATTTGTTTCTGCATACATACCTGAAGAGTTCTCAATGTTTGTGTGGGATTTTGGTAAGTGTATTTCCAGTAGTTTGCCATTGCTTTCTGGAATCGCATTGCGCGTGATATGTGGAATCCCTGGCTATTGTTTCAATGAAGAAATTAACTTCATCATCATCATCATCAGGTGCCCTGCCGCATGGCTTTGGCGACCATGGACTTCCAATCATCTCTATCTCTCGTTGCCCCAAGCATCTCCCCCACCCTCCTCATCCCCAGCCACTCTGCAAGTCCGTCCAGCATTCTCTCCTGGGTCTACCTGGTGCCCTCTTTCCCTCCAGCTTTCCCGCTGTGACCAGGTGCTCCAAATCCCCCTTCCTCATAAAATGGCCTATAAATGTTGCTTGTCTTTTCCTAATTTTCCTTATGAGTGATCTACTTGTGTCTGCCTCCATCAAGACTGTCTTGTTTGTTTTCTTTGCTGTCCATGAAATTCTCAACATTCTTCTGAGAAACCGCATCTCGGCTGCCTCGATCCTGCTCTGGCTTTGCTTGCTGACTGTCCACGCCTCGCATCCGTACAACAGTATTGGTTCTATATAACATTCAAGGACTCTCTTTCCAATATTAATTGATAGGCATTTGTTGGTAAGAATGCTTGTCATCTTCTTGAATGCTGTTTTGGCTTGGCCGATTCTGCCAGCTATTTCCGATGTGCATCTGCCGTCTGATGAAATGACCGTTCCCAGGTATTTGAACTTATTAACCTGTGTCAAGGTTGTGCCATTTGCTGTTATTTTGCATGAGGGGATTTCATGTTTTTTACTGATCACCATGACTTCAGTCTTCCTGCTGTTTAGTTCCAAGCCCTTACCTTTGCTTTCTGTTTCTAGTATATTCACAAGGTTTTGTAGGTCCCTTTCATTTTCTGCAATTAGCACGGTGTCATCTGCGTACCGAATGTTGTTTATCATTTTCCCTCCAACCTTTAATCCAGGGTCTTCTTCTAGGTTTCTCATGATGTTTTCGCTAGAAAGTGAAAACAGATATGGTGACAAAACACAACCCTGTCTGACTCCTCTTTTGATGTTTTGAAAAGAGCTTATATTGTTTTCTATTCTCATTGCAGCTGTTTGTTCCCATTACATATTCCTGATTATTCGTAGATCTTTTCCATCGACATTGAGTCTCTCCAGTTGGTTGATCAATTCTTCATGTCGTACCCGATCGAAAGCCTTGGTATAGTCAACAAAGCATAAATACAAATCCTTATTCATCTGAATTGACCTCTCTGTGATAGTTCTTAGGATGTATATGGCATTAATAAATCCTTTCTCCTCCACAAATCCTCCTGTTTCTCTGCTATTTCTCTTTTGATTCTATTCCTTGTCCTCATCATGATTATTCTTAACAGGATTTTTGTTACATGACTCATCAAACTGAATGTGCGATGGAGTTCGCATTCTATAGCCCCTGTCTTCTTTGGAAGGGCAATGAAAATTGATTTTGACATATCTTTGGGGATTTTTCCAGTGTCATAAATTTCATTTAGGAGACTGTTATTTTTTCTATGCCAAATTAACTTCATCCAAGGAAAAGTCGAGGACAAAAGAGGAAGAGGAAGACCACGAACAGATTATGTAGGAAACATCGAGGAATGAACAGGTCATAACAGTCCAGAGAGTTTCAAACTGGTTTAGGAAAAACATGTGGCGAACAGAGATCCGGATATCAGTGTGGGCAGCCAACATTCCAAGGAGTGATGCTGTAGGCTGAGACATGTCCAAAGAAGGTCAACTTCTTATTAAGGACGATCTCTACAAGTTCTTTCTGGGTTTTCAGCTCGTCGGTAGGACTGGGAGGGGTGAGATGTGAGGGTTGCAGTAGCGAACAGTATCTATATGTGTGTTTCTTCGTTGTTGCTGTTTGCTTGTTTGCTTGTTTGTTTGTTTGTTTGTGTTTGTCTGTTTGTATGTATGTTTGTTTGTATGTTTTTGTGTTTGTTTTTTGTTTGTTTCTTTCTTTCTCTCTTTCTTTCTTTTTCTCTTTCTTTCTTTGGTGTTTTTTTTTTTTAAATCGACAACAAAACCTGCATCCTTGAAAGATTTTATGAGATGCATAGATACGTTTGGACTAACCTCAGTGACGATCAAAACATGATCGCAGTCACATAAATATGGACTGACAGACGTCACAGCCTCTCTGACAGTGGAGAAATCAGTGCCAGTGTATTGGTTTTAGGGGGACGTCAGTTAGTGACACTTTCACTGTTTGTCAGTTGCACGTGCAGTGAGTATAGTGTTGTTTTTGGTCCTCTTCCTGCACCAATTCTCTGATTTACCTCAGAGATGAAGTCTGAGGGTGTGCCTATTTACACGTAAGAATTGACAGGACTCTCTCTGTGTGTCTCTCTCTCTCTCTCTTTCTCTCCTTCTCTCTCTCTCTCTTTCTCTCCTTCTCTCTCTCTCTCTCTCTCTTTCTCTCCTTCTCTCTCTCTCTCTATCTGTCTGTCTATCTGTCTGTCTATCTGTATGTCTGTCTGTCTATCTGTCTCTCTCTGTCTCTCTCTCTCTCTCTCTCTTTCTCTCTCTCTCCCTCTCTCTCACCCAATCTGTACATACATCTGGTGTGTGTGTGTGTGTGTGTGTGTGTGTGTGTGTGTGTGTGTGTGTGTGTTGTGTGTGTGTGTGTGTGTGTGTGTGTGTGTGTGTGTGTGTGTGTGTGTGTGTGTGTGTGAACGAACACACACGGTTATATCACAATCAATCACAATAGAGATTCTTAATGTCAAATTTACATAAATGTACCCGAAAAGTAATTCCATATAGACATAAGCTTCAGAATCGATATGCTCTAAAAGCATCACATTGTGAGTGTTGACATTTGACAATTTTGTACTCTGGATCTTGTTTAAGAGGAAATTTTAGCAATTGGACATTCTATATGCTCTACACTCAAATCTGCCTACAATCAAAGAACATAACTCTTGAGAGTCACGTAGGAATTATCTCCCATATTGCAGAACTTCTCAAATCCAACACAGTTTGCGCTACCCAGTCAGCTAGCATAGAAACAGATACAAAGCACAAAAAGCGTAAGCTCAGAACACTCCTCTACAAGCAGTTTGGAGTTTGTTCAAGAGAGATTCATCGCACTCAGGCAATTCCATATGTGCTCCACTCAAATCTGCCAAGAATTATCTGGCAGACTCCCTAAGCCTGCGCAAAACCCTATGCGCCGGTACGGTCTTGATATTGGGGAGGAGGCGGGGGGGATGTGGAGGCGGGGCTTTTGAATTACTAAGCTGACACTACCAGAATGATGGAAACATTAAGATGGACAGCGAAGAGTGGTGAAGCATTGGTGCTCCGGGTCCCATCCCCACCCTCGTGGTGTTTCGGTGTTTTTTGTTAACTGCAGACTGAGGTTTGAACTCGAGATATCAGATCTTGTCTCTGGCTCTCCTGCAAAAAAAAAAAAAAAAAAAAAAAAAGCCCGCGGGAAGGAAAAAAAAACTTCCCCGCAAGGAATGGAACCCTGGTCTCCCGCGTGACATGCGGGGATACTGACCATTATACTACCGAGGACCTGAAGTCTTCTCAAAACCCTTGCTGTGGTGTGGCAAGGTTTTGAAACGGGGAAGGGCGTGTGGAACGTGTAATACTAAGCTAATAATACCACCATCATTATTGGAGCATTAAGACAGGCAATGAAAAAAGGGCGATCATTATGTTTTAGCCTGGGATTATATGGACGTTTATTCCATATGCACTACATTACAAGTGACGTGAATAGGGAACTCATGAAATATCATATGGTGAAAGCCTCTGCATAAATATTGACAAGATAATTAGCTGTCAGGACATTTACAATGCACAGAATAATTATCGAAAAATGCCGGAGCGTAGCTTGGAAAAATAACTGATTACAACACATGGAAAATTCCTTTTTGATGATGATTAATTAGAAATTTACGGTCTCACCATCCGATGTGGTGCAGCGGTCAGCGGGACAGATTACTGACAGAAGGCTGTAGGTTCCAATCCTATCAATTTTGTCAAAAGGGGAGAAGAGTGGCGGAGTGGTTCAGACGTTCACCTTCCAATAACTATACTCGATGTTGCAAGGTTCGTTTCCCTTTGAGGCTTCGACTTTTCTCTTCAGTTTGAACGGAAAATCGAGCCGGAGTGTAGTCCTTTTGGAAGGGGACGAAAAATGAGTCCGACCCGTGTGCCTTCTGGCCTGTGCACGCTAATGATACTATCGCAGAAATGACTCATGTAGAAACAGGCCCATACATGTATTTCAGTCTGAGCGTGGATGTTGACAATGTCTGGCAAGGCAGACGAACTACCCTGTAGTGAAAACTTAGGATTAACCAACGTACAAGCCCTCAAATAGAAACAGGCCTTACCGCTACTTCAGTGTGAACATCAAGTGGACAAGGTCTGGTCAGCCAGACAAACTTGCCTCTCAACCGATGGTTAGGATTAACCAGTATCGGGCAGCACAGCCGTCCTCACTCTTATGTAGACTGTAAACGAGACAGTTAACCAATAGAGCCAGCTGTACACGCAGCTGTGTTTGGGGATGTGTTCAAAGATCGCTCCAGTGAAAGAGAGCGGTCCATTGTTTCCGTGGACAGGGTCTGGCCTGTGCTTGTCCACGTCAACCCCTCCTTCAGGCATTCTCAAGTAGAGAACTTTCTCGAAAGTCGTCTGAAGATAGGTGGGTTCGGAGCCCCAGCGTGTTCTGATCCACGCTCTATAAATGAAAAGGGAAAATAACACAGGGGAGAATACAGACTCTCAGAGAATACAGACCCACAAAGGAGACAGACCCACAGAGGAGAAGACAGACACAGAGAGACAGAACGGTCAGTCAGTCACGGTTGTGTTAGGGATAGCCACTCAACCTGGCAGAGGTGCTGAGCCTTTCCCAGAAAAATGTAGTGAAGGTACGTTGATATTTTATTTCAATGTAGGTTTTAGGGCTGATAGGCAAAGAAGAAGGGTTACTTTAGGACGTAGGCAAATAAGAATAAGAGAATGAATGATTATGCTTTCAGTTGAATATGTTTGATTAATGAAACTATGCTGAATTGTAATGCTATGTGTGGACTGCTTTTGAAACTTATTGCTAGTATGCTTAGTGCGTTTCTACTCTCCTCTCTCCTTCCTCCTTGTTGTGCGTGTGACTTCTAAGTAGAAAAACAACTCCTCTACAAACATCTCCAATTCATCTACCTGTTATAGATGACAACACACAAACACCTTCTTGCGATAATACCACAAATTAAAAATCGTGAATAGCAGGGTATTTGCCCGGCTGCCCGGAGAGGCAGGTTGATTTCCAAAGTCCCTCCCTTTGAAGGCCAATTAGCCATCTTGCTTTTCTGAAGTCTTGGTTAAAAAAAAAACGGGTGGCGCTGCACTGCGGCAACGCCCTCTCAAAGGGGGGAACAGCTCTCGAGTTTTACATGGTAAATCTACTGTGACAAAAGGAATAAATATGAATATGAATATATGAATATGAATATGAATGTGAATATGAATATGAAATTATCGTCGGATATCTCAGCCTGAACTGGCTCTTACCTGCAGTTGAGTGTGCTATGGGGCTCATCTGGAAGTCTGGGATTACATAGCCAAGCGTCATCCATTTCACGGATATTGTCATTGAGGGTGTTGCTCAAATCTTCTGACCAACACCGCAGGTCTCCATATCGCTCTGTTGTGGTTGATGCCAGGATATGATACGATATTAAGCGCACCCTATCTCAGCCTCAATCCTAGAAGAAATTCCATGGCATCATGATTATCAACGCCGTTGCCATTATCATCATATCGTTTTAAAAAGAATTTTACCAGCTTCTGTGGCAATTAAAATTGCAAAATCGAAACGGTGAGTAAAAAAGAGCTGTCAAAGTAAAATGATGGTTTATATAAAGATTGTTTATATATAGTTTAATAAGATTGTTTATATATACATATATTTATATATGTATACATATATACATGCATATAATATATATGTGTGTGTGTGTGTGTATGTATGTATATGTATATATATATATATATATGCATATATAAGAGAGAGAGATAAAGAGAGAGAGAGAGAGAAGAGAGAGAGAGAGAGAGAAGAGAGAGAGAGAGAGAGAGAGAGAGAGAGATAATACGGTCTTTAGTTGCTAATCATAGCTTTCGAATGATAATGCTTCTTGTATGGCAACTCCACAGATGCCATAAATATCAGTTCAAGATATGCCAAGAAACTACTGGATTCAAAACGAAACAAACATACTGCAACAGAAGTGTAAAATATGTGTTGACATTTTTTTTCATGATATTGCTTTGTAGTAAAATCGCTGTTGTTTCATGGTACTGCTTCACTATAAAATATGTTTGTTTGTTTGTTTGTCCGTTCCCTCCTTCCTTCCTTATTTCCTCCTTCTTATTTCCTTCCTTCCTTCCTTCCTTCCTTCTTCCTTCCTTCCTTCCTTCCTTATTTCCTTCCTTCATTCATTCATATTTCCTTCCTTCCTCTTTATTTCCTTACTTCCTTCCTCCTTATTTCCTTCCTTCCTTCTCATTATTTCCTTCCTTCCTTCCTTCTTTTTTCTTTCCTTCCTTCCTTATTTCTTCTTCGTTATTTCTTCCTTCTACTTCTTTCCTTTCTTCTTCCTTCCTTCCTTCCTTCCTTCCGTCCTTCGCCGTCTCTTCATTCATTCGATTGTTGTTTGTTCTATTGTCTGTTTGTTTGTTTGCTTGTTTGTTGTTTGTTTTGTTCGTTTGTTTGTTTGTTCGTTTGTTTGTTGTTCGTTCGTTGTTTGTTTGTTTGTTTGTTTGTTTGTTTGTGTTTTTACATGGCCTTAGGATTTTGTGGAA
>JAPXFY010000015.1:52194293-52201793 GCA_030674185.1 Monoplex corrugatus | reverse complement strand
ATACTCATGATTGAATTAAAACACTTCAGTTTTATGCAGCTACCACATCAATAACAATGTATAAACGTAAGTATGCATCTACGTCTCTATGGACATATACACAAGACTAGATATGCGTATACATATTGTATGTGTGTATATTATGACTATTTCATTTGCCTGACGTACCTTAGTTTCAGCTATGCCCATTTTCTCTTGTTTTTGCTGCCAAGCAAGTCTACTTGTTACGCTGTAAGTGATTGTAAACCTGTGTGTGTCTATGTGTGTTGCGACTGTAAAACTCTGGGAAGAGCTGGACAGCTGAAGGTCGCCAGAAGAGAGGCCCCAGCTCAAAACAAGTGTTTCGTTCCTAAGCTCCTTACACTTTAAGGAATGGGTCATGGAGCGCATGAACAGCGCGCCCCTATTTCCCACCCCCACCCCTTTTTTTTTTTTTTTTTTTTTTTTTTTTTGCTTGATGAAATGACTATCGAGTGGCGTCGGGAGCTTGGTTTGTGATTGTCTGGAGACTGGCGAGGCATTGATGCTCTGAGTCCCTTCCGTACACTCGTGGTGTTTCTTTCAAACTCACACTTTGAGGGGTCCGGGCCACATCCAGCTCTGAAATCCTGGTGCCCTTTGGCTGTTGCTGAATACATATTGCCAGGCAAACGATTTCCTTTCAGATTTTATATAAGCACACATTGCCTGCATACATTATATGCTCATGAAAATTTGAAATAAAAGAAAATGATTTAAAAAGTAATCAATACATTTCAAAACATTATTTTAGTGTGAAACGAACTCCACATAGTCTGGCTTTCATATTCATACTTTATGTCTTGCATCTTAGGCCAGCCAGACTACAACTTGTAATGCTTTGTCACTGAGAAAACCACGGACCAATAGACTGTGAAACAGCAGAGTGCTGGCGGATAATTCAATTACAGGAACAGTCAGTAAGTATTGAAGTACCACTAAGCACACTTCTGGTCTTCCCATCACATGTAGGTTTTGTTCATCCTGCAGTGATGGTCTACTGCCAGGAACATCCGCATGGTTTGTAAACCAGATGTACTGGGTTTGATTCCCATTGGCACCAACCTTCTCTTATTCCATTTTCGTGTTGTTTTTTTGTTTTATTTTGTTTAAATTTTGTTTTGTTTTGTTTTGTTTTGTTGTTTGTTTTTTGTTTTGTTTTCTAGTGTCTACAACACAGTACATCACTACATCACTACAGTACACTACAGCACTGCAATACACTACAGCACTACAGTACAGCACTACAGTACAGCACTACAGAACACTACAGCTCTACAGCACAGTACATCACTATAGCACTCTACAGCATTACAGTACACTGCAGCACAATACAGCACTACAGCATAATACAGCACTGTGACACACTACAGCACTACATCATAATACAGCACTATGATACACTACAGCACTACAGCATAATACAGCACTATAATACATACAGCACATACAGCACTACAGCATAACAGCTAATACAGCACTACATCATAATACAGCACTTAATACACTACAGCACAACAGCACTACAGCATAATACAGCATATACAGCACTACATCATAATACAGCACTATATACACTACAGCACTACAAATGCAGCACTACAGCTACAGCATAATACAGGACTACAGCAATACAGCACTATATACACTACAGCACCAATATACAGTACTACAGCATAATACAGCACTACAGCATAATCAGCACTACAGCATATACAGCACATTACAGCACTATAATACAATACAGCACTACAACATATACAGCACATACAGCATATACAGCATAATACAGCACTATAATACACGCACTACACACAATACAGCACTACAGCATAATACAGCACATACAGCACTACAGCATAATACAGCATAATACAGCACTACATCATATACACATCACATCATAATACAGCATAATACAGCACTATCATACACTACAGCACTACAGCACAATACAGCATACAGCACTACAGCACAATACAGCACTACAGCATAATACAGCACTATGATACACTACAACATACAGCACAATAGAGTGCTACAGCATAATACAGCACAATACAGCACCACAGCATATACAGCACAATACGGCACTATAATACACTACAACACTACAGTACAATACAGCACTACAGCATAATACAGCACAATGCAGCACAACACGCACTACATTAATACGGCACTACAGCGTAATACAGCACAATGCAGCACAATGCGTACAATACAACACAGCACAGCACTACAGCACATACAGCACAGCACAGCATCAGCACAGCACAGCATACAGCACATACAGCACAGCACGCACTACAGCACTACAGCACAGCACAGCATACAGCACAATACAGCACAGCACTACAACACAGCACTACAGCACAATACAGCACAGCACAATACTACAGCACAGCACAGCACAATACAGCACAGAACAGCACAGCACTACAGCACAATACAGCACAGCACTACAGCAAAGCACTACAGCACAATACAGCACAGCACAGCACTACAGCACAATACAGCACAGCAAGGCACTACAGCACAGCACAGCACTACAGCACAATACAGCACAGACAGCACTACAGCACAGCACAGCACTATAGCACAATACAGCACAGCACAGCACAATACAGCACAGCACAGCACTACAGCACAATACAGCACAGCACGGCACTACAGTACTACAGCACAGCACAGCACAGCACTACAGCACAATACAGCACAGCATGGCACTACAGCACTACAGCACAGCATAGCACTACAGCACAATACAGCACAGCACAGCACTACAGCATAGCACAGCACTACAGCACAATACAGCACAGCACAGCACTACAGCACAATACAGCACAGCACCGCACTACAGCACAACACAGCACTACAGCATACAACAGCACTACAGCACAATACAGCACATGCACTACAGCCTACAATACAGCACAGACTACAGCACTACAGCACAACACAGCACAGCACTACAGCACTAACACAGCACAGCAGCACAATCACAGCACTACAGCATAATACAGCACAGCATACAGCACTACAGCAAATACAGCACTACAGCATACAGCACAATACAGCACAGCACAGCACTACAGCACAATACAGCACACAGCATACAGCATACTACAGCACAATACACAACAGCACACAGCACTACAGCACAATACAGCACAGCACAGCACATACAGCACAATACAGCACTACACATACACTACAGCACAGCACTACAGCAAATACAGCACAGCTACAGCACTACAGCACATACACAGCACTACAGCACAAAAGCACTACAGCACAATACAGCACAGCACTACAGCACATATACAGCACAGCTACAGCACAATACAGCACTACAGCACATACAGCACAATACAGCCAACAGCACAGCACTACAGCACAATACAGCACAGTACAGCATACAGCACAATACAGCACAGCACAGCACTACAGCACAATACAGCACAACAGCACTAAAAGCACAATACACACAATACAGCACAGCACTACACATAATACAGCACAGCACAGCACTACAGCACAATACAGCGCATACAGCACAATACAGCACACATTAATACGGCACTACAGCAATACAGCCACAGCACTACAGACAGCACACATACAGCACAATACAGCACAGCACAGCACATACAGCACAAACAGCACAGCACTACAGCACAATACAGCACAGCACGCACTACAGCACAATACAACACAGCACAGCACTACAGCACAATACAGCACAGCATACAGCAATACAGCACAGCACAGCACTACAGCACAACACAGGTCTCCAGCAGTTGAATGTGTCGACCATAGGTTATTGTTATTTTTGCTTAAAGCCTAGCAGACTGCATAGAGCCATACCAGGGCTGTAACCGTCTCAAAACATATACAATAATTCAACACGAAAAAGAAAAAAAAAAAAGAAAAGAAAATTTAATACACATATAAATGCATTTGCACTCGTAATTAAGAAGATGCTTCTGGAGTTGACCACTCCGTCCAATTCATCACACAGGTGATTTTAAAAAAAATATATATCTGAATACAAATTTAAACATAAGACACTAAAACATATAAAAACGGAATCCAAAACAAGTGTGACTGCCCGCGTTCAAGCATTCTTCTTTAGTGTTTTTTTTTTCTGGTTCATATAAAAACGGCTTAAATTGCCTAGAATTGCTTCTGCATATCTGTTTTCCTCTAAGCCAAAAATGCGCTTAACCATGTACCTAGTTATCAATCCTAAGAGAAAGTACGTAAGATTTTACGAACACACACAGGTGAATAGACTCAGCAAGGCAGAAAGAAAGAAGAAGACAGAATGCGAAAGAGAAAGAACAAAGAGAGTGTGACAGAAAAGAGGAAATTTCTAGCACAGAATTTCCAGAAGGTGGGGATACTTTTTATACTGAAGGAGCCCCGGCATCTCAACAGGGGTCGTCCATAAGTAGTCTCGCAGCAGTATAGCAGGGCGCTTAAGACTACTGCTCTTTACACAGCATTCTCTGTAGTGTAGTACTGTGCTATAATTCTGTGCTGGTCTGTAGTGCTTTAGTGTGGCTCAGTCACTCGCCCTCAACTCCACATACGCTCAGAATGTCGAGAAAGAACATCTTTGTTTAACAGTTTCAGTTTTGATTTAAGTTTTTCGATAAATTCCATACGCACTGACATCCCAGGTGTCATGTGATGGACAGAATCGAAAATGATCATGGCTTAAGCCGTGACCCTGCGCATTAACCCAACCGCTTGCAAGGACCTGAGATCTTACTTGGTGTACGGGTTCTATAGCTATCCTCGTATCAATTTGTTCTTGAAACAACTCAGATTATTATTACAGTGAAATGTGTCTGTTCATAAAATATGTTTGAAATAAGGCTGTAACAAGATTATTCCGGTGGTAGGTTGATAAAATACCAGTGTAAAATATACACTAGGTAAAACATAGTTAGGTAGGGTTTAGTCTAGGTAGAACCTCAGGACCTGGCCAGCTCATGGGTTTATGTGTAGGCTAAAGGCTTGTTGTGTCATGATCACCATACACATGGCACCTGTGACGTCAGTGCATATAAAATTCGTTCCGAGCGCGGAAACGTCATCTTGAGAAACTGAAACTGAAACTTGAAATAAACGGTAAACATGTCATAAATAACGTCTGAGGCAGTTTACAAATTACTCAAACTTGAATTCATGTTTCTCAAAAATCAAGCATGTTGACGACCTGTTCTAAACAGAGAACCTTTATGTATAAAGCTAAGGATACCTTGAGGATATCATTTCTGCTTGCACTTGACTTGAAAAGATATCATCAGAACGTATTCGATTGCTCTATAAGTACCTGTGTAATATGTTTACAAGTACCGATCACATTTGAGAGGGGGAGGAGGGGTGGTTCTATCATAAAGGCCCTCGTTTTTTCTGACACAAAAAACTTCTTGTTCAAAGGCCTGCAGTTTAAATCATGCCCTTTCAACCACCCACGTATTTATGAGGAAAGGGGAATTAGATCACCTGGTCACAACAGGAAAGCTGGTGGAAAAGAGAAAACCAGATAGATACAGGGAAAAATTATTGGACGGACTTGCAGAGTGGCTGAGGACACAGAGGGTGGAAGATGTATTTGCAGCGACGAGGATAGATGCATATGGAGGGCCATGATCGCCAACGCCATGCAGCAGGGCACATGATGATGATGATGATGATGATGATGATGATGATGATGATGATGAGATGATGATGATGATGATGATGATGATGATGATGATGATGATGATGATGTTACGTTCTTCCGCCTCTGTCGTCCCTCTAACAAACATGAACCTTTTCTTCATCTAAAGAGAGGGGATGGAGTGGGTGAGAGAGTGAGAGAGATTGTAATTTGTCCGAGATGGATTCCTCGCACTCAGGAAATTCCATATGCTCATCACCCAAACCTGCCAGAAATGATTTAGCAGAGTCCTTAAGTCTGCGCAGAAATATGTACACAGTCAAAGTTTTGAAATATGTAAGGAGGGTGAAGATAGGAGAGAATGAACCTATAAAGGTGGGGATACTGTTTATAACTAAAATGAGACCCCGGCATCCCTACATTTCTGACACCACCAAAATGATTCAAGCATAAGGATGAGCAGCAAACAGGCCAGTTTTAATGTTACGAGCTGGAATTTCTTCAATTCGTCTGTACATACGATCATTTCATCAGACGGCAGATGCACATCAGAAATAGCCGGCAGAATCGGCCAAGCCAAAACAGCATTCGGGAAGATGACAGGCATTCTTACCAACAAATGCCTATCAATTAACATCAGGAAGACAGTTCTTGAATGTTATGTAGAACCAATACTGTTGTACGAATGTGAGGCGTGGACAGTCAACAAACAAAGCCAGAACAAGAATGAGGCAGCCGAGATGTGGTTTCTAAGAAGAATGTTGAGAGTTCCATGGACAGCAAAGAAACCAAATGAGACAGTCTTGATGGAGGCAGACACAAGTAGATCACTCATAAGGAAGATTAGGAAAAGACAGGCAACATTTATAGGCCATTTTATGTGGAAGGGGGATTTGGAGCACTTGGTCACAACGGGAAAGCTGGAGGGAAAGCGAGCACCGGGTAGACCCAGGGAGAAAATGCTGGACGGACTTGCAGAATGGCTGGGGACGAGGGGGGTGGGAGAGATGCTAGGGGCAACGAGAGATAGAGACAGATGGAAGTCCATGATCGCCAACGCCATGCGGCAGGGCACCTGATGATGATGATGATGAGAAGGAATTGAATTGCAGACATCAGATCTCGGTTCCATCGCTTTATGAAAGAAGCCATCCGGCCTGTGAGAGAATGAGTGAGGGATAAGGACTTTTTGTCTTTTTTCTAACTTCTGTCGGTCTAATAATCACGATATTTGTTTGCCTGTTTGGTTTTTGTTAGTTTTATATGTATCCTCTCGTTTGTTCATTTATCACGCAAAGTCAAAACAAAATTGAGGCAACTGAAATGTGGTTGCTAGGAAGAATGTTGAGAGTTTCATGAATAGCTAAGAAAACAAACGAGACAGTCTTGATGGAGGCAGACATAAGAAGATCATTGATAAAGAAGATTAGAGAAAAGACAAGCGACATTTACAGGACATATTATGAGGAAAGGGGAATTAGAGCACCTGGTCACAACAGGAAAGCTGGAGCGAACAAGAGCATCGGGTAGGCCCAGGGAGAAAATATTGGACCGGCTTGCAGGGTGACTGAGGACAGAAAGGGTGGGAGATGTACTTACAGCGACAGGGGATACATTCGTGTGGAGGACCATGATCGCCAACGCACATGATGATGATAATTTGTTCACTTACTCTTTATTTGTGATCACTCATTTTTAGGGAAAAAAGTCGTGTTCAATATAATACCAAGGTTTAAAAGGACAATTTCCGTGAAATCAAAGGTATGTTTGAAAGCACTGGAAACAGAGTTCACTTGAGTTCAGTC
>JAPXFY010000015.1:52186793-52189293 GCA_030674185.1 Monoplex corrugatus | reverse complement strand
AAATCGACTTCAGAAAAAAAACATACATTTGGCACTGTGTACAATTATAGGTAGATTATTCTAATAACAATTTGCTTTCGTGTAATGAAATACAGCAGCCTCAGAAAACGTTCACTTTTTATTCCTCAATCGTAATACTCTTACTTCTTTACGTCATGTTCATTAAAAAAAAACCCAGTTCAATCACTTCATTATCATCATCATCATCATCATCATCATCATCATCATGTGCCCTGCTGCATGGCGTTGGCGATCATAGCCCTCCATATGTATCTATCTCTTGTTGCCGCAAGTACATCTTCCACCCTCTCTGTCTTCAGCCACCCCGCAAGTCCGTCCAATATTTTCTCCCTGGGTCTACCCGGTGCTCTCTTTCCCTCCAGCTTTCCTGTGGTGACCTGGTGCTCTAATTCCCCTTTCCTCATAAAAATGGCCTATGAATGTTGCCTGTCTTTTCCTAATCTTCCTCATAAATGATCTTCTTGTGTCTGCCTCCGTCAAGACTGTCTCGTTTGGTTTCTTTGCTGTCCATGGAACTCTCAACATTCTTCTTAGAAACCACACCTCGGCTGCCTCAATTTTGATCTGGCTTTGCGTGTTGATTGTCCACGCCTCACAACCGAATAACATTATCGGTTCTTTATAATATTCCAGAACTCTCTTCCTGATGTTAATTGATAGGCATTTGTTGGTAAGAATGCTTTTCATCTTATTGAATGCTGTTTTGGCTTGGCCGATTCTGCTGGCTATTTCTGATGTGTATCTGCCGTCTGGTGAGATGACCGTTCTCAG
Organism: Monoplex corrugatus; assembly: GCA_030674185.1. Classification (NCBI taxonomy): domain Eukaryota; kingdom Metazoa; phylum Mollusca; class Gastropoda; order Littorinimorpha; family Ranellidae; genus Monoplex; species Monoplex corrugatus. The sequence goes on along the minus strand of JAPXFY010000015.1, from coordinate 52,188,501 downwards.
ATATTTAAATTTGTCAGCCTATCTCAAAGGTGTGCCATTTGCTGTTATTTTTGCATGAGGGGATTCCATGGGTTGTTTTTTTTCCACATAGGTAGTAAAGAGCTGTTTTCATTTGCTTTATTTTGCTTTGTTTGCCGATAATTTAAGAGTAGCTAATAATATGAAAATAATGGTATATTTGTAGAATATGTTAGAAGTGGATATTGAAAGGGTATATAGACACTTAAGGGTCTACTATACATGTTAACAAAAAAAACAAAAACAAAACAAAAACAAACCAAAAACAAATAAATAAAAGGCATAGTGATGTCCCTTGTTAACAGAGTATTATGGGACAGTTATGTGAAGATTATATTATTATCACTAAATGTAAGGTTTGGGTGGTCTAGCCCAGATGTTTCATCATATTACAGTTTTGATGTGTGTGTGTGTGTGTGTGCGCACGAGCGCGCGCCCGCGCGTGAGTGTATATAGGTGCGTGTGTGTGTGTGTGGGTGTGTGAAAAAGATTTTGGTTTGCCTAAACCTAGACAAATTATTGGCCTGAATGTAGGAACACTGTTCTGATATTTGTTTGTTTGTTTGCATTATGTAGTACTGATAAAATGGATGATTGTTCATTATATATGATTTGAATATGTTCGACTATTCAAGGAATGGATGTTCGATATTTTTTTTGATTATGCGTGAAGAATTTGCGCACATACAAAGAGTGGATTATGTGTCGCACTACTGGAAAATTGTTATCCCCCTTGTCAAAAGACCTTTTCGGGTAATGACAATAAACAGTTTCAGTTTCAGTTTCAGTTTCTCCTCTCTCTCTATGTGTATGTGTGTCTCTGTCTGTCTGTCTGTCTTTCTCTCTTTCTCTCTCTCTCCCATTCTCTCTCTCTCTCTCTCTCTCTCTCTCTCTCTCTCTCTCTCTCTCTCTCTCTCTCTGTCAGCAGATTAGACTAATGACGTGGGCACTAATGACAGAACTGCTTAAGAGATCCTGACATCGATTTCACATTGGAAGTAGTAACAGCAGCATCAAGAACAGCATGGATACCAGACACAATGATTCGAGAAAAGAAAACATAAGTTATGTCCCTGAAAATCCATTTCATGCTGCTTTCAGATTGCCCCAAAGCTTGGTGTTCAATTTCTGTTGTCTTCCCTATTTCTTGAAGAATACATCAATCTTATCAGACACAATATATAGCTCACACTGCTATCCAGAGGATTGTGGAATGGTGTGAATTGCTACCGCAGGTTTTTCACCTCTTGATTTAGGTGCGGGTTGGAAGGCTGAATTGGATGCTGCGATTTAAATCTAGAGCTTATAACAAAAAAACAAAACACACACACACGTGCACGTGTTTGCGCAAACACAAATACACACATACATATACACACACACATATATATATATATATACACACACATACACACACACACACACACACACACACACACACACACACACACACACACACACACACACAAACACACACATACATACACACTCACACAGACACACACAAACACAAACATATACACAAGCACTTATACACAAATACACACATAAACAAACTAATACACACACATGCACACGCACACACAAACACACACACACACACACAAATACACACAAAAGCACACAAAAGCACAGACACACAAATACACACACACACACACACACACACACACACAACACAACACACACA
>JAPXFY010000015.1:52166793-52174293 GCA_030674185.1 Monoplex corrugatus | reverse complement strand
ATCCATAACGGAGACATACAAACCAATAAAAAATCTTTTGAACATTCGGTACCAGTAGTAAGATTACTACCGATTTCTGATGTGATAGTATGAGGTATCGTGTTATTCTTGATGAAATGTGTTTATGTTGTATTGTTCATATTGTCATTTACATTGCAACAATGAACATATCTGACTGGCCATGTTTAATTCCATGATTGTGTGAATATGGCAACGACCCCTCTCCCACCCTCCATCCCCATTCTCTTTTTTTTTATTCTTTCGATGAAAAGTGCAGAGAGAGTATGCTTTGATATTGAACGTTAACTCTATAATAAACTGAATTCTTCTTTTTCTTCTTTTTCTTTTTCTTTTCTTCTTCTCCTTCTTCTTCTTTTTCTTCTTCTTATCATTATTATTATTATTATTATTATTATTATTATTATTATTGTCATTATTTTATTATTATGATTATCATCATCATCATCATCATCATCATCATCATCATCATCATTATCATCATCATCAAGAACATCATCATCCTCAGTATTATGTTTTTGTATTATTATTATTATTATTATTATCATTATTATTATTACTATTATTATTATTATTATTATTATTATTATTTTATTATTATTATCATTATTATTATATTATCATTATTATTGTTATTATTATTATTGTTGTTGCTGTTGTTGATTTATTATCATTATTATCATTATCATCATTAATATTGTTATTGTTATTGTTGGTGGTGGTGGTGATGGTGGGGGTGGTGGCAATAGTAGTAGTAGTGGTAGTGGTACTAGTAGAAGAAGTAGGTAGGCCTCCTTCGGTCATGACTGACCATGAACAAAGTACATCCGTTCTAATGTCTAGATGGGCTGTCTGCTTGGTCCAAGCAGCGTCGCCAGTGACTGTACAGACCAATGCGAGAGAGGCAGTCTCTGTCGCAGCGGTCGCATGTGTATGCTGATGCTGGTCTGTTGGCTGTCATCCCTTTTCTGCGAACTCGCTTTTCTGCTGCAGCAGCTGACAGTTTGTCCTCACCAATCCGCAGCTGTTTCTTGAGAGTAGTTCTCCAGCTGTTGCGGTCGTCTGCGAGGTCCTCCCAGGACTCAGTGTTGATCTCAAGCGCCTTCATGTCACGCTTACAAACGTCTTTGTATCTCAGCTGTGGGCGGCCAATGTTTCTCTGCCCTGTGGCAAGCTCACCATAAAGGATGTCTTTTGGGATGCGACCATCTTCCATGCGGCGAACATGGCCCAACCAGCGCAGCCGACGCTGTCTCAGCACGGTATGCATGGTTGGGAGGCCAGCGCAGGTTAGGACTTCGGTGTTGGTCACCTTGTCTTGCCAGGAAATGCCAAGTATGCGCCGTAGGCTTCTCAGGTGGAAGGTATTGAGCCTTTTCTCCTGATGAGCATGCGTGGTCCACGCCTCGCTGCCATACAGCAAGGTGCTGAAGACACAGGCGTTGTATACAGCCATCTTTGTCTTTGTGGTCAGCTTGGGATTTGTCCACACCCTTTGTGTGAGGCGGACTAGTGTTGTGGCTGCCTTCCCGATCCTCTTGTCGACCTCTGTGTCAAGGGAGAGGTTATCGGTGATGGTGGACCCAAGATATGTGAATTGATGGATGGCTTCAAGCTCGTAGTCATCAATGGTGATGGCTGGTGGAGATGGCGTGTCTTGGCCCAGGACGTTTGTCTTTTTAAGACTGATGGTCAGACCAAAATCTTTGCAGGCCTGGGAGAAGCGGTCCATTAGTGACTGCAAGTCCCGCTGAGTATGGGTCACAACTGCGGCATCGTCGGCAAATAGCATGTCTCTGATGAGGGCTTCACGGACCTTTGTCCTTGCTCTGAGGCGGGCGAGGTTGAAGAGCCTGCCATCTGATCTGGTCCGCAGGTGGATCCCTTCTTGCGCTGTGCTGAACGCATGCCTCAGGAGGAGAGCGAAGAAGATTCCAAAGAGGGTTGGGGCCAGGACGCAGCCTTGTTTCACACCGCTGCGTACGTCGAAGGGCTTGGAGAGGTTTCCGTTGAACTGCACCATCCCTTTCATGTTTGAGTGGAAGGACTCAATTAAGCTGTGCAGTTTGGGGGGGCAGCCGATTTTTCGGAGAGCCCTGAAAAGGCAATCTCTGCTGACTAGGTCAAAGGCCTTGGTGAGGTCAATGAATGCCACATACAGGGGCATCCGCTGCTCTCTGCACTTCTCCTGGATTTGGCGAAGGGAGAAGACCATGTCTACCGTGGATCTCTCTGCTCGAAAACAACACTGTGATTCCGGGTAGACGCGTTCAGCCAGTTTCTGCAGGCGGATTAGGAGGACCCGAGCATAGACTTTGCCAACAATGCTGAGGAGCGAGATACCTCTGTAGTTGTTGCAGTCGCTCCTTTCGCCCTTGTTTTTGTACAGGGTGACGATCTTGACGTCCCTCATGTCCTGTGGTACAGCTCCCTCATTCCAACACTGACAGAGAACTGCGTGCAAAGGGTGCAGAAGAGAAGTCTTGCAGTGCTTGATGAGGTTTGGGGGAATTCCGTCATTGCCAGGTGCCTTCCCTGATGCCAGGCTATCAATGGCCTTGCTGAGTTCGTCCGCAGTTGGCTCTGCGTCAAGTTCTTCCATTACCGGCATGCACTTGATGGCATCGAGGGCTAAGGGGGACACCATGTTCTGTGTGGAGTAGAGGTCGGAGTAGTGTTCCGCCCATCTTTCCATCTGTTGGCTAGGATTGCTGATTACTTCCCCAGTGGAGGATTTGAGGGGGGCGATCTTGCTCTGTGTTGGTCCCAGGGCCTTCTTGATGCCATCATACATTCCTCGGATGTTGCCTCTTTCAGCAGCACTCTGTATCTCTTCGCTGAGCTCTGTCCAGTACTCGTTTGCGCAGCGCCTGGCGTTAAGCTGAACCTTACTTCTGGCAGCCCTGCGGATTTGCAGGTTCTTCTCACTGGGTGACCGCTTATACTTGGTGAGTGCGGCACGCTTGGCCTCAACAGTGGGAGTCATCTCTGATGATTTGGCCTCAAACCAGTCGTGGGACTTCACAGTTTTCTTCCCAAAGGTGGCCATAGCAATGCGGTGCATAGTGTCTCGTAGCTTTCCCATCTCTCTGTGGCAGAGTCTCCGGGCTGCAATGCATCGTATTCTCTCTGAAAGGCCTCTGCGAACTGTTCTACAAGATCTGGCTGAGACATCTTGCTGACGTCAATGCGAGGGTTCCCTTGTTTCTTTGAGCAGTGGAACTTCTTTGGTTGTAGCCTGATCTTGCAACATACCAGAGAGTGGTCTGTGTCGCAGTCTGCGCTGTGATAAGAGCGAGTGTGGAGAACGTTTTTGATAGCGGCACGTCTTACTAGGATCAAATCCAGTTGGTGCCAATGTTTTCAGCGGGGATGTCTCCAGGAGACTTTGTGCTGAGGCTTCGTCTTGAAGAAAGAGTTGGCGATTCACAGTTCATGGCAGGCGCAAAACTCAAGCAGTCGCTGTCTATTCTCATTCATTTTCCCCACTCCAAAGGAACCGAGGCAGAAGGGCCATGAGTCATTGTCTGCACCCACTCTGGCGTTGAAGTCGCCCAGGAGAACAAGTTGTTCTGTCCTGGGGATGTTCCTTATGGTTGATGCAAGATTTTCGTAGAACTCATCCTTGGTGTCTGGAGAGGCGGACAGAGTTGGGGCATAAACGCTGATGAGAGTGACATAGCCTTCGGTGGTGTTGAGGCGGAGAGTCAAGAGTCGTTCTGAACCGCCGCTGCCTGGTTCAATCATGTTCAGCAGGCTGTTCCTTACTGCAAAGCCTACTCCGTGCTCTCTTGGGGCATCAGAACTCTTTCCTTGCCAGAAGAAGGTGTAGTCCCTTTCGTTTAGTGTTCCTGAGTCAGCCAGCCGTGTTTCCTGCAGAGTGGCAATGTCCACATTGAGCCTCTTTAGTTCGCTGTTTATGACGGCGGTTTTTCTGGCGTCTTGCAGATCTTGGGAGAGCCCAGGCATCATTGCTCGGACATTCCAACAGCCCAGTTTCACTGCTGGTCCTTTTCCTGATCCGTTTCTTGAATTTGAATTTGAATTTTTGTTTGGTGCGGTAATTAACGACCTGCTTGTCAGATTTTCTCCTAATCTTCATGCACCCAAATGAAGAAGGCAGGTCGTGGCGGGACAGCACCTAACTGGCTGGGGGCTGCCCAGCTTAGGCGGGCGGTAGCTGTCCAGTAAGACACGAAGGTCTCTCCCACCGTCAAAAGCAACCCCTGGCGTCAGCTCTACGCCAGTTGAGCAATGACTTATCACCGGTATCTGTTGCTTCCCGTTATGTGCCGACACTAGTGTTAGTAGCGAGGCTGGAGTGTCCTCTCCAGGTCTTAGGTGCAGAGTGTTTGTGGATGAATGGACGGATGTAAGCCTGGGCAGTGTAATATGGAAGACAGGCTGTTGCCCATGCAACTTGTCCCCCCTCTCCACCTCGCTGACAGATCCAAAGGAACAGCAGGGCTGTTACGTTTTGGTGCCAACGCGGCCGCAGGAGCTGCCGGAAAGTGACAAAGTTTGCCATCCCACCGCCTTAGGGGCCCCACACCGGATTTACTGTCAGGGTTTACTCCCTTAGCTAGATGGCCGCGGGTAGCTCTCCAGAGCTGGCGCCCTTTGATGGATCTAATTTATTTCCACCAGGGTTTCTAGCCACCCTCCTCACCATCCTCCTGAGAGGACTGGGGGGGTTGCTGGTTTAGTCGCCAGCAATTCGACCCTGTAACAGGTAGTACTGGGTTCCAGGTTACCAGTAGCGGTAGTGTGTAGAAGTAATAGTAGTGTAATAATAGTATAAATAGCGGTAGTGTAGTAGTAGTAGAAATAGTAATAGTAACTGGACCCATTAAGCTCTATGCCTCTCCGTCCGCTGGAAAAATAGGAAAGATCTCCGCAGAACAAAAACAAAAACAAAACAAAAAAACAAGCAGACCCACTTAATACTAAGCTCTATGACTCAGCGCCCAAATGAGACAGACAGAGAGAAGAAAAAAAAAGCATCGCGCAGAAGGAACAGGGCAGAATAAAAGATGCAGACGTCCGAACCAACAAAACCCTTTTAGTGCCAGAATACTGGCAGCAGTTTCTTCCCACCAGCAAAGTCAATATAGAGAACTGTGATACCAGCGAACTCCTGGGCTGGTCATTTCAATCAGTTGCACTCGTGTTAACCATAATTACAGTTATCCCCCCCTAGTCACCACATCTCACCCCTTTCGCAAACAGAGCAGAGTGATAATTCTTCTTTCTATTCTCCCCGGACAGACTTCACAGCATTGTAGACTGGAATCCATCAGAGAAACTCATTCAAAAGTTTGAATCTTCAGTGGAGTGGATGGAAAATAACAAGGAAACGATTGAAGTAGGTTGAAGAATACTGAGAGGCAGACAAACAGAATGCGAAAGAAAGCGAGCGAGAGAGCAAAGAGAGTAAGAGACAGACAGACAGGCAGACAGACAGACAGACAGGCAGACAGACAGACAGGCAGACAGACAGACAGACAGGCAGACAGACAGACAGACAAAGAGACAGAGTGACAGAGAAAAACCGAAACAAAAAAAGAATAAGAACGCGTATCTAATACAACCAGACAAGACAGGCGAAAATTTTCGGCCAACTGGCCTTCGTCAAGCGTAAGATCACAAACAAACAAACAAAACAGCAGATACAAAAATTTGGAGAGAAAAAGACTGTGGATGGAAAATAACAAGAAAGGGATTGGTTCCTGTGTGCTTGAACACGGGCAGTCACACTTTTTTTTTGGATTTAGAGAGACAGAAAGCCAGAGATTGAGACAAAGGCACAGGCAGAGACAAGCGACAGAGACTGAGACAGAGGCAGAGGCAGAGGCAGAGACAAGGGACAGAGACAAGAGACAAGAGACAAGAGACAGGCAGACATAAAAGCAGGCAGATAGACAGGCAGACAGGCAGACAGGCAGAAAAACAACCAGAGACAGAGAGACAAACACAAGAAAGTCTCAGTCACTCTACTGATGCATCACTGAAGATATTGCTCAAATTTTCTGATCGCAGGTGTCTTTATATCTTGTGTTGGAGAGTTGAACTGAATGAAGTATGGATAGTGATAGAGGAGCGGAGCAAAACATGGAACTGCCAAAAAATGACATAAAATAAAATGAAATAAAATAAAATAAATGAAATGAAATAAAATAAAATAAAATAAAATGAAATAAAATAAAATAAAATAAAATAAAATAAAATAAAATAAAATAAAATAAAATAAAACAAAGTAAAATGAAATAAATAAAATAAAATAGATAAATTAAATGTGAAAGTGAAAAGATTAACGAAAAGGAGGAAAAAGAAAAAAATGGAACATAAAGAAAATATGAAATTTTAAAGGAACAAATAGATTTTGAATATCTCTGGTAAGAGTGATTTTACTTTTCTACCGTACACAAACAACTGGTAAATACAGCACGGTTTCAGAGTGTACGGTCATTATCGAAAAATTCGATTTTTGGCATTCTGTAGCTTTCATAAATCGGAAAAAGGCTTATTTGCAGCAGCCTCGACTTATCCTTTTTAACATGCGTTAAACAAAGTTATGACTATTGATTATCGTTGTTCCCTTAAGAAAATGTGGACAGTCACTGAAAAGCACATGAAGATGTAAACATTCAGAGCACTGCGTTTATCTCGTCAAGATCGCAATAATCAGTGAAATTCTAAATTTCTCGTAAAATGTTCGTCGTCTACTTTTATGCCAGTTGTCGGCTATACATGAGTGTTCTTCGCATCCTCCAGGTGGATTTTATAGAAGTGTGGATAAGCAGCTATTAGGAAAACAAAATTCCAACTCTCACACCTGCAGTTCTATCTTGTTCTACTGATTTATTGTGTTTTATTTTTTTTTTCAATGCCAGTGGGAACTTATCATCAGCATCAGGTGCCTTGCCGCATGGCGTTGGCGGTCATGGACTTCCATCTGTCTCTATCTCTCGTTGCCCCTAGCATCTCTCCCACCCCCCTCGTCCCCAGCACTCTGCAAGTCCGTCCAGCATTTTCTCCCTGGGTCTACCCGGTGTTCACTTTCCCTCCAGCTTTCCCGTTGTGACCAGGTGCTCCAAATCCCCTTCCTCATAAAATGGCCTAAAAAATGTTGCCTGCCTTTGCCTAATCTTCCTTATGAGTGATCTACTTGTGAAGCAGCTATTAGGAAAACAAAATTCCAACCCTCACACCTGCAGTTCTATCTTGTTCTACTGATTTATTGTGTTTTATATATTTTTTTCAGTGCCAGTGGAAACTTTTACAACAACAAAGAAAACCAAAAAACACCGTGTAATTGTGCACAGGAACAAAGGGAAACAAGAAGGAGGAGGATAAACTGATAGCGACATATACGTCAAGCTAAATCATGGTTTTCAAAATATAATAACTTCAAAAACTTCTGGAATAGCGTGGAAGACAAGCATGCAAAAGAAACAAGATGGTCAAGCCATTCTGACGTTT
>JAPXFY010000015.1:52149293-52159293 GCA_030674185.1 Monoplex corrugatus | reverse complement strand
TGCCGAACCCGTCAATATACATGCCATCACTATCATGTAGTGTCGCCACTGGAAGACACTGTACAAACTACCTTGCTGAGACAGAAGCACTCATGCAGGCGGCCTCCATGATTCAGGCTACAGACTGTGACTGCAGACAAGTTGTCTTCTTGTCTGATGCCCTCTCCGTGCTGCAGGCATGCCAGAACAACACGCTCCCCCTCCTGTCTAGAGCTCTGCACCAGGTTGCCACAACCAGAAGAGCAGTTCTGCAGTGGATTCCAGCCCACTGCGGAGTCCCGGGAATGAGCGAGCTGATATCCTTGCTAAGGAGGGAGCCAGAGAAGAACAACCTAACAACAGCGTCAGCTACAGTGAGAAGAGGAGCATCATCAGGGCGCTTTCCATGCCGAGACGACACAGGGATGACTACCACCTGTTGTCGAGAGAGCAGCAAGTTGCCTGGTGAGGTTGCGCACTGGTCACAATAGGCTGAACAGCCATATGTACCGCAAACTGAAGCTGGCGCTCTCCCCAACCTGTCCCTGCGGTCAAGAAGACCAAACCACGGAGCATATACTCCAAAGATGTCCCCTTCACCAGGTGGCAAGACAGGACGTGTGGCCGACAGACACTCCGCTGACAACCAAACTCCATGGCTGCAGACAGGAGCTGGAAAAGACAGCTGCATTCATCGCCCGATTCAGATGATTGTGCAGCAGCGTACGCCAAGAAGAAGAAAATCACTATCATGTGCCTTGCCGCATGGCGTTGGCGATCATGGCTCTTCATACGAATCTATCCCTTGTCGCTACAAGTACATCTCCCACCCTCGCCATCCTCAGCCATTCTGGAAGTCCGTCCACTATTTTCTCCCTGGGTCTACCTGGTGCTCTTTCCCTCCAGCTTTCCTGTTGTGGTCTCTTTTGACTGGTGATGATAAATAACTCGGGAATATAAAATGGTGATTTCCCGTTGCTTTCCATCGGTTTTTCTGCCAGGGTTTTCTCCCTTAGCCTCGGTCTCTCCCGAGATAATCACAAGACACTGGTGTTTTTCTGCCAGGGTTTACTCCCTTAGCCTTGGTCCGTCCTGAGACACCCACAAGGCAGTGGTGTTATTTACCCATAGCTGGGGGTCTGCTTCGTGGGCACCAGGGCATGTCCACACATATACATGTAGTACAGGCAAACGACAACAATGGCGCCAATGGCAATAACGACAATTTCACTGCAATGCAGACTGACTGACTAACTGCGTATGAGCCCAAGGAAAACATATTTTTGCCAAGTGCAGTTGTCGAAACAGATCATCACACTCAAGATATGTTTCGTGTTGTGAAGTATGAGCGTTATCACAAACAGACGTGCATTATAACTTTAAACAAGGCAAACCAGGAGGAGATAATTACTTTCTTGTCATCGTCAATCATTGATGTCGTAAGACCATCCAGCTTAGATTATGTAGAGGGCATGAATGTTTTTTTCTCTTTTTGAATTTGCTCTGGTTTCATTGTCTGCATTATCTGTTTGTTTGTTTGTTTGTTTGTTTGTATGTTTGTTTGTTTGTTTGTTTGTTTGTTTGTTTGTTTGTTTCCTCGCTTGCTTGCTTGCTTGCTTGCTTTTTTGCTCGCTCGTTTGCTTGCTTGCTTGCCTGCATCTTTCTTGATTCATTGGGGGATCTGGTCGATTGGTTGATCGGTTGGTTGGATGGATGGTTGATTGGTTGGTTGGTTGTTGGTTGGTGGTAGGTTGGTTGGTTGGTTGGTTGGTTGGTCGGTCGGAGGACTGGTTGGGTTATTGCTTGCTTGCTCGCCTGCGTGTTACCTGCTTGCTTGCTTGCTTGCCTGCATGCTTGCTTGCTTGTTTGCTTGCACTGCCTTGAGGACAAACAAGGGTTCAACCAATTGTTGTTATATACAACTGTCGGTAGTCATTTCTTCAAACTGAATATCGGAACCACTAGGAAAATATATCTTCGCCAGTAACAGCCATCAAAACTGATCACAACACTCGAGGCATTTGTACTTGTTAATAGTCTGCGTTATCACAACAGACACACTCTACGAGCAAAAGAAACAGTGTCTCAATGTTTCACAACGGGCCGAACAGACCTGAATACTAACTTTGCTGTCATCATCAATTGTTGTTACTCTGACACGAGTCATCTGAAGTTGTTTCGAACAGAACCAAGGGTATTGTTAAACTTACTCTCGTTTCGCTCTGGAGTGTGGAGCGATGGCACAGTGGTTAAAGCATTATCTTGGAAAGCAAGCCAGAATCTTGAGTTGGAATTCTGACAAGACTAAGGATTTTTCTGAGCAGGCAAAGTGATAGGCTTACATGCTGGTATTTCACATGAAACAATATACCGACGTTAAGCATTTTTTAGCCCTAGTATAGTGCGTAATGATATGACATAAACCTGCTTGATTGCTGGGAGTAGCAAGACTTTTGAGACAGAAAAGTTTAATCAGACTAACTGAAGATCTTACTTCGTGATGATCTTCCAGAAATGTTGTTTGTTTGTCTAAATAAAACGAAATGATATATTGTTGTTGTTGTTGTTGTTGTTGTTGTTGTTGTTGTTGTTGTTGTCGCCGTCGTCGTCGTCGTTGTTGTTGTTGTTGTCAATGTTGTTGTTGATGTTGGTGGTGGTGGTGGTGGTGATGGTGGTGCTACTCTTCTTGTTCTTTTTCTTCTTCTTCTTCTTTTTCTTCTCTTCTTCTTCTTCTTCTTCTTCTTCTTCTTCTTCTTCTTCTTCTTCTTCTTCTTCTTCTTCTTCTTCTTCTTCTTCTTCTTCTTCTTCTTCTTCTTCTCTCTTCTCCTTCTTCTTCTTCTCCTTCTTCTCCTTCTTCTTCTTGTCGTTGTTGCTGCTATTTTGTTACAACTTCAGCATGGAAAAGATTCGTTTTTAGTTGGATCTTCTACTGAATGAAAACAATTGTTTACCTTATGAAATACTGGCTGACGTAGTTTTGAAGTAGCAAATAATTTTAACCTATGAGCTTTGTTAGTGGCATGGTGACAACCCTGTTATGGCCCTTTAGCGGTCGGCGAGGCTTTAAGCAACACGAATTGAACTGAATCCAACGTGAACAAATGGATTGTCTGTGGGAAAACTGTACGGATAAATCCATTTAAAATGGGTGTAAAAAAAAGAAGAAAAAAGAAAGGGTAAAAAGGGGAAAAAAACTTGGCGACACTGCATTATAGCAACGAGCTCTGTCCACAAATTTCACATTGAAAGGTGATTGGGATAAAATATAAACAAGTCCCACACCCGAATCCTCTTTTTTGTTTGTTTGTTTGTATTTCTCGAGTCGTAACAACCAATTCTAACTGTCCTTTTTTTTCTTGTCAAGGAGATGTTATCATAATAATAGTCATAATAATAACAATAATAAAATAGTAATGGTATTAATGACAGAAATACTACTACTGCTGCTACTACTACTACTACTACTACTACTAACGACTACGACTACGGCTACGACTACTAATCATAATAATGATAATAATGATAGCAATAATAATAATAATGATAATCATCATCATCATCATCATCATTATTATTATAGTGATGATGATGATGATGATGATGATGATGATGATGATGATGATGATGATGATGATGATGATGATGATGATGATGATGAGATGATGATGCTAACGTTAACAATTCTTGTATGGCGCTGTTCTCCAAACTGCTTTGGGCTTATTCTGCATTATCCAGTCACAAAGTACAGAGCAAAATGCGTACAAAAACATTGATGTATACCACAAACATACCACAAATCATCATTATAGTGGTAGGTCTATGTATCTTGTTATAGGGGTTGGTCTGTGTGACTTTTATAGGGGTAGGTCTGTACTAATACCCATTTACACACACACATCAATCTAAACAGATTAATGCACGTGCACAAATGAACATGTAACACAAATAAATAAGCTACACGTGATTAATCAAAAAAGCCATGCTCGTAGGCACTAAAAACAAACTTGCCTCTATTACGCTGAATACCATCCACCTAGGTGACAACGTAATCTTTCTCTCTGATTCTGTCAAGAATCTGAATGTGACCTTGGACAACGCTCTTTCTATGCAGAAGTTTCAAACCCAGACCTGCCAGTAGTGCTGCTATCAGATTCGGCTAATTGGTTCCAAACGAAGATATCTTTCGACTGAGGCTGCATCTAAGCTTGTGACATCTATGAACTCTCACCTGTCTGCCAACAATCTCCTCAATCCTTTCTAGTCAGCCTACCGCCAGTGCCATAGCACTGAAACTGCCCTGCTACACATTCTCAACAATCTCCTCCTTATAACTGATACTGGCAAAGTCTCTCTCCTCACACTCCTTGATCTGTCTGCAGCCTTTGATACCATTGATCATGGTATTCTCTTTTCTAGACTTCATCATACTTTTGGCATCTCTGACATTGCTCTCTCCTGGTTCACTTCATATCTATCAAACAGAAAACAAACTGTTCTCATTAATGGCACTTACTCTCAACCTGCATACCTGACCTGTGGTGTTCCACAAGGATATGTCCTTGGCCCTGTTCTTTTCACTCTTTACACCTCCCCCCTGTCCACCATCATCAATTCCCACTCTATAAAACACCACTTCTATGCTGATGACACCCAACTTCTAGACAGTGACACACCAGACAATATACAGCACCTCTTGACTCGCACCACTGAGTGTTACTCGGACATTAAGAACTGGATGACGTTCAACAAACTTCAGCTTAATGACGACAAGACAGAAGCTATCCTCATTGGCACCCGTCATAAACTTTCTCAGCTGCCTCCTCTTTCTCTCCCATTATGTAACACATCAGTCCCAATTTCTGATTTAGCTAAAAACCTTGGTGTCTGCATTGACTCTACCCTCTCCATGAACAACTTTGTTTCTCAAACTGCCAGATCTTGCTACTATCACCTCCATCTCTCTGTCGAAACAACTGCAAAACTCGTTCTCTCCTTCATAATGTCTTGCATTGACTATTGCAATTCACTCCTGTCTGGTCTTCCTGCCTCCACCATTCACATCCTGCAGCGCATTCAAAACAATGCTGCACGCCTTGTACTAAAAAAGAAAAAAGCTGACCACATATCTCCTCTCCTGGCACAACTTCACTGGCTCCCTGTATCAAAGCGCATACAGTACAAACTAGACACCATGTACTACAAAAGCCTCAATAACGCAGCCCCCGATTACCTGTCAAGCCTACTTGAGATCTATGTTCCCTCACGTACCCTCCGCTCTGCCTCCGATCCTCTGACATTTCGCTTTCCACGCACTAAGCTCAATACCTATGGTCCACGAGCCTTCTCTGTTTCTGGTCCACTTTCCTGGAACAAACTTCCTCTCTCAGTCCGTCAGCAACCTACTTTTGTCTCTTTCAAGTCCGCTCTCAAAACTCACCTTTTCTCCTCTGCATAAAATCCTGACTTCACTCAATCCCCTCTGCAGCCTGTCTCCACTCGGAGGGGAATCACACTGTAATATATAATTGTATATAATATGCTCTCTATAATTTTCCATTGCTTTTATTCTTTCTCCCCATTTATAGCCGTGTGCGTGTGCGTGTATGTGTGTGTGTGTGTGTGTGTGTGTGTGCGTGCGTGCGTGCGTGTGTGTGCATGCGTGCGTGTGTGTCTGTTTTAGCGCTTAGATTTGATTTTATCAAGATTTTGAGCTATATAAATAAAATATTGTATTGTATTTATTGTATTGTATTGTATATTGTAATTTTGTCTCGTCTTGGTTACTGTAATGCTGTCCTTTCCGGACTACCAGCTTCTCTCCTCTGCGACGCATACAAAACACAGCTGCTTGTCTCGTCCTCAGAAAGGAAACGTTTGATCATATGAGTCCTCTCTTTCGCTCTCTTCACTGGTTGCCTGTTTTGAACAGAGCTGAATATAATAAGCTGGATACCTTGTGTTACAAATGAATTCACCAGTCTGCCCAGTCATACCTTTGTGACAACATCAATACGTATACGCCAACTCACAGCTTGCAGTCAGTTTCAGATACTTCTTGTTTCCTTCAGGTTTCAAGATTTGAACTATCAACAGTCGGCCAGTATTCTTTTGCTGTTTCGGGACTGTCTGCCTGGAATAAACTTCCATTCTCCCCACGTCTGCCCTTTCTGCTTTTAAATCCAATTTAAAAAAAAAAAAACGACCTCTTTTCCCGACAATGAATTCTGCAACTGCTTCTTTCCATCAGTTTGTGTGGGTATTTTGTTGTTGTTGTTGTTTTTTGTTTTTGTTTTTTTTGTTTGTTTGTTGTTGTTGTTGTTTTTTTAGCGTGTTGTAGGGTGGTCTACGTTGATCGCATTTGTCTGTCTGGTGTGCGGGTGTGCCTTGATTTGAATTGTCAAGATTTGGCGCCATATAAATACACTAAAAGTAATAAGAAAAAATCAGGAGAGTGGCAGGGACACAGACAGACAGACAGACAGACAGACAGACAGTTTTTGAAATGTGAAACAAGGAGAATAAAAAAAAAAAAAGAAACAGCCTCTTGCAAAATTAAAACAACGGCTTGACAGTATGTTCTTTACCGCAAGAATGGGGGTGGGGCTGTTAAAGTTCATTTCCTGTTGAAACCTGACCTGGCGGAAACGGAAATGGTTCATAATTTGAGCTAGGCTCACTGTTCCTCCGAGATAATCAAATTACGTCGGGACTCCTTAGATAAGCTTAACGCGGTTGTTAGGATGAAAACGATATGGCACAGTGAGAAAAACAGAGACATATTATGCAGACAGGATGATAGAGATATATCCTCTCACTGAGCGATGACTTTCTTAGTATTACCGTACCGACTTTTCTCCCTTTAGTTCAAACCATAGGGGAATTCGGCAGGCAGACTCTCTGGCGAAGGCATGAAGCAGGGACGACAACAAGTAGCAACACCTCATTTCCTTCAGAAAGGCGAAGATCATCATAAAAAAGAAACTTCTATCTAGACCTTTAAAGAAATGTTTTCTCTTTGTCTCTGTTTCTGTCTCTGTCTCTGTCTCTGTCTCTGTCTCTGTGTCTGTCTGTCTGTCTGTCTATCTGTCTGTCTGTCTGTCTGTCTGTCTGTCTCTCTTTCTCTCTCTCTGTCTCTCTGTCTGTTTCTCTCTCTCTCTCTCTCTCTCTCTCTCTCTCTCTGTTCCTCTACGTCTCTCTGTCTCTGTCTCTGTCTGTCTGCTCTCTCTCTCTTTTTCTTTCTCTCTCTCTCTCTCTCTCTCTCTTTCTCTTTCTTTCTTTCTATCTTTCTCTTCCTCTCTCTGTATACATAATAGATATACGTATATGTACACATACAGATATACGCATACATACATACATACATACATACATACATGCATGCATACATACATACAATACATACATACATACATGCATACATACATACAATACATACATACATACATGCATACATACATACATGTACATACATACATATATACATATTATTATACATATACATACATACACATATATATACGTATGTGTGTGTGTGTGTGTGTGTGTGTGTGTGTGTGTGTGTGTGTGTGTGTGTGTGTGTGTGTGTGTGTGTGGTATGTGTGTGTGTGTGTGTGTGTGTGTGTGTGTGTGTGTGTGAGTGTGTGTATGTGTGTATGTGTGTGTGTGTGTGTGTGTGTGTGTGTATGTGTGTGTGTGAGTGTGTGTATATGTGTGTGTTCGTGTTGATGTGTGTGTGTGTGTGTTTGTGTGCGTACGTGCGTGCCTGTGTGTGCGTGCCTGTATTAGAATTAGATTAGTAAGTATTTGATAGAAAGAAAAATAATAGCGTATTTTTGTGTGTATGTCTGTGTGTCTCTGTGTCTGTGTGTCTATCTGTCTGCATGGCTGTTTGGTATCTGTACGTGGGGAAAAAGTATTAGCAAACTTCTGGACTGTTGATGAATGAATCTTTACCTGATCTAGACTTTTCACCCTTCCTGTCCCCCACCCCCACCCCAACCCCCATCCCCATTTGATCCCTCCCAGCAGGAATGAGAGGAGGTTCTTGCAGCATCCCTACTTTCTGGAAAATATATGATCCTCTTTTCTGTCACTCGCTTTGTTCCTGCTTCTTTTTCCTCCTCCTTCCCTGTCTTTCTATGTCTTTTATAAATCAAAGGAACTGCCAGCGTTCAAGCAAATGCATACCCAAAAAAAATTAATAATAATAAACGAATAAACACACACACACACACACACACACCGAAAAGAGAATGAGAAAGCCTGTTTAGTTTTAACGAAACAATAGAGGTGCAAATGTTTAGCCAACTGACTTTTCTGAGGCGTACAAGAAAGATAGCAAAGAAGCAAAGGGAGAAGAGTGGCAGAATGGTTCAGACGTTCGCCTGCCATTAACTGAACTCGAGGTTCCAGAGTTCGTTCCCAGTAGAGGCCTCGACTTGTCTCCTCAGTTTGACCGGAGAATCGAACTAAACGTCTAGTCCTTCGGAAGGGATCGAAAAACGAGTCGGACCCATGTGCCTTCTGGCTGCGCACCCCACGCTAAAGATCCCACGGCAGTTGAAAATCGTGAAGAGCAGGGAATTGCCTGGCCGCCTTGGTATAAACCATTGAAGAGATAGGTTGATTTCCCGGTTCCCACCCCTTGAAAACCAATTAGCCTTCTTGCCTTTCTGAAGTCTTGGTGGGAAAAAAAAGTGAATATCATCATGAATTTGAAGCGAGGGAGAGGGGATGGGCGCCGCCCTGGTGGTGCTGGCCCCGGGAAAAGTTGAGGTCTCTGCCACCTCACTCCCCTACGACTTCAGGGTTATGGAACTATCTAGGAAGGACCTCAGGACCTAGCCAGCTCTTGGGTTTGTGTGCAGGCTTAAGGCTATTGCCGTGATCATTCTGAATCCTCTCCATCACATGGTACCTGTGACGTTAGTGCATATGGAATTCATTCCGAGCCCGGAGACGTCATCTTGAGAAACTGAAACCGAGAGAAGCAAAGTTCACTAGATTTTGGACCATAACAAAAGCTAATAACTTCCTTATGTTTCCTTGAGCTAAAGAAGATAACTGGAAACACGTGTCACACTCGCACAATTACAAATACGTTTCAGTCCTAAGTAAACCTAGGCATGTCATCGTAGTTATGAAACATGAATAAATACATTCAGCTGTCCAACTAAGTAACATAACTCTTGAGAGTCACGGAGTTATCTCCCATGTAGAATTTCTCAAACCCAACACAGTTTGCGCTACCCATTCAGCTAGCATAGACGCAGCCACAGAGCATAAAGTGGATAGCTCAGAATGCTCTGTGGCTGCGTCTATGCTAGCTGAATGGGTAACGCAAACAGTGTTGGGTTTGAGAAATTCTACATGGGAGATTACTCCGTGACTCTCAAGAGTTATGTTACTTAGTTGATATTTAAAATTCTCCCTGTTTTCCTCTTATTTCCTTTGGTATTCAGCTGTCCATTTAATAAACTGACAAACAGATAATATAGCATGTGGTCTACTGACATCTAAAAAAAAAGGTGTTACAAAAGGGCCACTAAAGAAGGACGCATATGAATCCCCATTCCCTAACACCCCCCTCCCCCCCCCCCAAGAAAAAATGTAGACTTACAAAAAGAAAGAAATGAGCTGCTCCTTGTATCTGCATGCAGCTGAGGTGAAAAATCAAACAGACAAATAAACAAAAACAAAAAAACACGCCATCTAAATTCTCGTTCGCATTCATTTTGCATTTGTTTCTGGTTTCTCTTTCTCTGCCTTACCGATAGATTCACCTGTGTGTTTTCAAGAAATTCTTGTCCGTTATTATTATTATTATTATTATTATTATTATTATTATTATTATTATTATCATTGTTTTTGTAGGTGGTGGTGGTATTGATAAGTTGGTTGGCTGATTGTTTTGTGTTGATGTTGGTAGTGGTGGTGACGGTGGTTGTGATTGGTTGGTAGTTTGGTGGTTGTTGTTTTGTTTTTTTTTTCGTTTTTTTTCTTTTTTTTTCAGACAGTGAAA
>JAPXFY010000015.1:52134293-52144293 GCA_030674185.1 Monoplex corrugatus | reverse complement strand
TAGTCTGCAGGGCTTTAAACAAAAATAACAAAAAACTAAGTACTGCACATGTGTTGACCTTGTAGATACGGAAAATTCTCTATCCTTTACCCACCAAGTAGATCGAACCTAGGACCTTCCGAACGTTAAGTCCAAAGTGTACCCACCTTATGCCGAGCCCATCAATATACATGTCATCACTATCATGTAGTGTCACCACTGGAAGACACTGTACAAACTACCGTGCTGACACAGAAGCACTCATGCAGGCGGCCTCCATGATTCAGGCTACAGACTGTGACTGCAGACAAGTTGTCTTCTTGTCTGACGTCCTCTCCGTGCTGCAGGCATGCCAGAATAACACGCTCCCCCTCCTGTCTAGTGCTCTGCACCAGGTTGCCACAACCAGAAGAGCAGTTCTATAGTGGATTCCAGCCCACTGCGGAGTCCCGGGAATGAGCGAGCTGATATCCTTGCTAAGGAGGGAGCCAGAGAAGAACAACTTAACAACAGCGTCAGCTACAGTGAGAAGAGGAGCATCATCAGGGCGCTTTCCATGCCGAGACGACACAGGGATGACTACCACCTGTTGTCGAGAGAGCAGCAAGTTGCCCTGGTGAGGTTGCGCATTGGTCACAATAGGCTGAACAGCCATATGTACCGCAAACTGAAGCTGGCGCCCTCCCCAATCTGTCCCTGCGGTCAAGAAGACCAAACCACGGAGCATATACTCCAAAGATGTCCCCTTCACCAGGTGGCAAGACAGGACGTGTGGCCGACAGACACTCCGCTGACAACCAAACTCCATGGCTGCAGACAGGAGCTGGAAAAGACAGCTGCATTCATCGCCCGATTCAGATGATTGTGTAGCAGCGTACGCCAAGAAGAAGAAGAAGAAGATCGCTATCATGTGCCCTGCCGCATGGCGTTGGCGATCATGGCTCTTCATACGAATCTATCCCTTGTCGCTTCAAGTACATCTCCTCAGCCATTCTGGAAGTCCGTCCACTATTTTCTCCCTGGGTCTACCTGGTGCTCTCTTTCCCTCCAGCTTTCCTGTTGTGGTCTCTTTTGACTGGTGATGATAAATAACTCGGGAATATAAAATGGTGGTTTCCCGTTGCCTTCCATCGGTTTTTCTGCCAGGGTTCACTCCCTTAGCCTCGGTCTCTCCCGAGATAATCACAAGACACTGGTGTTTTTCTGCCAGGGTTTACTCCCTTAGCCTTGGTCTGTCCTGAGACACCCACAAGGCAGTGGTGCAATTTACACATAGCTGGGTGGTCTGGTTCGTGGGCACCAGGGCATGTCCACACATATACATGTAGTACAGGAAAACGACAACGATGGCACCAGTGGCAATAACAATTTCACTGTAATGCAAACAGACTGACTTCGCATGAACCCAAGGAAAACATATTTTTTCTAAGTGCAGTTGTCGAAACAGATCATCACACTCAAGATATTTTTCGTGTTGTGAAGTATCAGCGTTATCACAAACAGACGTGCATTATAACTTTAAACAAGGCAAACCAGGAGGAGATAATTACTTTCCTGTCATCATCAATCATTGATGTTGTAAGACCATCCAGCTTAGATTATGTAGAGGGCATGAATTTTGTTTTTCTTTTTGAATTTGCTCTGGTTTCATTGTCTGCATTATCTGTTTGTTTGTTTGTTTGTTTGTTTGTTTGTTTGTTTGTTTGTTTGTTTGTTTGTTTCCTCGCTTGCTTGCTTGCTTGCTTGTTTGCTTGCTTACTTGCTTGCTTTCTTGCTCGCTCGTTTGCTTGCTTGCTTGCCTGCATCTTTCTTGATTCATTGGGGGTCTGGTCGATTGGTTGATCGGTTGGTTGGATGGATGGTTGATTGGTTGGTTGGTTGGTCGGTTGGTTGGTAGGTTGGTTGGTTGTTGGTTGGTTGGTTGTTTGGTTGGTTGGTTGGTTGGTTGGTTGGTTGGTTGGCTGGCTGGTTGGTGGTTGGTTGGTTGGTTGGGTGGTTGGTTGGTTGGTTGGCTGGCTGGTTGGTTGGTTGGTTGGTTGGTTGGTTGGCTGGTTGGTTGGTTGGTTGGTTGGTTGGTTGGTTGGTTGGTTGGTTGGTTGGTTGGTTGGTTGGTAGGAGGACTGGTTGGGTTATTGCTTGCTTGCTCGCCTGCCTGCTTACCTGCTTGCTTGCTTGCTTGCTTGCCTGCATGCTTGCTTGCTTGTTTGCTTGCACTGCCTTCAGAACAAACAAGGATTCAACCAATTGTTGTTATATACAACTGTCGGTAGTCATTTCTTCAAACTGAATATCCGGAACCACTAGGAAAATATATCTTCGCCAATAACAGCCATCAAAACCGATCACAACACTCGAGGCATTTGTACTTGTTAATAGTCTGCGTTATCACAACAGACACACTCTACGAGCAAAAGAAACAGTGTCTCAATGTTTCACAACGGGCCGAACAGACCTGAATACTGACTTTGCTGTCATCATCAATTGTTGTTACTTTGACACGAGTCATCTGAACTTGTTTCGAACAGAACCAAGGGTTTTGTTAAACTTACTCTCGTTTCGCTCTGGAGTGTGGAGCGATGGCACAGTGGTTAAAGCGTTTATCTTGGAAAGCAAGCCAGAATCTTGAGTTGGAATTCTGACAAGAATAAGAATTTTTCTGAGCAGGCAAAGTGATAGGCTACATGCTGGTATTTCACATGAAACAAAAATTACACCGACATCAAGCATTTTTTAGCCCTAGCGCATAATGATATGACATAAACCTGCTTGATTGCTGGGAGTAGCAAGACTTTTGAGACAGAAAAGTTCAATCAGACTAACTGAAGATCTTATTTCGTGATGGTCTTCCAGAAATTTTGTTTGTTTGTCTAAATAAAACGAAATGATATATTGTTGTTGTTGTTGTTGTGGTTGTGGTTGTTGTTGTTGTTGTTGTTGTTGTTGTTGTTGTTGTTGTTGTCGCCGTCGTCGTTGTCGTTGTTGTTGTTGTTGTCAATGTTGTTGTTGATGTTGGTGGTGGTGGCGGTGGCGGTGGTGGTGGTGGTGGTGGTGGTGTTGCTACTCTTCTTGTTCTTGTTCTTGTTCTTGTTCTTGTTCTTGTTCTTGTTCTTGTTCTTGTTCTTGTTCTTCTTCTTGTTCTTGTTCTTCTTCTCCTTCTTCTTCTTGTCGTTGTTGCTGCTATTTTGTTATAAATTCAGCATAGAAAAGATACGTTTTTAGTTAGATCTTCTATTGAATCAAAACAACTGTTTACCTTGTGAAATACTGGCTGACGTAGGTTTGAAGTAGCAAATAATTTTAACCTATGAGCTTTGTTAGTGGTATGATGACAGCCCTGTTATGGTCTTTTAGCGGTCGGCGAGGCTTTAAGCAACACGAATTGAACTGAATCCAACGTGAACAAATGGATTGTCTGTGGCAAAACTGTACGGATAAATCCATTGAAAATGGGTGTAAAAAAAAGAAGAAAAAAGAAAGGGGAAAAAGGGGAAAAAACTTGGCGACACTGCATTATAGCAACGAGCTCTGTCCACAAATTTCACATTGAAAGGTGGTTAGGATAAAATGTAAACAAGTCCCACACCCGAATCCTCTTTTTTGTTTGTTTGTTTGTATTTCTCGAGTCGTAACAACCAATTCTAACTGTCCTTTTTTTTCTTGTCAAGGAGATGTTATCTGAATAATAGTCATAATAATAACAATAATAAAATAGTAATGGTATTAATGACAGAAATACTACTACGCTACTACTACTACTACTACTACTACTACTACTACACTACTACGACAACGACTACTAATCATAATAATGATAGCAATAATAGTAATAATGATAATCATCATCATCATCATCATTATTATTATTATAGTGATGATGATGATGATGATGATGATGATGATGATGATGATGATGATGATGATGATGATGATGCTAACAATAGCAATTCTTGTATGGCGCTGTTCTCCAAACTGCCTTGGGCTTATTCTGCATTATCCAGTCACAAAGTACAGAGCAAAATGCGTACAAAAACATTGATGTATACCACAAACATACCACAAATCATCATTATAGTGGTAGGTCTATGTGTCTTGTTATAGGGGTTGGTCTGTGTGACTTTTATAGGGGTAGGTCTGTACTAATACCCACTTACACACACACATCAATCTAAACAGATTAATGCACGTGCACAAATGAACATGTAACACAAATAAATAAGCTACACGTGATTAATCAAAAAAGTCATGCTCGTAGGCACTAAAAACAAACTTGCCTCTATTACGCTGAATACCATTCACCTCGGTGACAACGTAATCTTTCTCTCTGATTCTGTCAAGAATCTGAATGTGACCTTGGACAACGCTCTTTCTATGCAGAAGTTTCAAACCCAGACCTGCCAGTAGTGCTGCTATCAGATTCGGCTAATTGGTTCCAAACGAAGATATCTTTCGACTGAGGCTGCATCAAAGCTTGTGACATCTATGAACTCTCACCTGTCTGCCAACAATCTCCTCAATCCTTTCCAGTCAGCCTACCGCCAGTACCATAGCACTGAAACTGCCCTGCTACACATTCTCAACAATCTCCTCCTTATAACTGATACTGGCAAAGTCTCTCTCCTCACACTCCTTGATCTGTCTGCAGCCTTTGATACCATAGATCATGGTATTCTCTTTTCTAGACTTCATCATACTTTTGGCATCTCTGACATTGCTCTCTCCTGGTTCACTTCATATCTATCAAACAGAAAACAAACTGTTCTCATTAATGGCACTTACTCTCAACCTGCATACCTGACCTGTGGTGTTCCACAAGGATCTGTCCTTGGCCCTGTTCTTTTCACTCTTTACACCTCCCCCCTGTCCACCATCATCAACTCCCACTCTATAAAACACCACTTCTATGCTGATGACACCCAACTTCTAGACAGTGACACACCAGACAATATATAGCACCTCTTGACTCGCACCACTGAGTGTTACTCGGACATTAAGAACTGGATGACGTTCAACAAACTTCAGCTTAATGACGACAAGACAGAAGCTATCCTCATTGGCACCCGTCATAAACTTTCTCAGCTGCCTCCTCTTTCTCTCCCATTATGTAACACATCAGTCCCAATTTCTGATTCATCTAAAAACCTTGGTGTCTGCATTGACTCTACCCTCTCCATGAACAACTTTGTTTTTCAAACTGCCAGATCTTGCTACTATCACCTCCATCTCTCTGTCGAAACAACTGCAAAACTCGTTCTCTCCTTCATAATGTCTCGCATTGACTATTGCAATTCACTCCTGTCTGGTCTTCCTGCCTCCACCATTCACATCCTGCAGCGCATTCAAAACAATGCTGCACGCCTTGTACTCAAAAAGAAAAAAGCTGACCACATATCTCCTCTCCTGGCACAACTTCACTGGCTCCCTGTATCAAAGCGCATACACTACAAACTAGACACCAATTACTACTACAAAAGCCTCAATAACGCAGCCCCCGATTACCTGTCAAGCCTACTTGAGATCTATGTTCCCTCACGTACCCTCCGCTCTGCCTCCGATCCTCTGACTTTTCGCTTTCCACGCACTAAGCTCAATACCTATGGTCCACGAGCCTTCTCTGTTTCTGGTCCACTCTCCTGGAACAAACTTCCTCTCTCAGTCCGTCAGCAACCTACTTTTGTCTCCTTCAAGTCCGCTCTCAAAACTCACCTTTTCTCCTCTGCATAAAATCCTGACTTCACTCAATCCCCTCTGCAGCCTGTCTCCACTCGGAGGGGAATCACACTGTAATATAGCCGTGTGCGTGTGCGTGTATGTGTGTGTGTGTGTGTGTGTGTGTGTGCGTGCGTGCGTGCGTGTGTGTGCATGCGTGCGTGTGTGTCTGTTTTAGCGCTTAGATTTGATTTTATCAAGATTTTGCGCTATATAAATAAAATATTGTATTGTATTGTATATTGTAATTTTGTCTCGTCTTGGTTACTGTAATGCTGTCCTTTCCGGACTACCAGCTTCTCTCCTCTGCGACACATACAAAACACAGCTGCTTGTCTCGTCCTCAGAAAGGAAACGTTTGATCATATGAGTCCTCTCTTTCGCTCTCTTCACTGGTTGCCTGTTTTGAACAGAGCTGAATATAATAAGCTGGATACCTTGTGTTACAAATGTATTCACCAGTCATACCTTTGTGACAACATCAATACGTATACGCCAACTCACAGCTTGCAGTCAGTTTCAGATACTTCTTGTTTCCTTCAGGTTTCAAGATTTGAACTATCAACAGTCGGCCAGTATTCTTTTGCTGTTTCGGGACTGTCTGCCTGGAATAAACTTCCATTCTCCCCACGTCTACCCTTTCTGCTTTTAAATCCAATTTTTTAAAAAAAACGACCTCTTTTCCTGACAATAAATTCTGCAACTGCTTCTTTCCATCAGTTTGTGTGAGTATTTTTGTTGTTGTTGTTTTTTGTTTTTGTTTTTTTTGTTTGTTTGTTGTTGTTGTTGTTGTTTTTTAGCGTGTTGTAGGGTGGTCTGCGTTGATCGCATTTGTCTGTCTGGTGTGCGGGTGTGCCTTGATTTGAATTGTCAAGATTTGGCGCCATATAAATACACTAAAAGTAATAAGAAAAAATCAGGAGAGTGGCAGGGACACAGACAGACAGACAGACAGACAGACAGACAGACAGACAGACAGTTTTTGAAATGTGAACAAGGAGAATAAAAAATAAAAAAAAGAAACAGCCTCTTGCAAAATTAAAACAACGGCTCGAAAGTATGTTGTTTACCGCAAGAATGGGGGGTGGGGCTGTTAAAGTTCATTTCCTGTTGAAACCTGACCCTGGCGGAAACGGAAATGATTCATAATTTGAGCTCGGCTCACTGTTCCTCCGAGATAATCAAATTACGTCGGGACTCCTTAGATAAGCTTAACGCGGTTGTTATGATGAAAACGATATGGCACAGTGAGAAAAACAGAGACATATTATGCAGACAGGATGATAGAGATATATCCTCTCACTGAGCGATGACTTTCTTAGTATTACCGTACCGACTTTTCTCCCTTTAGTTCAAACCATAGGGGAATTCGGCAGGCAGACTCTGGCGAAGGCATGAAGCAGGGACGACAACAAGTAGCAACACCTCATTTCCTTCAGAAAGGCGAAGATCATCATAAAAAAAACTATTAGAACTTTAAAGAACCTTTGTATTTTGTCTCTTCTCTGTCTCTGTTCTCTGTCTCTGTCCTGTCTTCTGTCTTCTGTCGTCTCTCTGTCTGTCTGTCTTCTGTCTATCTTCTGTCTGTCTTCTGTCTCTCTCTCTCTCTCTCTTGTCTCTCTGTCTGTGTCTCTCTCTCTCTCTCTCTGTCTCTGTCTCTCCGTCTCTTCTCTCTCTCTCTCTCTCTCTCTCTCTCTCTCTCTCTCTCTCTCCTCTCTCTCTCTCTCTCTCTCTCTTCTCTTTCTTTCTTTCTATCTTTCTCTTCCTCTCTCTGTATACATAATAGATATACGTATATGTACACATACAGATATACGCATACATACATACATACATACATACATGCATGCATACATACATACAATACATACATACATACATGCATACATACATGCATACATACATACATACATACATGCATACATACATACATGTACATACATACATATATACATATTATTATACATATACATACATACACATATATATACGTATGTGTGTGTGTGTGTGTGTGTGTGTGTGTGGTATGTGTGTGTGTGTGTGTGTGTGTGTGTGTGTGTGTGTGTGTGTGTGTGTGTGTGTGTTGAGTGTGTGTATGTGTGTATGTGTGTGTGTGTGTGTGTATGTGTGTGTGTGAGTGTGTGTATATGTGTGTTTTCGTGTTGATGTGTGTGTGTGTGTTTGTGTGCGTACGTGCGTGCCTGTGTGGGCGTGCCTGTATTAGAATTAGATTAGTAAGTATTTGATAGAAAGAAAAACAATAGCGTATTTTGTGTGTGTATGTCTGTGTGCATGGCTGTTTGGTATCTGTAGTGGGAAAAAAGTATCAGCAAACGTCTGGACTGTTGATGAATGAATCTTTACCTGATCTAGACTTCTCACCCTTCCTGTCCCCCACCCCCACCCCAACCCCCAAGCCCCACCCCCATTTCATCCCTCCCAGCGGAATGAGAGGAGGTTCTTGCAGCATCCCTACTTTCTGGAAAATATATGATCCTCTTTTCTGTCACTCGCTTTGTTCCTGCTTCTTTTTCCTCCTCCTTCCCTGTCTTTCTATGTCTTTTATAAATCAAAGGAACTGCCAGCATTCAAGCAAATGCATACCAAAAAAAAATAATAATAATAAACGAATAAACACACACACACACACACACACACACACACACACACACACACACACACACACACACACACACACACACACACACACACACACACGAAAGAGAATGAGAAAGCCTGTTTAGTTTTAACGAAACAACAGAGGTGCAAATGTTTAGCCAACTGACCTTTCTGAGGCGTGCAAGAAAGATAGCAAAGAAGCAAAGGGAGAAGAGTGGCAGAATGGTTCAGACGTTCGCCTGCCATTAACTGAACTCGAGGTTCCAGAGTTCGTTCCCAGTAGAGGCCTCGACTTTTTTCCTCAGTTTGACCGGAGAATCGAACTAAACGTCTAGTCCTTTGGAAGGGATCGAAAAACGAGTCGGACCCATGTGCCTTCTGGCTGCGCACCCGACGTTAAAGATCCCACGGCAGTTCAAAATCGTGAAGAGCAGGGCATTGCCTGACCTTGGTATAAACCTTGAAGAGATAGGTTGATTTCCCAGTTCCCACCCCTTGAAAACCAATTAGCCTTCTTGCCTTTCTGAAGTCTTGGTGGAAAAACAAAGTGAATATCATCATGAATTTGAAGCGAGGGAGAGGGGATGGGCGCCGCCCTGGTGGTGCTGGCCCCGGGAAAAGTTGAGGTCTCTGCCACCTCACTCCCCTACGACTTCAGGGTTATGGAACTATCTAGGAAGGACCTCAGGACCTAGCCAGCTCTTGGGTTTGTGTGCAGGCTTAAGGCTATTGCCGTGATAATTCTGAATCCTCTCCATCACATGGTACCTGTGACGTTAGTGCATATGGAATTCATTCCGAGCCCGGAGACGTCATCTTGAGAAACTGAAACCGAGAGAAGCAAAGTTCACTAGATTTTGGACCATAACAAAAACTAATAACTTCTTATGTTTCCTTGAGCTAAAGAAGATAACTGGAAACACGTGTCACACTCGCACAATTACAAATACGTTTCAGTCCTAAGTAAACCTAGGCATGTCATCGTAGTTATGAAACATGAATAAATACATTCAGCTGTCCAACTAAGTAACATAACTCTTGAGAGTCACGGAGTTACCTCCCATGTAGAATTTCTCAAACCCAAAACAGTTTGCGCTACCCATTCAGCTAGCATAGACGCAGCCACAGAGCATAAAGTGGTAAGCTCAGAATGCTCTGTGGCTGCGTCTATGCTAGCTGAATGGGTAACGCAAACTGTGTTGGGTTTGAGAAATTCTACATGCGAGATTACTCCGTGACTCTCAAGAGTTATGTTACTTAGTTGATATTTAAAATTCTCCCTGCTTTTCCTCTTATTTCCTTTGGTATTCAGCTGTCCGTTTAATAAACTTACAAACAGATAATATAGCATGTGGTCTACTGACATCTAAAAAAAAGGTGTTACAAAAGGGCCACTAAAGAAAGACGCATATGAATCCCCATTCCCTAACACACCCCCCCCCCCCAAGAAAAAAATGTAGACCTACAAAAAGAAAGAAATGAGCTGCTCCTTGTATCTGCATGCAGCTGAGGTGAAAAATCAAACAGAGACAAATAAACAAAAAACAAAAAACACGCCCTCTAAATTCTCGTTCGCATTCTTTTGCATTTGTTTCTGGTTTCTCTTTCTCTGCCTTACCGATAGATTCACCTGTGTGTTTTCAAGAAATTCTTGTCCGTTATTATTATTATTATTATTATTATTATTATTATTATT
>JAPXFY010000015.1:52126793-52129293 GCA_030674185.1 Monoplex corrugatus | reverse complement strand
ACGTGCCCGCCGCAGAGCAGAGCGCCGCTGGCGCAAATCCAAACTCACTGTACACAGGCAACTTTTCCAAGCCTCTAAAACAAAAGTATCCACCCTCATTGCATCAGCAAAAACAAGCTATTTCCAAACCAAAATCCTGAATGCCTCTTCTTCAAAAGAACTCTTTACAACCATGAATCATCTCCTTGGCACACGAAAAGATTTACCTCTCCCAACAAAACATACAAATGAAGAACTCCCATCTGTATTCTCCAAGTATTTCACCACCAAAATACAAACTCTTCGTGACAGGCTTGACAGGACACCCTGTCAACCATGCCCACCTGACCCTTCCTTCTCTGGCACACCTCTTACTACTTTTACCCCAGTCTCACAAGAAGAAATTCTCAACACAATCAGATCCATGTCGTTCAAAACCTGCGAACTGGATCCTCTTCCAGGTTCTGTCTACGCCGACTGTCTCCCTACTCTCCTCCCATTCATCACTGACATCATCAACACTTCTCTTCAAACTGGAACTGTCCCAGATTCTTTCAAGTCTGCTATTGTTCACCCTCTCCTCAAGAAACACAATTTAGATCCAAATGAACTGAAAAATTACCGGCCTATCTCTAATCTCTCTTTCTTGTCAAAACTCCTTGAAAAAGTCGTCCTCAACCAGCTGAACTCTCACCTGTCTGCCAACAATCTCCTCAATCCTTTCCAGTCAGCCTACC
Organism: Monoplex corrugatus; assembly: GCA_030674185.1. Taxonomy (NCBI): domain Eukaryota; kingdom Metazoa; phylum Mollusca; class Gastropoda; order Littorinimorpha; family Ranellidae; genus Monoplex; species Monoplex corrugatus. The sequence continues at coordinate 52,128,577 of JAPXFY010000015.1, read as the reverse complement.
GCCAGTGCCATAGCACTGAAACTGCCCTACTACACATTCTCAACAATCTCCTCCTTGCAACTGATACTGGCAAAGTCTCTCTCCTCACACTCCTTGATCTGTCTGCAGCCTTTGATACCATTGATCATGGTATTCTCCTTTCTAGACTTCATCATACTTTTGGCATCTCTGACATTGCTCTGTCTTGGTTCACTTCATACCTATCAAACAGAAAACAAACCGTTCTTATCAATGGCACTTACTCTCAACCTGCATACCTGACCTGTGGTGTTCCACAAGGATCTGTCATTGGCCCTGTTCTTTTCACTCTTTACACCTCCCCCCTGTCCACCATCACCAACTCCCATTCTATAAAACACCACTTCTATGCTGATGACACCCAACTTCAAGACAGTGACTCACCTGATAATATACAGCGCCTGTTGACTCGCACCACTGAGTGTTACTCGGACATTAAGAACTGGATGACACATAATAGACTTCAGCTTAATGACGACAAAACAGAAGCTATTCTCATTGGCACCCGTCAGAAACTTTCTCAGCTGCCTCCTCTTTCTCTCCCATTATGTAACACATCAGTCCCAATTTCTGATTCAGCTAAAAACCTTGGTGTCTGCATTGACTCTACCCTCTCCATGAACAACTTTGTTTCTCAAACTGCCAGATCCTGCTACTATCATCTCCATCGTATAAAGCTGATCAGGAAGTATCTCTCTGTCGAAACAACTGCAAAACTCGTTCTCTCCTTCATAATGTCTCGCATTGACTATTGCAATTCACTCCTGTCTGGTCTTCCTGCCTCCACCATTCACATCCTACAGCGCATTCAAAACAATGCTGCACGCCTTGTACTCAAAAAGAAAAAAGCTGACCACATATCTCCTCTCCTGGCACAACTTCACTGGCTCCCTGTATCAAAGCGCATACAGTACAAACTAGACACCATGTGCTACAAAAGCCTCAATAACGCAGCCCCCGATTACCTGTCAAGCCTACTTGAGATCTATGTTCCCTCACGTACCCTCCGCTCTGCCTCTGATCCTCTGACTCTTCGCTTTCCACGCACTAAGCTCAATACCTATGGTCCACGAGCCTTCTCTGTTTCTGGTCCACTCTCCTGGAACAAACTTCCTCTCTCAGTCCGTCAGCAACCTACTTTTGTCTCCTTCAAGTCCGCTCTCAAAACTCACCTTTTCTCTCCTGCATAAAATCCTAACCTCACTCAACCCTCCCCTCTGCAGCCTGTCTCCGCTCGGAGGGAATCACATGGTTATAATATATAATTGTATGCTATGCTCTCTATAATTTTCCATTGCTTTTATTCTTGCTTTTATTGCTTTTATTCTTTCTCCCCATTTATAGCCATGCGTGTGTGTGTGTGTGTGTGTGTGTGTGTGTGTGTGTGTGTGTGTGTGTCTGCATGTGTGCGTGCGTGTGTGTGCGAGCGTGCGTGCCTGCGTGTGTGTCTGCTTCAGCGCTTAGATTTGATTTTATCAAGATTTTGCGCTATATAAATATTGTAATTATTATTATTATAAGTGTGTGTTCCTGCACTGCTGTGGATTTGGTGGGCATCCCCATCTCCTTTACTCTGCCGGGTTTCTGTTTTCTCTTTCTGTCTCTGTCTGTCTCTCTGTCTGTCTCTCTCTCTATCTCTATCTCTCTCTCTCTCTCTCTCTCTCTCTCTCTCTCTCTCTCTCTCTCTCTCTCTGCACTCCCCTTTTTTTTCTTTCTTTCTCTCTCTTTCTGTCTATCGCTCTCTCTTTTTCTCTCTCTCTCTCTGT
>JAPXFY010000015.1:52116793-52119293 GCA_030674185.1 Monoplex corrugatus | reverse complement strand
GTTTAAATTTGTATTCAGGTATGTTTTTTTTTAAATCCCCTGTGTAATAAATTGGACACAGTGATCAGCAACAGGGACATCTCCTTAGTTTGTGTGCACGAATGCATTGATATGTGTACTTAATCTTCTTTTCCTTTTTTTTCCCGGTCGAAGTCTTGCGTTTGTATTGAAATGGTTAAAGCCCTGATATGGCTCTATGCAGCCGGCTGGGTTTCTCAACTAAATAACAGCGGCGCCGGATAGACGGAGTGGCAAACACACCGCATATCTACGCCAGGTTTTCTGTACAGCTGCATCAGACCCATTGCTTCATCTGCCCCGAAACACTTCTTGCCACAAGTAGGCGGGAAAAGTAAGTACAAATGCTGACTACAGGTTGGCATTATTGTATGAAATTTGATAATGGTCCGTGGCTGTAGAAAATGCGTCGACTATGCTTTCAATGTGGGCAGCTGGCGCCATATCAATATAATTGTTGTTAATGTTGTTGTTGTTGTTGTTGTTGTTGTTGTTGTTGTTGTTGTTGTTGTCGTCGTCGTCGTTATCATCATCATCATCATCATCACTAATCATCATCATCGCCATCATCACCATTCTTCTTCTTATTATTATTATTATTATTATTGTTATTATTATCATTATTGTTATTATTATTATTATCATTATCATTATTATTATTATTACATTTATATCATTATTATTATATTATCATTATCATCATCATCATCATCATCATCATCATCATCATCATCATCATTATTATTATTATTATTGTATCATTATTATCATTGTTGTTGTTGTTGTCACTTTCTTTACTATTATCATTATTATCACTACTACTACTGTTACTATTATTATTGTTATTGTTATCGTTATTGTTAGTATCATTATTATTATCATTACTATTATTGTTATTATTTGATTTTTTTATTGTTATGACGACGTCAACGACGACGGTGCTAATGATGATGATACTGATGATGATGATGGTGGTGGTGGTGGTGGTGGTGGTGGTGGTGGTGGTGGTGGTGGTGGTGTGGTGGTAGTGATATAAGTCTGTATATGTATTTTCGATTCAAAAACAGGACACACATTATGTGTGTGTTTTGTGTGGTGTGTGTGTGTGTGTGTGTGTGTGTGTGTGTGTGTGTTGTGTGGGGTGTGTGTGTGTGTGTGTGTGTGCGTGTGTGTGTGTGTGCGTGCGTGTGTGTTTTGTGTATGTGTGTGTGTGTTTTGTGTGTTGGGAGGCCAGCGCAGGTTAGGACTTCGGTGTTGGTCACCTTGTCTTGCCAGGAAATGCCAAGTATGCGCCGTAGGCTTCTCAGGTGGAAGGTATTGAGCCTTTTCTCCTGATGAGCATGCGTGGTCCACGCCTCGTTGCCATACAGCAAGGTGCTGAGGACACAGGCGTTGTATACAGCCATCTTTGTCTTTGTGGTCAGCTTGGGATTTGTCCACACCCTTTGTGTGAGGCGGGCTAGTGTTGTGGCTGCCTTCCCGATCCTCTTGTCGACCTCTGTGTCAAGGGAGAGGTTATCGGTGATGGTGGACCCAAGATATGTGACTTGATGGATGGCTTCAAGCTCGTAGTCATCAATGGTGATGGCTGGTGGAGATGGCGTGTCTTGACCTTGACACAAGATCCAGTGGTATGACTACGTAACACAATGCAGTGGTGTGACTATAAAATCATATCCAATGACCTTGCCAAATCAGACCTCCAGGAACTGATGAGGAAGGAAGAGTGTACGGTCATTCTGTAGCTTTCATAAATCAGAAAAAGGCTTATTTGCAGCAGCCTCGACTTATCCTTTTTAACATGCGTTAAACAAAGTTATGACTATTGATTATCGTTGTTCCCTTAAGAAAATGTTGGCGTCCCTGAAAAGCACATGAAGATGTAAACATTCAGAGCACTGTGTTTATCTGGTCAAGATCGCAATAATCAGTGAAATTCTAAATTTCTCGTAAAATGTTCGTCGTCTACTTTCTAAGCCAGTTGTCAGGCTGTACATGAGTGTTCTTCGCATCCAACAGGTGGATTTTATAGAAGTGTGGATAAGCAGCTATTAGGAAAACAAAATTCCAACTCTCACACCTGCCATTCTATCTTGTTCTACTGATTTATTGTGTTTTATATATTTTTTTCAATGCCAGTGGGAACTTATCATCAGCATCAGGTGCCCTGCCGCATGGCCTTGGCGGTCATGGACTTCCATCTGTCTCTATCTCTCGTTGCCCCTAGCATCTCTCCCACCCCCCTCGTCCCCAGCCACTCTGCAAGTCCGTCCAGCATTTTCTCCCTGGGTCTACCCGGTGTTCTCTTTCCCTCCAGCTTTCCCGTTGTGACCAGGTGCTCCAAATCCCCCTTTCCTCATAAAATGGCCTATAAATGTTGCCTGCCTTTGCCTAATCTTCCTTATGAGTGATCTACTTGTGAAGCAGCTATTAGGAAAACAAAATACCAACCCTCACACCTGCAGTTCTATCTTGTTCTACT
>JAPXFY010000015.1:52106793-52109293 GCA_030674185.1 Monoplex corrugatus | reverse complement strand
AATTTTGTTTTTCTTTTTGAATTTGCTCTGGTTTCATTGACTGCATTATCTGTTTGTTTGTTTGTTTGTTTGTTTGTTTGTTTGTTGTTTGTTTGTTTGTTTGTTGTTTGTTTGTTTGTTTGTTGGTTGGTTGTTTGTTTGTTTGTTTGTTTGTTTGTTTGTTTGTTTCCTCGCTTGCTTGCTTGCTTCCTTCTGGTTTGCTTGCTTGCTTGCTTTCTTGCTCGCTTGTTTGCTTGCTTGCTTGTCTGCATCTTTCTTGATTCATTGGGGGGTCTGATCGATTGGTTGATCGGTTGGTTGGATGGATGGTTGGTTGGTTGGCTGGTTGGTTGGTTGGTTGGTTGGTTGGTTGGTTGATTGGCTAGTTGGTTGATTGGCTAGTTGGTTGGTTGGTTGATTGGTTGGTTGGTTGTTGGTTGGTGGTAGGTTGGTTGGTTGGTTGGTTGGTTGGTTGGTTGGTTGGTCGGTCGGAGGACTGGTTGGGTTATTGCTTGCTTGCTCGCCTGCCTGTTACTTGCTTGCTTGCTTGCTTGCCTGCATGCTTGCTTGTTTGTTTGTTTGCATTGCCTTCAGGACAAACAAGGGTTCAACCAATTGTTGTTATATACAACTGTCGGTAGTCATCTCTTCAAACTGAATATCGGAAACCACAAGGAAAATGTATCTTCGCCAGTAACAGCCATCAAAACTGATCACAACCCTCGAGGCATTTGTACTTGTTAATAGTCTGCGTTATCACAACAGACACACTCTACGAGCAAAAGAAACAGTGTCTCAATGTTTCACAACGGGCCGAACAGACCTGAATACTGACTTTGCCGTCATCATCAATTGTTGTTACTCTGACACGAGTCATCTGAACTTGTTTTGAACAGAACCAAGGGTTTTGTTAAACTTACTCTTGTTTCGCTCTGGAGTGTGGAGCGATGGTACAGCGGTTAAAGCGTTATCTTGGAAAGCAAGCCAGAATCTTGAGTTGGAATCCTGAGAAGACTAAGGATTTTTCTGAGCAGGCAAAGTGATAGGCTTACATGCTGGTATTTCACATGAAACAATACACCAACATCAAGCATTTTTGAGCCCTAGTGCATAATGATATGACATAAACCTGCTTGATTGCTGGGAGTAGCAAGACTTTTGAGACAGAAAAGTTTAATCAGGCTAACTGAAGATCTTACTTCGTGATGGTCTTCCAGAAATTTTGTTTGTTTGTCTAAATAAAACGAAATGATATATTGTTGTTGTTGTTGCTGTTGTTGTTGTCGCCGTCGTCGTCGTCGTTGTTGTTGTTGTTGTCAATGTTGTTGTTGATGTTGGTGGTGGTGGTGGTGGTGGTGGTGGTGATGGTGGTGGTGATGTTGCTACTCTTCTTTTTCTTTTTCTCTTTCTTTTTCTTTTTCTTCTTTTTCTCCTTCTTGTCGTTGTTGCTGCTATTTTGTTACAACTTCAGCATAGAAAAGATACGTTTTTAGTTAGATCTTCTATTGAATCAAAACAACTGTTTACCTTGTGAAATACTGGCTGACGTAGGTTTGAAGTAGCAAATAATTTTAACCTATGAGCTTTGTTAATGACAGGGTGGCAGCCCTGTTATGGTCCTATAGCGTTCGGCGAGGCTTTAAGCAACACGAATTGAATTGAATCCAACGTGAACAAATGGATTGTCTGTGACAAAACCGTACGGATAAATCCATATGAAATGGGTGTAAAAACAAAAACAAAACAAAATAGAAAAAAGAAAGGGAAAAAACTTGGCGACACTGCATTATAGCAACGAGCTCTGTCCACAAATTTCACATTGAAAGGTGATTAGGATAAAATGTAAACAAGTCCCACACCCGCATCCTCTTTTTTATCTGTTTGTTTTTATTTCTCGAGTCGTAACAACCAATTCTAACTGTCCTTTTTTTTTTCTTGTCAAGGAGATGTTATCATAATAATAGACATAATAATAACAATAATAAAATAGTAGTGGTATTAATGACAGAAATACTACTACTGCTACTGCTACTACTACTAGTAGTACTACTACGACCACTACTACGACAACGACTACTAATCATAGTAATGATAATAATGATAGCAATAATAATAATAATGATAATCATCATCATCATCATCATTATTATTATTATAGTGATGATGATGATGATGATGATGATGATGATGATGATGATGATGATGATGATGATGATGATGATGATGCTAACAATAACAATTCTTGTATGGCGCTGTTCTCCAAACTGCTTTGGGCTTATTCTGCATTATCCAGTCACAAAGTACAGAGCAAAATGCGTACAAAAACATTGATGTATACCACAAACATACCACAAATCATCATTATAGTGGTAGGTCTATGTGTCTTGTTATAGGGGTTGGTCTGTGTGACTTTTATAGGGGTAGATCTGTACTAATACCCACTTACACACACACATCAATCTAAACAGATTAATGCACGTGCACAAATGAACATGTAACACAAATAAATAAGCTACACGTG
>JAPXFY010000015.1:52086793-52091793 GCA_030674185.1 Monoplex corrugatus | reverse complement strand
TTGTATCTGCTTCTATGCTAACTGAACGGGTAGCGCAAACTGTGTTAGATTTGAGAAGTACTACATGGGAGATAATTCTCAAGAGTTATGTCCTTTGATTAATATTATAAAAAATTCTCCCTGCTTCCCTTTATTTCTTTGGTAGTACATATATAGCATTAACGTCCTGAAATTTGAGAATCGATTTTCCTGTAAATTTTTTACGTATATTCTTTGTCGTCTATTTACGCTTGACAAAGGCCAGTAAACCTAAAATTTGCGCTTGCCTTGCCTTGCCTTGCCTTGCCTTGCCTTGCCTTGCCTTGCCTTGCCTTGCCTTGCCTTCTCTTGGCTTGGCTTGGCTTGACTTGGTTTGGCTTGGTTTTGGCTTGGCTTGACTTGGTTTGGCTTGGTATTGGCTTGGCTTGACTTGGTTTGGCTTGGCTTGTTTTTACATTGTCTTGTCTTGTCTTTGCCTTGTTTTGTCTTGCCTTGCCTTGCCTTGCTTTGCTTTGCTTTGCTTTGCTTTGCCTTGCCTTGCCTTGCATTGCTTTGCTTAGACTTACCTGGCCTTGTTTTGCATTGCCTTCTCTTGGCTTTGCATTGTTTTGTCTTTTCTTGCCTTGCCTTGCATTGCCTTACCTTGCCTTGCCTTGCCTTGCTTTGCTTTGCTTTTCCTTACCTTGCCTTATCTTGCCTTGCCTTGCTTTGCTTTGCTTTTCCTTATTTTGCCTTGCCTTGCCTTACCTTGCCTTACCTTGCCTTACCTTGCCTTACCTTGCCTTACCTTACCTTGCCTTACATTGCCTTACCTTGCCTTGCCTTGCCTTGCCTTGCCTTACCTTGCCTTACCTTACCTTACCTTGCCTTACCTTGCCTTACCTTGCCTTGCCTTACCTTGCCTTACCTTGCCTTACCTTGCCTTACCTTGCCTTACCTTGCCTTACCTTGCCTTGCCTTGCCTTGCCTTGCCTTACCTTGCCTTGCCTTACCTTGCCTTGCCTTGCTTGCCTTGCCTTACCTTGCTTGACCTTGCCTTACCTTGCCTTGTCTTACTTGCCTTGCCTTGTCTTACCTTGCCTTACCTTGCCTTGTCTTACCTTGCCTTGTCTTACCTTGCCTTACCTTGCCTTGTCTTACCTTGCCTTGCCTTGCTTACCTTGCTTGTCTTACCTTGCCTTGCCTTGTCTTACCTTGCCTTACCTTGCCTTGTCCTTACTGCCTTACCTTGCCTTGCCTTGCCTGCCTTACCTTGCCTTGCCTTGTCTTACCTTGCCTTGCTTTGCTTTTCTTTATCTTGCCTTGCCTTGCCTTACCTTGCCTTGCCTTGCTTTGCTTTGCCTTACCTTACCTTGCCTTGCCTTGCCTTGCCTTGCCTTGCCTTACCTTGCCTTGCCTTGCTTTGCTTTTCTTTATCTTGCCTTGCCTTGCTTTGCTTTTCCTTATCTTGCCTGGCCTTACTTTGCTTTTCCTTATCTTGCCTTGCCTTACTATGCTTTTCCTTATCTTGCCTTGCCTTACCTTGCCTTGCCTTACCTTGCCTTGCCTTGCCTTGCTTTGCTTTTCCTTATCTTGCCTTGCCTTGCTTTGCTTTTCCTTATCTTGCCTTGCCTTGCTTTGCTTTTCCTTATCTTGCCTTGCCTTGCCTTGCCTTGCCTTGTTTTGCCTTGCTTTGCTTTTCCTTATCTTGCCTTGCCTTGCCTTGCTTTTCTTTATCTTGCCTTGCCTTGCCTTGCCTTACTTTGCTTTTCCTTATCTTGCCTTGCCTTACTTTGCTTTTCCTTATCTTGCCTTGCCTTACTTTGCTTTTCCTTATCTTGCCTTGCCTTACTCTGCTTTTCTTTATCTTGCCTTGCCTTACTTTGCTTTTCCTTATCTTGCCTTGCCTTACTTTGCTTTTCCTTATCTTGCCTTGCCTTACCTTGCCTTGCCTTACCTTGCCTTGCCTTGCTTTTCCTTATCTTGCCTTGCCTTGCTTTGCTTTTCTTTATCTTGCCTTGCTTTGCTTTTCCTTATCTTGCCTTACCTTGCCTTGTCTTGCCTTACCTTGCCTTGCCTTGCTTTGCTTTTCCTTATCTTGCCTTGCCTTGCCTTGCTTTTCTTTATCTTGCCTTGCCTTGCCTTACCTTGCCTTGCCTTGCTTTGCTTTTCCTTATCTTGCCTTGCCTTGCTTTGCTTTTCCTTACCTTGCCTTGCCTTGCTTTGCTTTTCTTTATCTTGCCTTGCCTTGCCTTGCCTTACCTTGCCTTGCCTTGCCTTACCTTGCTTTGCTTTTCCTTATCTTGCCTTGCCTTGCTTTGCTTTTCTTTATCTTGCCTTGCATTGCCTTGCCTTACCTTGCCTTGCCTTGCCTTGCCTTGCCTTGCCTTACCTTGCCTTGCCTTGCCTTACCTTGCCTTGCCTTGCCTTGCCTTGCTTTGCTTTTCCTTACCTTGCCTTGCCTTGCTTTGCTTTTCTTTATCTTGCCTTGCCTTGCCTTGCCTTACCTTGCCTTGCCTTGCCTTACCTTGCTTTGCTTTTCCTTATCTTGCCTTGCCTTGCTTTGCTTTTCTTTATCTTGCCTTGCATTGCCTTGCCTTACCTTGCCTTGCCTTGCCTTGCCTTGCCTTGCCTTACCTTGCCTTGCCTTGCCTTACCTTGCCTTGCCTTGCCTTGCCTTACCTTACCTTGCCTTGCCTTGCCTTGCCTTACCTTGCCTTACCTTGCTTTGCTTTTCCTTACCTTGCCTTGCCTTGCTTTGCTTTTCTTTATCTTGCCTTGCCTTGCCTTGCCTTACCTTGCCTTGCTTTGCTTTTCCTTATCTTGCCTTGCCTTGCTTTGCTTTTCCTTATCTTGCCTTGCCTTGCTTTGCTTTCCTTTATCTTGCCTTATCTTGCCTTGCCTTATCTTGCCTTGCCTTGCTTTGCTTTTCCTTATCTTGCCTTGCCTTGCTTTGCTTTTCCTTATCTTGCCTTGCCTTGCTTTGCTTTTCCTTATCTTGCCTTGCCTTGCCTTACCTTGCCTTGCTTTGCTTTTCCTTATCTTGCCTTGCCTTGCTTTGCTTTTCCTTATCTTGCCTTGCCTTGCCTTACCTTGCCTTGTTTTGCTTTTCCTTATCTTGCCTTGCCTTGCCTTGCCTTGCCTTGCCTTGCCTTGCCTTGTCTTGTCTTGTCTTGTCTTGTCTTGTCTTTTTATATCAAACACGCATTCTGATTTATTTGTGAGTATTACATAGTTCCTACATACATCGATGTCTTAAGCTTGGTACCTCATAAATATACAGATCTTGCACCTGCACTCTGCAAATGAACGTGTATGCTGTCATTTCTTTACTTCTTTTGTTTTCATTTTTCTCTTAAGTGTCTGTGATTCCTTGGATACTTTCTGTAACAATAAAAAGAGTCTAGAATCTGAGTATGAGTCACGCACACGTACACCACCCACACACACCCACACACACACACACACACACACACACACACACACACACACACACACACACACACACACACAAACACATACACATACACACACACACACACACATAAACATAAACAGAGAGACAGAGAGAGAGGCACAAACACACATACACTCTCTCAGACACACACGCGTACATACGCACACACACACACGCGCGCACACACACACACACTCTCCCTCTCTCCCTTTCTTTCTCTCTCTTTCGCTCTCTCTCGCTCTCTCTCTTTCTCACTCTTTCGCTCTCTCTCTCTTTCTTTCTCTCTCTTTTGCTCTCTCTCTCTGTCTCTGCCTCTCTTTCTCTCTCTCTCTGTCTCTCTTTCTCTTCTCTCTGTCTCTGTCTGTCTGTCTGTCTATGTCTGTCTCTCTCTCTCTCTCTCGCTTTCTCTGTCTCTGTCTCTCTCTCTCTGCCTCTCAGTCTCTGTCTCTTTCTCTCTCTGTGTCTTTCTCTCTCTCACTCTCGCTTTCTCTGTCTGTCTATCTGTCTGTCTCTCTCTCTATTTCACTCTCTCTATATATCACTTTCTCTCTTTCTCTTTCTCTCTCTCTCTCTCTCTCTCTCTCTCTCTCTCTCTCTCAAAACAGCTGTTCACGCCAGTCTTAAAAACAGTTTTGCAACTCATTGACAATAATTGCTGATTTCCTGTCTCAGAGGCCCAGCTGCTGTCATTAATTTGTTTAGCTTTAAGGCCAGTACTATTTTTCTTTCTTTTGTTTTGTTTTTGTTGGGTTTTTTTTTTTCTCTTTTTTTTTAAAGTGGGGAGATTATTTCATATCGACTGGAAAAGGTAGTTTTGTGTGTGTGTGTGTGTGTGTGTGTACATGTATGTGTATGTGTGTGTGTGTGTGTGTGTGTGTGTGTGTGTGTTGTGTGTGTGTGTGTCTATGTATGTGTGTGTATGTGTGTGTGTGTGTGTGTGTGTGTGTGTATGTGTGTGTGTGTGTGTTTGTGTGTGTGTGTGTGTGTGTGCGTGTGTCTATGTATGTGTGTGTACGTGTATGTGTGTATGTGTGACTTGTTTGTATGTGTGTGCGTGTGTGTGTGTAGGAGGTGTATGTGTGGGTGGGTGGGTAGGTGCGTGCTTTGTGTGTGTTTTGTGTATGTGTGCGTGTGTGTATGTATGTGTGTTTGTTTGTGTTTTGTTTGTGTGTATGTGTGTATGTGTGTAAGTGTGTGTGTGTGTTTGTGTGTGTTGTGTGTGTGTGTTATGTGTGTGTGTGCGTGCATGCGTGTGTGCATGCGTGCGTGCGTGTGTGCGTGCGTGTATGTGTGTGCGTGTGTGTTTGTGTGTGTGTGTGTGTGTATAACTGGTATGTAACTGTGACCCCTTGTCCTGGCTTCACGTCAAACTTATTTTAGTTACTGCTACTTCAAGGTCACTGTGATCTTGAAAAGTACAAATTTTGGATTGTCGTCGGATCAGCGAAATATTCAATAGGAATTTTCTAAGCCGCTATATAAGACTTTATCATTTGGATTTTTGGAAGAGACAGTGTATGCATGTAAGGCAATTTCAATAGCTGTTACGGAATCCTGCAAGCAAAATGTTCAAAATGTCTTTTTA
>JAPXFY010000015.1:52041793-52079293 GCA_030674185.1 Monoplex corrugatus | reverse complement strand
TTTTGTGTATTTCTCAAGTTTCCTAACTTCGGGGGCCATTTTTCGGCCACTATTCATCAGAGACCAATTTGGATGGTAAATTTGGACTCGGCATGCCCGAAATAAGCTGATGAGTTGTGTCACAAGGGTAGGTTCCGATACTAGCTTTTTCGTCGATTTTTTTGTCCAAAATGGCGGATGCGCCAGGTCCGCGGCTATCAAAAACACTGGAAAAATGGCCGAATTCAAATCTGCTTTTTCTGGTGGAAAATGGTAATGAAGAAAGCGGAGGTATTATTCATGCTCAGTTTGATGGCTTTAGACAGTAAAAAGCTAATCAAACAGGCGATAAAAGTCATTTCTAATTTGGTATTTTTTAGTTGTAACTTCGGGGCATTTTCTCGGCCCTATTCTTCAGAGACTAATTTGGATGGTAAATTTGACTCGGCATGCCAAATACCTGAGGATGTGTCACAAGGGTAGTTCTGATACCGTTTTCGTCGATTTCCTCCAAAATGGCTGCTCGCAGGTCCGCAGCTTTAAAAAAGCGAAAAATGTCAATTTGATCTGCTTTTTCTGGTGAAAATGAAGTCTAGAACGCGAGGGATATTTGTCAATTAATGGGTTTCACGTCAGAATTCTCAAACAGCCATAAAAGTCATCTCTAATTTTGTGTATTTTTGATGTTCGCTAACTTCAGAGGCCATTTTCTCAGCCACTATTCATCAGAGACCAATTTGGATGGTAAATTTACACTCGGCATGCCCATAATAACCTGATGTGATGTCTCACAAAGGCTACATTCGGATACTCGATTTTTCGACGATTTTTCCTCCAAAATGGCTGCTTCGACAGGTCCGCAGCTTTGAAAAAATCGGAAAAATGGTTGAATTTGAATCTGCTTTTTCAGGTGGAAAATGATAGTCTAGAACGCTAATGGATTACTTATGTTCAAATTAATGGTTTTACACAGTCAGAATCTACTCAAACACGCCCATAAATGTCATCCCTAATTTTGTGTAGTTTTCAAGTTCGCTAACTTCGGAGGCCATTTTCTCGGCCACTATTCATCAGAGACCAATTTGGATGGTAAATTTCAACTCGGAAAGCCCAAATAACCTGATAAGTTGTGTCACAAGGGTATGTTCGGATACTCACTTTTTCGTCGATTTTTCCTTCAAAATGGCTCCCTCGCCAGGTCCGCAGCTGTGAACAAGTCCGGAAAATTTTCCGAAATGTGATTCTGCTCTTTCACGTGGAAAATGATAATGTAGAACGTGGACGTATTATTTATGCTCAGTTTGATGGTTTTAGACGATCAGACCCTACTCAAACATTTCATTTTTCAAGTTTGCTAACTTCGGAGACCATGTTATCGACCACTATTCATCAAAGACCAATTTGGATGGTAAATTTGGATTCGGCATCCCCGAAATAACCTGATGAAGTGTGTCACAAAGATAAGTTCGAATACTCGCTTTTTCGTCCAAAATGGCTGCCGCGGCAGGTCCGCGGCTATCAAAAACACTGGAAAAATGGCCGAATTCAAATCTGATTTTTCTAGTGGAAAATGATAGACTAGAAAGCGTTTATCAGTTTTAGTTTAGACAATAAGAAGCTAATCAAACAGGCTGATAAAAGTCATCTCTAAATTTCGCTATTTTTCAAGTTTTAACTTCGGAGGCCATTTTCTTTGCCTCTATTCATCTGAAACCAATTTGGATGGTAAATTTGGACTCCTCGTGCCCGAAATACCCTGATGAGATGTGTCACAAGGTAGGTTCTAATACACGATTTTTGTCGATTTTGACATATCTTTGGGGATTTTTCCAGTGTCGTAAATTTCATTTAGGAGGATTGTTATTTTTTCTGTACCGAATTCCTCCAGGGCTTCAATCATCTCTGTAGTAATATTGTCGGGTCCTGGGGCTTTACCTGGTTTCATCTTTTTCAATGCTGCTCAACCATCTTTCATTATGGGTGGTCCTTCTTATAATGTGTTCTGCGTTTCTGTCATCTTCAAAAAGGTCTTTAATGTACTCTCCCTATCTGTCTAATATTTTGTCTTTTTCCATGAGAATCGTACCATCTTTCGATTTTAAGCAACCAGTTGATGTGCATGTATTTTTCCTAAGACAATTTCTTCAGTTCGTCTGTACATATCCTGAGGATCCGTTTTGTGTTGGTCTTTTATTTCTTTGCATTTTGTTTTCAGCCAAGCTTCCTTAGCTTCATTGCATCTATTCCTGATTTCTTTAACAAAGTGTGACTGCCCGCGTTCAAGCAAACAGGAACCAGAAAAAACACGAAAGAAGAATACAAACGCGTCTTGTAGATTGGGCATACTCCATTCTATTTTCGTATGGTACAGTTACCTCGTTTACAATCGCTTGTTTGGATGAATGGGAGTGAAGAACTATGTCCGGTCTAATGCCAGTCTTGCTGATGATTTCTGGGTGTTCTAGACTACACCGGTCTCATGCCAGTCTTGCTGATGATTTCTGGGTGTTCTAGACTACACTGGTTCTCCTTGTCAGTTCTTGCTGATGCATTTCATGGGTGTTTCTAGACTACACCGGTCTCATGCCAGTCTTGCTGATGATTTCTGGGTGTTCTAGACTACACTGGTCTAATGCAGTCTTGCTGATGATTTCTGGGTGTTCTAGACTACACCAGTCTATGCCAGTCTTGCTGATGATTTCTGGGTGTTCTAGACTACACGGTCTCATGTCAGTCTTGCTGATGATTTCTGGGTGTTCTAGACTACACCGGTCTCATGCCAGTCTTGCTGATGATTTCTGGGTGTTCTAGACTACACCGTCTCATGTCAGTCTTGCTGATGATTTCTGGGTGTTCTAGACTACACCGTCTCAATTCCAGTCTTGCTGATGATTTCTGGGTGTTCTAGACTACACCGTCTCATGCAGTCTTGCTGATGATTTCTGGGTGTTCTAGACTACACTGGTCTCATGCAGTCTTGCTGATGATTTCTGGGTGTTCTAGACTACACGGTCTCATGCAGTCTTGCTGATGATTTCTGGGTGTTCTAGACTACACCGGTCTAATGCCAGTCTTGCTGATGATTTCTGGGTGTTCTAGACTACACCGGGCTCATGCCAGTCTTTGCTGATGATTTCTGGGTGTTCTAGACTACACCGAGTTTCTGCCAGTCTTGCTTTTATGATTTCTGGGTGTTCTAGACTACACCGGTCTCATGCCAGTCTTCTGATGATTTCTGGGTGTTCTAGACTACACCGGTCTCATGTCAGTCTTGCTGATGATTTCTGGGTGTTCTAGACTACACCGGTCTCATGTCAGTCTTGCTGATGATTTCTGGGTGTTCTAGACTACACCGGTCTCATGCAGTCTTGCTGATGATTTCTGGGTGTTCTAGACTACACGTCTCATGCACTGCTTGATTCTGGTGTCAGACTAACGTATGCCAGTCTGCTGAATTTCGTGTCTAGATCACGGTTATGCATCTTGCTGATGATTTGGTGTTCTAGACTACACGTCTCATGTCAGTCTGCGCTGATTTCTGGGTGTTTAGACTACACGTTCATGCCATCTTGCTGATGATTTCTGGTGTTCTAGACACGTGTGTGTCTGTGAACAAAGATGGTAGTCGTCCCTTTCTTCTGTGGAGTGATTGATGATGCCCTCTATTCGATGTATGACCTGTTGTCTGGTTGGATCTTCTGCCCCTTTTGCAAGTCATCTATCGCCTTGTATCCTGTACACAGTGACTACATCCAGGAGTTGGACATGCTGACAAAAATAAACCTTCTAAGATCTACCCTAACCGCTACGCACAAAATCAACACCTCACAATTAATTTGACCAAACTTCGTGACTACTATTCAAACAATTATTACTTTATTTACACAAGCACAATAAACAAGCACAGACAATACAAAGAAGAAAAAAAAAAACCCTAAAAACAATACCCACTTAATTTACTTTATAGTATTATCAACAAGCACAATAAACAAGCACAGACAATACAAAGAAAAAAAAACAACCCTAAAAAACAATATCCACCAAAGTCAGACTACACACACAAGCACACGCATGCGCACTCGCAAACCAACGCACGCACACATGCATGCACTGCTCGCACGCGCACACACACACACACACACACACACACACACACACACACACAAAAGAGATGAAGATAAAACGACTTTATTCTCTGAAAAAGGTCTGTAGAATGGAATAATACACAAGCACATCTTATTAAACAGTAACTCTACGCATTTAATAAGAACAAAATGTAGACGTTAAAACTAAATATGTAGGTATATGTATATATATATATATATATATATATATATATATATATATATATATATACCTACATATTTAGTTTTATTGACATATATATATATATATATGTATGTACATGTTTTTAAAACATCACTGTACTCTGATGATATGAAGAAAATGTATTCTTTGAAACGAAATTCAAATGTAAACATAATTAGTAAAAACTGACCCACGCACACCACAAACACACACACACAAGCGCTCGCACACACATACACGCGCGCGTGAGCACACATACAAAACACACACACACACACACACACACACACACACACACACACACACACACACACACACACACACACACTCACACACACACAGACGCAAGCACGCACAACCATCCTTACATCTTTTCATCAGCCCCCGTGGTTCAGCTGTTAGCACAGTGAACTACTGACTGGAAGGTTGTGGGTTCGAATCCATATCAGTCCTGTTAAAATCATCACAGGAATCTTTGGTCCCAGCCGGCTCGAATCCCAGAACTGAGTGTGTTGAGGGCTCATTGGCAAGACTTGTGACCCACACAGTTCTCCCTCATCCATTTCACGAATGCGTCATTAAGGATATTGCTTAGATCTCTTGACCAACACCGTAAGTGTCAGTGTCTCTCGGGTCTAGTTGACTTCAGATATATTATGATAGCCGACTGTATTATGCAGTCTCAGTCCTAAATGGATCCCCATAGCATCGTGATTATCATATTCATAGTCATCGTCATCATCAGAGCATCGTAAAATCTGTGGCCTTGATGGCGTACAAATTGTGACCTAACAAAATACAACATAAATAAAACCTGCCTAAGTGTGATAATCCTTTAAAAAAAATCGTTACGTCTGTCTCTCCTTACGTGCACGTCTACACATTACAATCCATATGCAATGTTTAAAAACACATTCCATATCAGAAGCTATATACTGAAAAGAAATGAAATGAAACTGTATTTTCCAATGGTAATGGATATTACCACATACTCCAGCTTAACGTATCTGTCTTTGCCAATGTACTTGTATCAAAACAACAAGTAGGATACTGCAAAAGTAGTGACATTTTAACAAAATAAATAATTAATAATATTTACAATATTTATGTAGCGCAAAATCTTGATAAAATCAAATCTAAGCGCTGAAACAGACACACACTCACGCACGCACACACACACACACACACACACACACACACACACACACACACACACACACACACACACACACACACGCACACACACACACACACACACGCGCGCGCGCGCATGGCTATAAATGAGGAGAAAGAATAAAAGCAATGGAAAATTATAGAGAGCATATTATATACAATTATATATTACAGTGTGATTCCCCTCCGAGCGGAGACAGGCTGCAGAGAGGGTTGAGTGAGGTCAGGATTTTATGCAGAGGAGAAAAGGTGAGTTTTGAGAGCGGACTTGAAGGAGACAAAAGTAGGTTGCTGACGGACTGAGAGAGGAAGTTTGTTCCAGGACAGTGGACCAGAAACAGAGAAGGCTCGTGGACCATACGTATTGAGCTTAGTGCGTGGAAAGCGAAAAGTCAGAGGATCGGAGGCAGAGCGGAGGGTACGTGAGGGAACATAGATCTCAAGTAGGCTTGACAGGTAATCGGGGGCTGTGTTGTTGAGGCTTTTGTAGCACATGGTGTCTAGTTTGTACTATATGCGCTTTGATACAGGGAGCCAGTGAAGTTGTGCCAGGAGAGAAGATATGTGGTCAGCTTTTTTTCTTTTTGAGTACAAGGCGTGCAGCATTGTTTTGAATGCGCTGTAGGATGTGAAATAGAGAAAACAAAACATACATTACAAAAAGACGAAGCAAACTAAGACATTTCAGCATAAATGCACAGAAGTATATGCATACAAATGATTCAATCTCGTCACGATATACGTTAACCCTTTGATTCTCGCACCCCATCCACCGACTGCAAAAATTTAACTCTTTGACTCTCTTACCCTATCCACCAGCTTCGTGCAGGAAGCAGGTGAATAGGGTGAGGAAATCAAAGAGTTAAGTTTTTGCTTTGCAAGCATGGTTGACAACGCGGGATGCTGATGGACAGGGCGCAGGACTCAAAGGGTTAAACGCCAGTCCATTGTCATTGTAGAGGAAATATAATACATGTAGAAAGAACCAAACAGCCTGTACAGATTAAATGTATTACTATCCTATCATGACCTTTCCATTTCCACTATTTACAGTTTGTCAGTCTGGTAAGAAACATACCATGAACAATTTACCATGTCTGTATCCCCCATACCTCGTGTCAACCACATATATTCAGTTCCAAGTTCTTGTATTATTTTCATCACTTTGAAAACAAATGACCAATGGACCAATGAATGGACATGATAACAAGATAAGTATCCTTCAAATAAACGAGACGTAGATTTGTCATCGTGCATTTGTACACACACACTCCAAGACGCTTTTTGTTGCCGGTAAAGGAACTATCTCACAATGTTTGCAATATTGTCAAAGTTCCACATCGCATCAGAGGTAAAACTTAGCATTCGAACAGCAAATAACTTTTAAGTATTTCCAAATACTGACAATTTTTATACTACTTAATAAAAAAAATTATATTTTAGTCCTGTTATAGAAACACACAGATGCTTTGGCATTTGAACGACAAATAACTTTTCTTTAAGTATTCCCAAATACTGATAACTTCTTCATAATACACAATAATACATCTTAACTCGGCTTACAGAAACACATAAAGATACAACGAAACGCTTTCAATCCTTCTCTCATTCGTAAAGAACAAGATCAGACCTTAAAGTTCGAAGTTCTTTCAAGATGGATTCCCCGCTGCACTAAGAGAATTTTGTATGCACTTCACCCAAATCTGCCAGTATCTGGCAGGTTTCTTTAACATGAGCAAAATCCTTTGTGCTGACAAAGTCTTGAAATGGGAAGGGAGAACAATACCTGTGAAACATTTACTATCGGAATAATTGTACTATTGTCTTAATGGACAGGCCATTTTTGTTGTTATGATTTGTTATTTTCATCTCTTACTCGTTTATTTGTTTACACATTCCTTTATTTTGTATTTATTTGTTCACTACTACTATTTATTCACTTACTCACTTTCTTGCTTCTTGCTTGCTTGCTTCCTTGCTTGCTTCTTTGCTTGCTATACTTATCAATGATTCAGAAAATATTGTCTTCACCTAGTTGATAGACAGCTGGGCATTTGGGCATTGACTAGTGGGGGGGGGGGGGGGGGCGTCTGTCATGTGAGACGTGTTTATACAGAATATGAATGTGATTCAGATCTTTAATTGTTTATATTTACTTTGTATACATGTTCTTTTTTTTTGAAGGTAAGATACACACATACACATGTCATTTTCATGCAACCAAGATTATTCCAGTGGTAGGCTGATAAAACACCAGTATAAAGTATAGGCTAGGTACAACATAGGCTAGGTAGGGCCTCAGGCCAGCTCGTGGATTTATGTGCAGGCTTAAGGCATGTGCCACGGTCACCATACACGCGGCACCTGTGACGTTAGTGCATATGGAATTCGTTCCGAGCGCGGAGACGTCATCTTGAGAAACTGAAACTGAAACTCAAAATGGACAGCCGGTTTGTGTGTGTGTGTGTGTGTGTGTGTTCGTTGTTGCTTGATTTAAGGTCTTTTCACTATAGTGATATTGACGTGTGTGTGTGTGTGTGTGTGTGTGTGTGTGTGTGTGTTGTGTGTGTGTGTGTGTGTGTGTGTGTGTTGTGTGTTGTGTGTGTGTGTGTGTGGTGTGTGTAGTGTGTGTGTGTGTGTGTGCGTGCGTGTGCGTGTGTGTGTGTGTGTGTGGTGTGGTGTGTGGTGTGGTGTGTGTGTGTGTGTGTGTGTGTGTGTGTGTGTGTGTGTGTGTGTGTGTGTGGTTGCAGACTGGGATTGAACACAAGACGTTATATCCTAAGTCCACAGCTCTATCAACACGGCTAGTCAGCCCACAAAAAGTCACTGAGAGACCAGAGGCACACACAACATTTCTAATGACAGACGTAATCATCATCTTCATCATCAGGTGCCCTGCCGCATGGCGTTGGCGACCATGGACTTCCAACCATCTCTATCTCTCCTTGCCCCCAGCATCTCCCCCACCTCCTTATCCCCAGCTATTCTGCAAGTCCGTCCAGCATTCTCTCCCTGGGTCTACCTGGTGCTCTCTTTCCCTCCAGCTTTCCCGTTGTGACCAGGTGCTCCAATTGCCCCTTCCTCATACTTGTCTTTTCCTAATCTTCCTTATGAGTGATCTTCTTGTGTCTGCCTCCATCAAGACTGTCTCGTTTGTTTTCTTTGCTGTCCATGGAACTCTCAACATTCTTCTGAGAAACCACATCTCGGCTGCCTCGATCCTGCTCTGGCTTTGCTAACAGACGTAATGATTCTTGAAAAAGTGGCAGGAAATGCCGTTGTCAAATGTAATCTTTGTCGAAATCGAGCAGCATCTGACAACTGTTTTTAAGACAACATTTTCCCATGTAGAGATGATGTCTGCCAGCCCACGAGTATTTTGAAACCTCTCCTCAAATTCTCATTCCCAGCCATTGCTTGATGATAAACGTTTTCCTTCAAGAGACTACAAACCGTCACAAAACGTAACCATCTCCAAGCTTTCAGACTGAATTTTAACCCTTTGACTCCCGCACCCTGTCCACTGCCATTCTGTATTGTCAACCAAGCTAGTAAAACAAAAACTTAACCCTTTGACTCACTCACCCTATCCACCAGCTTCCTGTAGAAAGCTGGTGGATAGTGCGCGGGAGTCAAAGGGTTACGTTTTTGCACTCGGTAGATAGGGTGGGGGAGTCAAAGGGTTAAGAATGCATCTACCCATTTGAACTTACACCAGTATGCACTTTTAGTCTGTTCTCCCTGAACTCTGACTGAATATCTTACAATTCTACAATTCTTTTAAAAATATATATATATATATTATATATATATATATCTTGGCCTCAGAAAAAGAAAATCGAATTTCGACAGATAACTTGATAATGCATAAACAAAATCTTAACTCACAATACATTCTTTTTCGTTTGTTCATTGAAACCTGAAAATCAGGTTATGTCTCTTCAAAAGAAAATATCCAAGAACATTCTTTCTGGCCTGATCTTTGTTAAAAACGTGGTATAGATTTGTACATAAACAACCATCTTAGGTTTAAAGAATCATTTTAGATGTTTAATACTTATGTATCAATGATGCGCTATGAGATGTCATTTTCGAGTTTTTCAATCCCATAGAGGTCATCGTGTTGGCGCATATGGAAGTTTCCGAGTTCGGTAACTTGGTCTTGAGAAAACTGAAACTGAATCTGTCGCGTGTATCATGGGTGCCTGTCTACAGTTGCCTGTCCAGATTCCTTTGCTGAACAATGTCGTTCAGAGCCAAATGAAGACGACCCCAGAAGGAATCCACAGCATGGGCTTCTTCTTCCCACTGGATGTATGTCGTGAACTTCAGGACCGCTATCATGGCTGACGTCATATTGCGTGACGTCACGTCATCTATACACACGATGACGGAGCGTCGTCGTGGTCCATGGCGTGGCGCAAACAGACGGCCAGCTCAAACTGACACCACTCGCTGATCACAAAGTCCTTGGAGAACACCATCACCATCTTCTTGCTGCTCTCCAGGCAGTCGGCAATGTTGTCCAAGATGTTCTTGCCAGGGATGAAGTCTCTCTCGTGATCACATACCTTCAGCCCCAGACGATCTTCCAGCTCGGGCAGGAGATGTTGACGTATCCAAGGGAGCTGTTCCGAGGCGTAGGACACGAAGACGTCATAACGGAAATTGCCCGTCTCAAGCAGACGTCTTCTGACGTCATCCCGACCTCGGAAAGCCTCGTACAGGAGCAGACGTATGTACCACCGATAACGGAAAACGAGAGGAAGAAGGAGAAACGAGAGAGAAGAAGTGAGAGCCACAATCAGTAGGCTGCACGTCAGGATCACCTGCACACTCACGGCAACACTCAGCAGACAAGCTTGTTCTTCCATAGAGAAGTCAGTCACATTGGTCCCAGGGACATTGGCGCACATGTGATCTCTAGGCCCATTATTACTGTCCGCATCGAAGAGAGTGTAACTGGACTGCAACCAGCCCTTGAACCATAGCAAATCGCAATTACAGATAAAAGGATTTTTCCTTAAAGAGAGTTTTCTTAATTGCGTGCGCATGGCTTCACTGAATGAATCATGATGAACACTTGCTATTCTATTTGAAGATAGATCCAAATCTCTCAGCTTCTTCAGTGAATCAAATGCACCCTCTGGGATGCTGGTTATTTTATTACCCATCAGATTAAGACTCCTTAGCAAAGGAAACTTAGAAAATGTCCGTGGGGTAATGGAATGGAAGTTGCCGTGTTTGATAGATAGATTCGTCAGGGGAAGATGTCCAAATAACTGATGTAATATGTCATCGTCAATGTCTCCAAAGTCATTGTTATCCAAAATCAGATGGCTCAGATTTGTGCAGTTTTGAAAAGCTCTTGCTCGAATGTATGGAGTGTATTTTCCCAGATGGGTATATCTACCCACAGGAGATCCTCGAATATCGTCAAGACTCTGGCTTAAAAATCTCACATTATTTTTTGCAAAATTTAGATACACCAAACTGGTATTATTGAAAGCGTAATCTTGAAGAGGAAATTGCATGTGCTGACAGCAAAAAGACAGTGCCTTTAACTTTGGAAACTTAGTAACACTAAAGGTTAGAGCATCCAAAATATCAAAGGCATTCCTACTCACATCCAGATTGGTGAGTTCAGGAAGACATATGTCTGGTCCAATATTTCCAATGTGATTATTTTCTAACAACAGTCCCTTCAGCTTTGGAAAGAGTGAAACGCCATTTCTGCAGGTGATGGGAAATTTTGCAAGCGTATTGTTTGTAAGGACCAGTCTCAGCAGATTTGTAAGTCTGTCTGGTATGATGTCATGAATTGCATTTGAACTCACATCCAGCTGCAGCAACTCTCTTAGATGAGAAAAATCTGTCAAGTTCAATAAATGCAGATTGTTCATATTGAGCCAAAGCTGTTTAACAGGGGATTGGACTCCATTAAAGAAACCACTGGGGAGCTGGCCAAGACTGCACTCTGAAGCAAAAAGGACATGCAGTGTTGAAATATTTAACAGAACTTTCAAACTGTTCAGTGTCAGATGACGATTTTTGCTGACATATACTGTATTTAAATTTTTCAATACTTTGAAAGTGGACCGACGGATCACCGTCAGGTTATTTTCAACCAGATGCAAGGCGCTGATAGATGATACGTTAACAAAGAAATTGTTGTTCATCATCTGTGAAGTTAATCCGTTACGATTGAATCTCACATCTGTGATGCCAGCTGGCAGTCCAGGGAGGTAGGAAACTGGCGGACCGGATTCCTGTGTCGAGCAGTAAGCAACCTGACCCTGACAGTCACATAGGTTATCGCCACACTTCAACATCGGTACAAGAACCATAGCCAGTTGTGACCATGGCCCTGGCTGGGTAGGAACCACTTCATTGACGTTGACCAGGAAGACCAGGCATGCCAACCAACAAGACAGCGCTACAATTTTTCCTGCCATTTCCTGTTGCTCTCTTATTTCTGCTGCTGAAGTAGCTGATTTTGTTGTCGTTATTTATCTTATTTCTGCTTTGTCTGGATATTTTCGTGCCGAAGAGACTCAAAAACAAAAACAAAAAACAACAAAAAAAAAAATCCACAGAATCTTCAAATGCGGGAAAAGTGCACAGGGAAATAAACAACAGTTTGTAATGTCTTTGTGGCCCACTGTTCTCGAGGAAAATCGTGTCTTAGATTAGGAATGTCTTTAGTTCAGGAGTATGTTGAATTTTGGAATGTTCACACCAATGGATGTTGAACTGGAATTTGCCTCTGTAGCAATCTGAAAACAAGAACAAGAAAAAGTAGTCTATAGCAACACACGAAAACATTGACACTCTATCACTCGACGACGACAATCTTATCAAAACCTCAGAGACCTCCAGGTGATCATATTGATGTGCTTCTAAAGAACGCAGGACTTACCAAAGGTTGGAAATTAACATAAGGCCCATCACTGTCTAGCTTTGAGAACAAACGTATTAATTAGTCTAAAACACAAGAGCCTGTTTGAGAACAGATAATGTCCAATGCACATTTATGTGACATCAGTTCCTAAATACAAGACGTTTCCAGATCAAGTCAATGAATTGATTATATAATCAAAGATACAAGTTTCTTTCAAATGTTCTTGACAAAATAGAAGAGATCCCAAATTCTGGAAAAACATTTCATTGTTTCATTTCCCATTGTTTTCTTCTAATAAAGTAAAAACCAAAAAGATATTCAAACATCGGCGTACAATTCACTGCTTCAAATGGTATTTTCCATTATCTTGTTCTAATAAGATAAAATCCAAAATCAATCCCAAATTCTGGCATACACTTAACTCTTTCGAATGGTATCTTCTATTGTATTCTTCCCATAAAGTAAAAATCATATAAAAGTTATCACATTCTGGCACACAGTTCATTATTTCAAATGGAAGTCTCCATTATATTCTCCTAATAAAGTAAAATTTTAAAAATGTGCACAATCATCGCTAAAAACACATGTGCACACAGAAGACAAAAATCATTTTTGTATCTTAAGTCACTAAACAATCTTAAAGTATTTTGTATTTCGAAGTGATATGTTTAGAAAGGTGCAAACATTCTCACATTAAATCAGTAGTCATAATTCAGTGGGCATATGGCATTTTGGTTCTATATTCACAAGACTGTGAACTAGGAGACCCAGTTTCTCCGTATTTGTTTACCTTATGTGTCGAAATATTTGCTGCCATGTTCACACAATTATTATGAACAGAAAAAGTTTACTTTATTATGATGACATGATTTACATTACATGAAGACTGAAAAAACTTTTAAAGTGATATTAAACAGCATAATAGAAGAAAGCTTTCATGGGTGATGAAAACACAAAGAACAGTGTAGCTTCCGAAGAGGAAAGTATCATGAGTATGTTAAGTATTTGCAGCATCTTAAAATCAAATCAAATCAAATCCAACCGAAACTCTATATTATGCAAATATCACGGGGGAATTTTTCTCTTTTTTTTTTTTTTTGGTGGGGGGGGGGGCTTTTTAATTGGATGGATGTTTCTGTGGAATTGCCTTTCTACATCAAAATCAAGATCACTCACAACGACGAGAATGGAGAGAGACAAGTAGAAACGCACCAAGTACACTAGCAATAATAATTTTCAAAAGCAGTCCACACATAGCATTACAATTCAATACAGTTTCTTTAATTAAACATATTCAACTGAAAGCATAATAATTTATCCTCTTATTCTTATTTGCCTACGTCCTAAAGCAATCCTACTGCTTTGCCTATCAGCCCTAAACCTTACATTAAAATAAAATATCAACGTACCTTCACTACATGTTTCTGGCAAAGGCTCAGCACCTCTGCCAAGTTGAGTGGCCCATCTCCTAACACAGCTGTGACTGACTGACCGTTCTGTCTCTCTGTGTCTGTCTTCTGTGTCTGTGTTCCCCCTATGTTATTTCCCTTTTTCATTTATAGAGCGTGGATCAGAACACGCTGGGGCTCTGACCATGCCTGTCTTAAGATGACCTTCTAGAATGTTCTTCTGCCAGTGAATGCATGAAGGACGGGTTGACGTGGACAAGCACAGGCCAGCACCTGTCCACTGAAACAATGGACCACTCTCTTTCACAGGGGCGATCTTTGAAAACGTCGCAGCAGAGCTGTGTTTACAGATGGCTCTATTGGTTAACTATCTCGTTTACAGTCTACATACATGTAAGTGTGAGAACGGCTGTGCTGCCCGATGCTGGAGTACACTGAAGTACCCGTAAGGGCCTGTTTCTACTTGAGGGGTTGTACGTTGGTTAATCCTAAGCTTTCACTACAGACTAGTCCGTCTGCCTTGTCAGACATTGTCAACATCTTGGCTCAGACTGAAGTACATGTATGGGCCTGTTTCTACCTGAGTCCTTTCTGCGATACAAATATGGTTTAAAAATGACTTGAAAAATTGTGGAAAGGTATTCAGAGAAAGTTGTAAAATGAACACTTATTAAGATGTCTGGCTAAAAAGACATAACTTTAGGCAAACGTGTTGCTATTCTAAAATGTTTTATTCTTTCCAGATAAGATTATTTATTGTTAGTTCTGTAAAATCATGTAAATGCCTGAAAATGCATAACTTAAGACAACAGTTTTGCAATTCTAATTTTTGTATGCTTTCCAAATACGTTTATTGACACTATTATAAACTCATTTCTACAACTTTATCACCAAACCAAAAAACATCTTTCTTATTTATGTACGCGCACAAAAACATACATACAGACATACATACATGCATACATGCATACATGCATGCATACATACATACATACATACGTACGTAAGTACATACATACATACATACATACATACATACATACATACATACATACATACATACATACATACATACATACGTACGTACATACATACATACATACATACATACATACATATCTGTCTAAAAAAAACTGCAGCTACAAGACTGTTAGTAACAATAGACGAAACAAAATTGTGGCAGACTTCTGAAACTCATTTGTAGTCAAGAAAGTATGTGGCTTACCTCGTGTCGATCCAGTAAATCTCTATTTATCAAGGGATATTGAAATGGAATCACAAAGGGAGAAAGCAAAACCAGAAGAAAGCTTTTTTCTATAAACACAGAACCTACTGGGCATGTGTTGCCACAAAGATTTGTGTCCACAAACTGAAGCTGCCCTTTTCTACTGAATTCACCGAAGACTCAACCGATGAAATAACCTGCCGATGAATTCATTGCGCAAGCTACAGTTATTTTGCCTTATAAGGTCGGTTAGCCAACGTCTTTTGCATACAGGAACGCCCAAGTATGTGATGATTTAACAAGAACACAATTGCAGCCCTACAAGAACGGAAACGTCCTCTCACAAACAATGCAACTGCAAAGTCATTTTGCCATATCAACAATTCAAGCAGAATCCGGATTCTGAATGTGACTAATAAATACACACGCGTGATTGTGGCGCGCGCACCATCTGTGTGTGTATGCGTATGTGTAAGTATACGACTGCTTGTACGGAAGTTTCACGAGGAAAACCACTTGGGTTAAACATGGAGTAGGAAATAGTGTTTATTGTTCTAATCTTACACCACACCACACACACACACACACACACACACACACACACACACACATATATATATATATATATATATATATATATATATATATATATATATATATATATATATATATGGTACAATTCCATTTTTGGACATCAAAATTATCAATCAAGAGGGCTCGCTATCTTCTACGTGGTTTAATAAACCAACAGATACGGGCCTAATAATGAACTTCCATGCGCTTGTTCCAAAGCGATACAAGCGTTCAGTGGTCTCCGGTTTCGTCCATCGAATTCATCGAACATGCAGCTCATGGGAACACTTCCACGAAAGCTTGGAGAGGGCGAAGAGGGTGCTGGAACAAAATCAATATCCGCCTGATTTTTACTATCCGATAATAGAGCAACAAGAAAAAGAACGACAGCAAAGAGGAGAAAAAACATTTGGGTAGGGGAACAAAGTCAAAACTCTGGGAATGGGCACAGGGCGTGGCGATTAAAAGGAAAAACAAAAAGAGGGAACTTGGAGGGAAGTTGGCGGAAGGAAGTCTGGGAGAAGCAATGGAGTAGGAGTAGGGGGGGGGGGGGGCAGGTGAAAGTGAAATTCAAGGGGAAACAAGGGGAGGGAACTTCAGGCAGGGAGGATAAGGAAAAGGCTATTCCGGGGAAGGGGAAAATATATCCAAATGGAAGGGAACAATGGGGGAAAGTTTTTTTTTTCTTTAGGGGAGAGGGTTACACACAGATAGGAACTTCAGGAAGGAACACAGAAAGGCAAACTATAACTTTGGAGTGGACACTTGGGAGGGCACCAAAGGAAGGGAATTCTGGGTGAGAAAAACAAAAGGGAGGAACTCATGCTGGAGGACACGATGGGAGAGAACTCTAGGTGGAGGTAATAAAGGGAGTAAAAGGCGGAGTACAAAATAGGAAGGAAATGGGACAAGAGGGAAGATTTAAAGGGGGGGGGGGGGGGGGGTAGAAGAGGAACGAAAACAAGGGTAGTGTGTCCGGTGGGGTGGGGGGGTTGTGGAGAGGAACCGTGGGGTGGAAATTTGGGAGGGAACCAGGGAGATAAGTGGGATGTAATTGTGGGGTGGAAAGAAGGATAAGTTGGAAGGAACTTCAAGGGAATCAAGGGAAGGAATTCCATGTCAAGGAGAGCAAGGGGAGGGAACTTAGGACTTGGAGAGGAATTAATAGAGGAAACACTGGAGGAGAACCAGTGCATGGAAACTCTCAGTAGGGGTTGGGGGGTGGGGGTGACGAATGGACAAATGTAAGAGAACAATGGGTTGGAATGGGGAAACAAGTGGGAGGGAACTTCAGGGCACGGTGAGCAAGGGAAATAAGCTTCAGGACAAAGAGACAAGAGAAAGGAACTTTGGTGGAACTTTTGGAAGAGAGGGGAGGGAACCTAAATGAAGGTGGGGAGAGGGAGGGATACAAGTTGGAGAGAACACTGGGTTAATTAAGTGGAAGGGAGGTGTACAAGTAGAATGGAAAATAGGGAGAAACACTTAAGTGGGTGTGGTGGGAGGAGACTCTCTGGGAGAGACAAACTGGAGGAAACTGTGGGTTGGGAGGAGTAAACAAGTGGATGGGAAGTTCAAAAGGAAACAAGGAAAGCAAACTTGAGGCAAGAAGAACAAGGGGAGGGAACACTGGAGGAATTTATAGACAAGGAAACTTGGGAAAGGGAACTTCAGGAAAAGTTAACCAATGAAGGGGAGTCGGGGGAGGGGGTTTACTTGGACAGGAACTCTGGGTTAGATCTTGGGAGTGGAGGCACTGAGAGGAAATTTGAGGAGGGACGCTCAGAGGAAGATGGAAGTGGCTGGGAGGGGTACAAATGGAAAAGAACTTCAGAGGGGACGGCGGTAGGGTGGAGATTTGGGAGAAAAACCAAAGGATAGACTCAGGGTGGGGGAAACAAAAGGGGAAGGGGGAATTCGGGCGGAACCAATTGGAGGGAACTTTGGTGGGAATCAGTGGAATGAAACCTGAGATCGGAATCGTCCCTCACATGTCCCTCCCATTTTGGGGGACGTCCCCAAATTACACACACGTCCACTTTCTACTACCGTACACGTCGAATTGTCCCCTACCTACTACACAGGCACGTTTAGCACACACACGCACGCACGCGCGCACACATACACATGCACATACAGAGAGAGAGAGAGAGGAGAGAGAAACAATATCAAAAACCCAAACAAAGCAACAACAATAACAGACACAAACTTTCTCTGGCTACAGTAGAATAAATCAAGTATAAATTTGCCGAGATGAAGAAACACAACAATCATACAGAAGACAGACGAGAGCAGTAGTCAAGCGGGTATACCTCGGAATCCCATTCGAAGGCCCTGGATTTGATCCGCCACACCTCCGTCTGGTGGATAAAGAGTGGAGATTTTCCCCCCGTCTCCCAGCATGTGTACACACCTGCAGTGCCTATGTGCGTATATATGCGGCGCATGCACAAATTAACCCTTTGACTCCTGCACCCTGTCCACCAGCATCCTGCATTGCCAACCGTGTTAGCAAAGCAAAAAGTTAAACCTTTGGTTCCCTCACCATCCACCAGCTCCTGCATTGCAACCAGAAGCAAGCAAAGTTCAATCTCGTTCATCCCATCACAGCTCGCAGGTGCAGGAGTGAAAGGGTTGCATATGCTGTTAAAGATTCTGTAAGTCCTGTCAGTAGGCTGGTTTATAGAAACACGAAAGCAGCCAGAATGCATACCCACCGACGAGGAAGTACGCAGATTGTGCAGCAGCCTACTGCCTGCTAGTGTGCAGTGTGGACAAAACAATGTGCATACACGCATTTGCGAAAATCGCAACGATTAAAAACTATTCTGAAGAAAATCTTTCAGCACTGACGGGTTTTCTCCCTTGTTTCTTCTGTGGACTGGCCATTTGCACAGGTTAGGAAAAAAAAACACTAACAGACTAACAACAAAGCTACACATTCAATAGTTTTAGATTTATATTGTTAAAATGTTGCCTGTGATTATACAATAGATAAATACAGCTTGCCTTATTCATGATTGGCTTGGATATGTTGCAAATTTTGGCTAATATTTAGCTTAAGCCAGAATATAGTACTCAAAAATGCAGGTTGCTCTTCCTGAATTATGCACTAAATGTCATTTGTCTCACATTTATCAGCAGCAGGATGCTTGATAATATGAAAAACTGAATTTGACACTAACGTCTCACACTTTGCACTCTATTTACAAGGAATACATATACATGAACGAACGTTTGATGACAACGCCATGTTTGCAATGTTGTGAAAACGTCCGGTGCTAGTTGCCTCAACTTTTCGGAAAACATGAGGCTAAACAAAAGGCGACAGTGAAGTATGTTGTTTCTGTGGACTGTTGGAAAGCTGCAGAATAAGCTAGCAGCGCTTAGTTTCGATAATGCCACGTCCCAATGCAGGCGCTATTTTTTTTAAAACGAAAAGCGCGATCGCGTCCCTTCGTACGGAATGCTTGTGCGTGCGTGGAGCGCGATAGCGACCCTCAGTGCTGAAAGATTCAGGAGACAGTGACAATCACTAAACCTTCCGCATCCAGCTCAGACGCAATCGACACGTAATAATCATGTAGGCCTCACTACTTGTAAACAACAGTCCGGAAGGAAAACCCCAGTCTACAGCTGGGCCTCTGAATTCATTGTTTCGGTCATTCGTTCTCTAGGTGACAGGCCCACTGTGCAACCGGACACAGCAGTTATTGAGTGAACTTCGCCATAGTGTGGAAATCAGGGTCATGCATGTTAGGGCACTAAATGGGGCACAGCAGCATTCAGAGGGAAGTACTGTCTCAATAAAGTTATTGTAGGCAGTTTTTGAGATATCAACTGAATTACAAAGACTTACGACTTGGAATTTTCAAAATAACAATTTTTCAACAATCACACCTTCCCTCACTCATTACCACTGATGTCCATCGGAAGAATGTGTGTGTGTGTGTGTGTGTGTGTGTGTGTGTGTGTGGTGTGTGTGTGTGTGTGGTGGTGTGTGCGTGTGGCGTGTGTGTGTGGTGTGTGTGTGTGTGTGTGCGTGTGTATGTGTGTGTGTGAGTGTGTGCGTGTGTGTGTCCTGTGTGGTGTGTGTGTGTGCGCGCGCGCGCGTGTGCGTGTGCGTGTGTGTGCATGTGTGCGTGATTGGACTAATCAATCACATGAGCAGCTATGCCCTCCTTCTCGTTACCACCATACTCCCCCCCCCCCAAACAAACGTACAATTAACACTGACATGCTCACTTAATCGCCCGTAAATGGTTTTGCCTGACATTTGTAATAGATACAGACTTACACTTGGTTCATTTTCTGCTTTGACTAAAAGGAAAAAAAAACACATATACACACAACACACACACACACACACACACACACACACACACACACATACACACACACACAACCAACACACACACACACACACACACACACACACACACACACCACACACACACACAGGGGCAAGACACACACACACACACACACACACACACACAGACAGACAGACAGACAGAGACACTCATATTAAGACAGTTTAATGTACATCGGCCTTGGGCCACAATACAACAACACAGTGAGATGGGTGGGGATGGGACTGGCATTTTGTTAATTTCCAAAGTATTTTACAATTCGATGTAATCCACAATCTGGAGGAATCCCAAACGCAAATCATCCGTGATACATAATAATACATTTACAACAACTGTCTGACTATATCAACGTATATCAACATCATAGTGATTTCCAATACTTAATTGATCAACATGTCAGTACATCCATTGGAGAGAGAGACACAGAGACACAGAGACACAGAGAGAGAGAGAGAGAGAGAGAGAGAGAGAGAGAGAGAGAGAGAGAGAGAGAGAGAGAGAGCTCCCTTGCTGGTCGATAAAAAACAATCTCCTTCGTTTTTAAGTGAAATTTAAAGAAGGAGAATCCATTTGTTTGTAGGAAGTGTGGCAGAAATCGCTTTTACACCAAGGAATCTGTTCACTGTCCTGTACGTACAAGGTCTCCAGCATAAGCTTACTTTCGTTTTTAACCCTTTAACTCCCCCGCATCCTATCCATCAACTACAAAAACTTAACCCTTTGACTCATTCACCCACCCCCACCATTTCCTTTATTTGTGTGTGTGTGTGTGTGTGTGTGTGTGTGTGTGTGTGTGTGTGTGTGTGTGTGTGTGTGTGTGTCTAAAATCACTATTGTGAATAGACATGAAATAAAAGATTCCTTCCTTCCTTCCTTGTTCTATGTGTGTGTGTATGCGTGTGTGTGCGTGCGAGTAATAGTCTATGTGTGTGTGCCGCAAGCACATCTTCCACCCTCTCTGTCCTCAGCCAGTCTGCAAGTCCGTCCAATATTTTTTCCCTGGGTCTACCTGATGCTCTCTTTCCCTCCAGCTTTCCTGTTGTGACCAGGTGCTCTAATTCCCCATTCCTCATAAAATGGCCTATAAATGTTGTCTTTTCCTAATCTTCCCTATGAATGACGTTCATGTGTCTGCCTCCATCAAGACTGTCTCGTTTGTTTTCTTTGCTGTCCATGGAACTCTCAACGTTTTTCTTAGAAACAACATCTCGGCTGCCTTAATCTTGTTCTGGCTTTGCTTGTGGACTGTCCACGCCTCACAACCGTATAACATTATCGGTTCTATATACAATAACATTCAAGAACTTTCTTCCTGAAGTTAATTAATAGGCATTTGTTGGTAAGAATGCTTGTCATCTTCTTGAATGCTGTTTTGGCTTGGCCGATTCTGCTGGCTATTTCTGATGTGCACCTGCTGTCTGGTGAGATGATCGTTCCCAGATAATTTAAACTTATCAACCTGTCTCAAGGTTGTGCCATTTGCTGTTATTTTGCATGAAAGATTTCTCGTTTTTTACTGATAACCATGACTTCAGTCTTCTTGCTATTTATCTCCAAGCCTTTACTTTTGCTTTCTAACAGTGGACTCACCAGGCCTAACATTGAAAACCAGCCTGCACGCTGCCCATCAAATGTTTTCATCGTTTTGGTTGTGTAAGCTCAGTGTTTCATATACCCCCCCCCCCCCCCCCACCTTCTCCATCATCATCTGCCAGAGCATAGGATTTTGCGCAGACTCAGGAATCTGCCTGATAATTGCTGACAGGCTTGGGTGGAGCGTTTACAGAATTTTATGAATGCCATGAATCCCTCATGAACAAACTTCAAATTCCATTGACCATCCTATATGGACAGCAAAGAAAACCAACGAGACAGTCTTGATGGAGGCAGACACAAGTAGATCACTCATAAGGAAGATTAGGAAAAGACAAGCAACATTTATAGGCCATTTTATGAGGAAGGGGGATTTGGAGCACCTGGTCACAACGGGAAAACTGGAGGGAAAGAGAGCACCAGGTAGACCCAGGGAGAAGAATGCTGGACGGACTTGCAGAGTGGCTGGGGATGAGGAGGGTGGGGGAGATGCTAGGGGCTACGAGAGATAGAGATGGATGGAAGTCCATGGTCGCCAACGCCATGCGGCAGGGCACCTGATGATGATGATGATGATGATGATGATGATGATGATGATGATGATGATGATGATGATGATGATGATGATGACAAAACAAACTTGTCGGCAAGGAGAGAGGGTCATGTCAACTTAGTGGTGACATGGATTGTCCTTATATTGATCTCGCTCCCCGCTGCCAGTGTCTGAGAATATGGGGATATGGGAGTGTGAGTTCGACGTGTGTTGTATATCATGTGTGTGTATGTGGGAGGGGGAGGGGGAGGAGGAGGAGGAGGGGAGGTTCGATTGGGTACCCAATTTGTGCACAATGTTGTACAGAGTGAAACCAAGACGACAAAATAATAAAATAATGGGGGAAAGAAGGTAAAGAAGGAGAAGCCATTTGAATAGAACTGAAACTTTCTTTCATACTGATGACAAGTTGGTCAAGCCGTTCTTACAATCTTTTTCATACACACACACACACACATACTCACACACACACATACACACACACGCACGCACGCACGCACACACGCACACACACACACAAACACACACACACACACACACACACACACACACACACGCACACAATATTATCGTGTACTTTTCAGTATCACTGACTTTGAAGAAACATCAGATGAAGAAAAGTTTGACGTGAACAGAAGATGATGACAAAGTGTCACGACAATGATATAGAAAGTAAATACTGTAGAAATTCATAAATAAATGCTGTTCAAATCAAAATGCTGATATTAGGCTGGTTCCCTTTTTTTTTCTTTTTTTTTTTTGATAATTATTTCCTTTAAAGACGGAAAAAAGACGGGTGGGGAGATGGAAATTCCCACAAATCATTTCATTTGTTTTAAGACATTCAGAAGAAAAGAAGAGACGGTAATGGAGACACGCATACAGTATACGCCGTAATAATTTTATTTTTTCTCACTCAGAATGCTGATATTGGGCTTGCTCTTTTTTTTAGATAATAATTTCCTTTAAAGACAGAAAAAAGATGGGTGAGGAGATAGAAATGCCCACAAATCATTTCATTTGTGTAGAGTTTTGCATTATATCAGAAGATATTTGATGCAAAGAATCTTTGAACTATGTGTAGTATAACTCTAATTTGGGAATCTTTTCTCACACTGGGCGGAACACCACGTCAAAAACGACAACCAGGTTTAAGATAATAGACAACTGTTAAAATACATGCTCACCGTTAACCTTACAGGTCTAAAAATAGATAACAAACAAATAAATAAATAAATCAATCAATCAAACACCAAGCCTTTTCGCTGCCTGCCTTGATGATTTACTATTATGGTGGTGTTAGCTTAGTGTTTCAAAAGTACAGCTTCTCCCATCCTCGACCCTCTTCCTTCGAATTTCAAGACCTTGCCAGTGCACTGGGTTTTGCGCAGGCTCAAAGAGTCTGCCAGACGGTTTCTGTCGGTTATTTGGGTGGAGCGCATATGGGATCCTTTGTCTGTAATGAATCCCTCTCGAACACACTCCAAACTCTCCTTGCAGTAAATGAAGAACGCTGACAACAGTTAACCCTTTGACTCCCGCATCCTACCCATCAACTGCGAAAAAATTAACCCTTTGACTCCCTCACCTTTTCCGGAAGATGGTGGGTAGGGTGAGGGAGTCAAAAGATTAGGTTTTTGCTTTGCTAGTGTCGTTGACGACGCAGGATGCTGGAGGACAGGGACAGGGTGCGGGAGTCAAAGGGTTAATCGTATTCTGTTACAATGAACACCAGAATGTTGACGATGTGTGTGTGAGGTGTGTGTGTGTGTGTGTTTGTGTGTGTGTGTGGTGTGTTGTGTGTGTGTTGTGTGTGTGCGTGTGTGTTGTGTGCGTGTGTGTTTGTGTGTGTTGTGTGTGTGGTGTGTGTGTGGTGTGTGTGTGTGTTGTGGTGTGTGTGTGTGTGTGTGTGTGTGTGTGTGTGTGTGTGTGTGTTTGTGTGTGTGTGTGTGTTTGTGTGTGCGTGTGTGTATGTGTGTATGTGTGTATGTGTATATGTATGTTTGTGTGTGTGTGCGTGCGTGTGTGTGTATGTGTGTGTGTATGTGTATGAGTGTGTGTGTGTGTGTGTGTGTGTGTGTGTGTGTGTGTGTGTGTGTGTATGTGTTTGTGTATGTGTATGAGTGTGTGTGTGTGTGTGTGTGTGTGCGTGTGTGAATATTGGGTTTGTTTTGGTTTTATTTCCTCAAGGCTATGACATGTAAGGAAGGGGGACGGATCTCAGTTGCAAGTTTCTCAAGATGGCCTCTCCTCACCTAGAATAACTTCCATGTGCACCAAGGCCACCGATGCTGTGTTATGGAGAAGATAAAAAATGATCATGGCGTACGCCATAAGCCTGTGCAGAGGCCCAAGGTGCCTGCAAAAGATCTTGAGGAATCCATCTGATGTGCTTCATGCTTCACATTCACAAACATTTTTGAGGACCTTGAAAAAAAGCTTTCCAGTACAAGTCTGACGGAAAGAGAGGATGCCAAAGAATGCTTAATCTGAAACGTTTAGTATATTGACCAAGTGAACAGTATAACTTTTTATTTACTTCTCCTCAGTCCTTTTTATTTCTTTTTTTTTTTTTTTTTTCAATTGGATGGGGCTCGGTGTGAGGCTAACTTTTAGCTGTTGGCATGAGAGATTGCACTCAAAGCAGGCTGCATGTTTATGGGCTTCCTACAGACCAGCCTTGTATCTTGTATCTTGTGAACGAAAAGGGATAATTTCAAACAAACTGCCAGGGATATTGGAAAAATAATTGATTTGAAAGTCGACACCAATTGTTGCTTCTCTCTCTCCTCCCCCCTCCCCTCTCTCTCTCTCTCTCTTTCTCTCTCTCTCTCTTTCTCTCTCTCTCTGTCTCTCTCTGTCTCTCTCTCTCTCTCTCTCTCTCTCTCTCTCTCTCTCTCTCTCTCTCTCTCTCCCTCTCTCTCTCTCTCTCCAATCTTCTTTGTGTAGAGTTTTGCATTATATCAGAAGATATTTGATGCAAAGAATCTTTGAACTATGTGTAGTGTAACTCTAATTTGGGCAAGGGCAGAGTTTAAAAAGATCTAATCATCCCATTACGTTTGACGTATCAATTTCAGAAGGACAGCGAGAGAGGGAGAGAAGAAAGAGAGAAAGAGACAGACAGACAGACAGAGAGAGAGAGAGTAAAATGTTTCCCGGTGAAAATAAGTTGAAGAAACAGAGTGACAGAGTCGTCTTCTAGAGACACAGAACCAAGGGACATCACCCAAAAATATATAAATCTTGGCTCGTTGACCTCCCTTGTGTTGGATTTTGTCCACAATGCCTGAAATTAAATAGTAATTAACACGCGATTTCGAAGACTGATTAAAAACTTGAAAAAAAAACATAACATCACTTAGCAGAGACAAAACTTGAACAGGAACCAAGTAATAAGCTGTGTCACGAACAACCGAAAAGGGTGTTTTTATTAGTGTGCTTTTTTCTTCCTGTGCATCATTTCAACAATTCTGATAGTAAGAGGGTTGACTGCATATGCACTGAAAGACAGACAACGGGTAGGTACACATGCGCTGAGCTAAATAGAAAATAAAGTCACATAAAGTTTTAGTTTAAATTTTTCGGAGGATTGAATCCATGACTCTTGCATTATCAGTATGGTGCTTAACATCTAGTCTACTGAGCTAACAACCCACTGGAAAAAAAAAAACAGTCGTTCACCTGAGGGTCAAACCCACTACCTTTGCATTATTGGCATGGCGCCCTAACCACTTCAGCGAACATGTCGCATGACACTTTAAAAAGAAGAAGAAAAAACCCTAGTTGGTGCAAATGATGTGATAATTGGTTCACTACCGGCATCCTAAAAAGTGTTGACGTTAAAACTGTCACCGAAACAGTGACATATTTACTTTTCTACGTATTTTCATGGCACTGGAAATGGAAGGAGGTAGAAGAGATACAAGTATGTAGTTTGATTTGTCTCAAAACATTATAAACTGTGCCCTAATAAATGACAAAGGAGAGGTGTGATGGTCAAGTCGGTAGGACAGACTTCCAATCGGGAGGCCTGTGTTCGACCTTGCCTGGTTACCACCTGCTGCCTCAACATGTATGCAGACCTGCCAATACCTGACCTTCCTACTAATGCATAGGCATACAGCACATCAAATATGCACGTTAAAGATCCCGTGTCCAGCAGCATTCGGAAACACGAAAACATCAAGCATGCACGCCTACAGAATATAGATTGTGAAAGACTGTGCATTTCTCAAAGTCACTGTGACCTTGAAGCAGAGTTAGATGAAATTAAACTTGACATAAGCAAGGACAATGGTAGGCTGTCACACAAGTGAAAACTGAGTGTAAATACTGTGAAAAGTTCCTGAGAAAGTGATATTCACACATCTTTATGAACAACTGCTTATTTCAGGCACTTTTTTTTAACCAATGTGTTCTTCATCATTGCACCATGACCTCCAAAATTGTTCATTCACAACTCTGCAGTGATCCACATTTCTGATCCAGATTTGATAAAAGTCTATCCATAGTCAACTCAGAAAATTTTGCTAACACATTTTTTTTATCGCAGGCACACTCTGATTGTCATGAAATAATCTCCCATTTTGTTTCAAAAAGGGAGATTAAAAA
Source organism: Monoplex corrugatus (assembly GCA_030674185.1). Classification (NCBI taxonomy): domain Eukaryota; kingdom Metazoa; phylum Mollusca; class Gastropoda; order Littorinimorpha; family Ranellidae; genus Monoplex; species Monoplex corrugatus. Next base: position 52,052,592 of record JAPXFY010000015.1, on the reverse strand, counting down.
AGTATCCTTTGTCACATTACATAGATGCTTTCATGTAACATCATGAAAAGTATGTGCACTGAGTGTATCTGCAAGAGATCTTTGTTGGCATGCACGTAAAACACTTTGTAGCACCCTAAGCTTGATGTTACCTGTTGAAATACAAGCACCTATCAACACCTGTTCATATCATTACCATGGTTGTTATGCCCAAAGGAAAACAAATGCACCTGATAAGCTCCATATCCCAGTAACACAAGCAATACCACCTGCTGCAGTACTCAGTACTTTCATAATAAAGGGCCAGGAATTAATTGCTAGCATGCTGCTGTCGGTGTTAGGTGCTATGGTGAGAAGGGGTGCCAGAATGAGTAACAGGAAGGGTAATACTATAAATGGCACTGTGGTAGATGGAACAAGGAAAAACTCCCTTCTCCTAGGGCTTTACGTGTTTTTGCATACTATGGACTTGAAAACTGATGACCAATCTCCGTCAAACGCATGCACTTGAAACTTGCTGTTGGGTAAAAGACTGAACCAAACCTGGCTGAAGCTTGCACGTAAAAATCTTTCACATTTCTAGGTCAAATGTAATTCATTCCTAATTCTAAAAATAAATATGATTCAATTATATAAAGAGCTGGGAAACTTTTTACACATAAAAACACACATCATAAAAGCACAGAAACAATACACCACATACTATATACTGTATTGAAGCATATATGTACACTGATTATTTTACTTAAAAGCAAACACTCAACAGAAACGTTGACATGTTCAGACCAACAACAAAAATCTGTATTTTTCTTTCTTTTATTACATCACTCAACACGAACACTGACATGTTCAGAACAACAATAAAATCACACGTCATACCTTTCCCTCTTTTATTACATTTTGATCGTACAAAAACATCACATCATAACCACTCAATACATACACAGCCAAATATATATAAGTATATAAAAATTCCATTCACTAAAGCACAGTCATCCTTTCTTATCAGTATCTGACTGACAATATCTGCCTTCTACATGAGAGGATCACCTCAGTGGACTTGTGGACTGAAGATCTGATTTCTCAAATTCAATCCCAACCCTCAACATTAAAAATGTCCTGTTCGCTGCCCATCTTGAAGTTAACATTTCTATCATTCTGATGGTGTCAGCTTAGTGTTTCGCTGATTCCTCTCTTCCCTTCCCCATTTTGAGACCCAGCCAGAACACAGGGGTTTGCACAGACTATGGGAGTCATCTGCCAGATATTGCTGGCAGATTTAGATGGCTGCCAGATATTGCTGGCAGATACTGTTGGAGCACATATTAAATTGTCTAAGTGCAAGAATCACTCTACAACAAAGTCCAAACTACAAAACCATTAAAGGATCACTATGTTCTTTTACACTATTGACAAAAATGCATTCAATTTTCCGATTATTCTAGTTACACAGCAACTCATACAGTACATGATGCAAACAATCAGAGCCAATTTCTCTACAGTTCAGGAAAGAATCATGTATTATATTCAGATCAAACACTTTCTTGTTTCCATACTTACACCTTCTTCTCTGCTGGCTGGGCCATAACAATTTCAGTGTGAGTGTGACTAGCTATTCAGGTCAACGAAAAGCAACATTTCTTGCCTGCTATCGACATCTAAAGTTTGTTTTTTTGAAGAGTGTTTTTTTCCCTTTCAATTTCTAGATAATCAACTTTTCAAAGTAACTGCTAGTTATTATAAAAGTGATTATCTTACGCTTGACAAAGGTCAGGTGGCCGATAATTTGCGCCTGTCTTGTCTTGTTGTATTAAATACGCGTTCGTGTTCTTCTTTCGTGTTTTTTCTGGTTCCTGATTTCTTTGTTTATCTTCCTGTATATTTACTCGTTTCTCTTTGCCTTCCTCCGTTCCTGCATCAAGCCTAAAATTTCTTTTTGTCATCCAGTTCTTTTTTGCTTTTCTATCTACTACAGGGATTTCTTCACAAGCTTCATTTATCGAATTTCTCAACTTTGTCCATTGTTCCTCACTGTCACCAACGTCTTTCTGATGGAAAATGATTGTGCTCAGATTAATGCGTTTAGACTGTCAGAACCTTCTCAAATAGGCCAATAAAAGTCATCTCTAATTTTGTATATTTTTCAAGTTCGCTGACATCGGAGGCCATTTTCTTGGCCACTATTCATCAGAGACCAATTTGGATGGTAAATTTGGTCTCGGCATGCCCGAAATAACCTGATGAGGTATGTCACAAGGGTAAGTTCGGATACTCGCTTTTTCGTCGATTTTTCCTCCAAAATGGCTGCCGCGCCAGGTCTGCGGCTATCAAAAACGCTGGAAAAATGTCCGAATTTGAATCTGCTTTTTCTGGTGGAAAATGATAGTGTAGAATGCGGAGGGTTTATTTATGCTCATAGACGGTCAGAAGCTACGCAAACAGGCCGATAAAAATCATTTCTAATTTCATGCATTTTTCTTGATGTAGATTGTTTCATATTGACTGGATAGAGGTATCTATCTTCTGTCTGTCTGTATGTCGTGTCTGAGAGAGAGAAAGACAGAGAGAGAGAGAGAGAGACAGAGTGAGGAAGAGAGAGAGAGAGAGAGGCAGAGAAGAGAGAGAGAGGAGAGTGAGAGAGAGAGACAGAGACAGAGAGAGAGACAGAGAGAGAGAGAGAGAGAGAGAGAGAGAGAGAAAATAATGACAGTAACAGTGATAATGACTGTTTTGTGTCTGTCCTCTGTTTCTTTGCAATTTGTACCTAGCTAGGCTTCCTTAACTTCAATGCACTTATTCCTGATTTCCTTGTCTATCTTTTTACATTCTTCCTCTTCCGTTTACCTTCCTTCAAAAGTTCTTTTATCAGTTCTTCTTTGCTTTTCTTTTACTCTAGGGATTTCTTCACAAGCTTCACTTACTAAGTTTTCTTTCAAATTTGTCCATTGTTCTTCACTGTTCCCATCGTTCCCTATAGGACTGAATTTGTTTTGAACAGATGTGCAAATTTTTGTACGAGTTGATTTATCTGTTTTAAAAGTCTACAATCTAATTTCATGTTATTCCTGGTTTGTTTTCTTCTCCTTGTTTTCAGCCTAAATTTTCCCATTACAGGATTGTAGTCTGTTGAAATCTGCGCCTAGTCATTTTTTTTTTTTTTTTTTTTTTTGTGAGTAAAGAATTGTTAAATCTTTTATTGATCAAGATGCAATCAATTTGATTTCTTGTTTGATCTCCTGGATTCATCCATCTTAATTTTGTTCTGTTAGGATGTTCAAATCAAATGTTTTCTGTTAAGAATTCATTTACTTGTGCCCACTCAACAGGTTTATCTCCCCTCTCATTTGGCACGGTATGGCCGTAAAATCTTACCATATCATCTGCTGTTGTCCCTTCCCACTTAAGCATTAAAATCTCCCATTTTTGTTGTTGGACCTACTGTAATTTACATTGAGCCTTGGTACTTGGGGATGTTGGTGCGTGTACTAGGACGATGTTGAGATCAAATATCTTGCCCTCCAATTTACAACTGGTAAAGCGAGGTCTGATATGGTCTACTATCCTTTGATAGACTTTGATATGTCATTGTCCATATGTCGCCTACCCCTCTGTCATGTGTGTCACCTCCAAAAGTATAATTTTATGCTTGCCTGATGTTATCATGCCTGCTCCCTTCCATCTCACATCTTCTAGTCCTAAAATATTGATGTTCAATCTGTCCACGTCTGTCTTGACATTTTCTAGTCCTCCTTTGTGGACCATTGTTCTAGCATTCCATGCTGCAGTTCCTATAGTTTAATCTGATCGCAAAAACCTGATGATGGTCTGGTGTCACCTATTCAGCATGACTTTCTCTACTGGGTGAAGGTGCTCCAATGGAGCCCCTTTTTTTACATCAGTCTCTGTTCTTTTGATGTGTTTAGCCATGATGTTCATCGGTTTTTGTTTTGTTTTGTTGTACGGACTCTCCGCTAGCTTTGTCGTTTCCTCGACTACCCACGACAAGGCAGTGGGGCTGATTTTTCTGTCAGGGTTTACTCCCTTAGCCTTGGTCTGTCCCGAGACAACCACAAGGCAGAGGTACCCCGTAGCTGGAGGTCTGGCTCATGGGTACCAGGACGTGTCTACAAGCTGTGGACTGCGTGCCACATGTTTGAGGGCCAGACTTCCTCCGAGTGGCTCAAAAGTCCCGCTGGAGTCGCCACGGGGAGGCACATCGTGGGGCTTGCTGGTGGAGAGGTTATGCACTGACAGAGAGAGACTTACGCACTCTGCCTCTTTTTCGCAGACTTGCAAGCGACAATGCTAGCTAGAGGTGCGGGCTGAAAGCGAGAGTTAACAAACACGCAGTAACTAGCGAATACACTAGACGCGTCAACATCAGCCATTAAGACATCACTGGGACAAATGAAACATGAATAGCATCAGAACATCAAAGTATGTAAATTACATTACCAGCAGCACCAGGAGAGACGGAAAGGGTTGATCGTGGAAGAGACAGAGAGGAGGGTGTTAGTGGTTTGCAGACCTTCACAACATCATATTTAATGCTCACAGTCAGCCATGAGCCATTTGTTTCCTTTTGTTGCCGTGTGCGTTTGTAATTTTACTACAATATAGCCTGCACTGTTTCGATTATACGAGGATCGACACAGAACCATTACACTTCGGATGACCTCAAGACTAAGCCAGCACGTAGGGCTTATGGCTCATGCCATGATTATTTGGGATCTTGTCCATCAATGGCACGACACTATGGCGTCACTACATATGGATTTTATTCCAGGCAAAGGCACGCCATATCCAGATCCTGCAACAATTTTTGTAACAAATTAGGCCTACACAAATCAAGGGCGGATTAGGAACGAAGGGTTTCCAGGGCTTCCACAATCCCCTCCCCATCCACCCCCACCCCCACCCAGGAGCTGTCCAAGAATGGAACTGCTTTTGAAAAGACGTGTAAGGTACTATGAAAAAAACGTTTCAAGTTTAAGCAAATTACATCATTTCATCTATACAGTCTACCAAATGACTAGTATTTTAATCATTTGGCGAAAAAAAAGTCCCTGGGTAGCATGCCCTGGGTCCCCCCATTTCCGTCTACCAAGATTATAATCCACCTCTGCAAACGAACAGGGTTCAAGCACCAGAAGTTCTGCACGTAATTAGCCTATGCTAATTTGGGAAACTGGAAAAAATTCGTCTGGGAAAAAAGTCGTAACTCTTTGCACACCACCGTTGAACTCAGACCTCTCATTTGAAAGGTTGATGAGCCGGTTGGGGAGAGAGGAATGAATATTTGCCAGTAAATATCATGAGGACAGTTTGGATTCAGAATACTGTTTATCTCCAATATTGTAACTTTGTCTGATCCAAAGGGAAACTAATCGGTTCAATTTCCGGTCGACATAGCTTGTCATGCTTATCTTTTTCGTTGTGTTTAAACTTGTTTTTGTCCGTTTGGTTCTGTTTTGTTATCTCTGAATTTTTAGTTTTATCTGCGGTTGAGAATGAGTAACAGTTTGATCCCGTAAATCTGCTGTCTTCTGATATTTAGTGGGAGGTTGTTTGAACAAGTATAGTGAAATCATATGGATGTAATTTTCTACACCTATTTTCGTGGTAAACGATTTTGCCTGCTCTCGTATCTGCCTGTGTATGTTTCTGTTCACAGCTCTGTGATAGCAAGAAGGCGTTTAGTATGCTTTTCTATCGAGAAATATCTTTTTTTTTCTGTGTGTGTGTGTGTATGTGTGTGTGTGTCATCATCTTCTTCATCATCATCATCACCGTCGTAGTCATATTATTGTTTATCAACATTATTGCATTACTTATTGTCATCACTATAATCATTATGATTATTATCATCATTCATATCCATAGTATCATCGTCATTTTAACCAACATTAGTATTATTGTTGTTATATTGATTATCATATTTCAGACAGATATTAATGATAATATTATGATTATCACTATTATTATAGTCATCATCAATATGATGATGGTGATAATTATCATTATTATTATTCCTTCATATCATGCATTCATTCTATTAACAAAAGGAAGTATCATACCACAATTTATGCCACGTGACATTGCCAAAGGAGATGTGCAATAATATGTGTATTCAGAAGATTCATAGTCGTATTAAGAAGATATTTTGTTGTAACTTTTGAATTCTGCTATCACCAAAGAGGATATTATGCCATAACTGTCACAATGTGCCATCACTGAGGGAGATATCATAATGGCTTCTTGTCCCTAGTGGTTTGCGTGGTTGATGTTGTTGTTGTTGTTGTTTTGTTGTTGTTGTGTTTTGTTTTGTTTTTGTTTTGTTTTTTTGTTTGTTTTTTATTTGTATGTTTGTTTTTTGTTTGTTTTTGGTTTTTACTTTTTCATTCAGTTGTGTTGACTGTGATGAGGTGTTCTGCTCTGTGTTGTTTTGTTTTGTGGTGTAACATCTTGGGGTTTATAGTAGTTTTCGGATGTGGGACCAAAAACAAGAGAAAAAAAGTAGGAAAAGAAAGAAAGAAACAGAAAAAAGCATTTATGAACAAGAAAATAAAAAAAGAAACAAACACACACACACACACACACACACACACACACACACACACACACACACACATACACATAACATAAGCACCTTTGTCATGTTGTGTTGTGATATGATTTTTCAGGATTAGTAGATTTCAATGAAAAACAAAGAATGAGAGAGAGAGAGTGAGAGAGAGAGAGAAAAGACAGACAGACAGAGACAGAGAGACAGACAGACAGACACAAACACCGTCTAATATCACTTATAGTGAAAAGACGTTAAATTAAAGAACGAACGAACGAACAGACACAAACAGAGAGAAAGAGAGAGGGAGACAGACAGACAGACAGAGAGAGACAAAGAGACAGACAGACACAGAGAGAAAGAGAGAGGGAGACAGACAGACAGAGAGAGACAATGCTACAGAGAGGAAAACAAAGACAGTGACAGAGGACTAAGAACATAAATGCAGGTACCTGTCCTTGTCTTCACCAAAGACAGGGAAAGCAGGATTGCCTCCTTAGAATGGTAAAAATCACCAAACAAGAAAACAGAAAAAATAAGCAGTTTCACACACACACACACACACACACACACACACACACACACAACACACACACACACATACACACACATGTGCGTGTGCACGCACGCACAAACACACACCACACACCACAAAATCATACCACACATACACACAGTCACAAATAAATCTTTATTTGTCTTCTCACAGAGAAAAAAATAGAAAACACCACAAGACACAATCACTACATTCAGTGGTCCATGATTGAGGCCTTCTTAAAGGCGGAGGAAAAAATAAAAAATCCACACACTGCTTGGAAAAAAAAAGCAACTGCACATGCAAAATAATGTACACCATCTTGTGCAAAGAAAATGAACAAATCCAAAAACAAAACAATAAGAACAAACGTAATTCATGTTAGGCATGTAAAAAAACAACAACATGGATTGCTGAGCTCACTATCAACTTTTCAATCTTGCTGTCTTAGGTCCCAAGATATTAGCATCATTCTGCAAAAATGGGGAGGTTTTTTTTTTCCTCTTTTCCTCCCTGTTTGGCTAGTATACTTACCACATCAAACCTATTGGCCAGGGTTTGCATCAGATGGAGAATGTACACTATATGATGCCAAACATTTCTTTCTTTCAACGTTCAACATGCATCCGTACAATGTAGTACAACTCCTTCTTTGTTTCAGTCCATTTCATACCAAAGCAACCAACTTAAACATACACTGCACATATTCAAAAAATGTTATTCAAAAGCTACGGTCTGCCTTGTGAATGATGGAAGACTTAGGAATTGTACCGTAAATGTGATTATGATGATGGGATGATTTTCACAATGTTCTTGAACCTCAAAACATATTGACTAAGAAATTATGTAAAACTATTATGTCAAATTACAGAATGTGTTGTTTGTTGAACAGCTACAGACCCCCCCCCCCCCCCCCCCCCCAGCGTACCTCCCATCCAACACTACTTTCTTCTTTATGTCTTTTTGTATTGGTGTTTTCTTTCCTTTTTTTTTTATGTTTTCACTCTTTTTTTTTTCAATTTTTAATTGTAATAAATCTGTACATCTGCCATACCTTTTTAACAAAGCAGCTCGAGGTAAATAATACCTTAATCAACACATACTGTGATGAAGTCGAATTAGCATTTAAAACCACTATGCCTGCTTCTAAAGAACAAAATGACCCTCATACGTTGACACAAACCTAATTTAGAATTTGTTACAATTCCTGTGTGTAAGGCCAGTAGGCCCTCTTATGTGCTGTATGATTTTTTAGTCTGACTACAAGATGGTGAAGTTATTTTCAATGAGAAAAGTGAAAACGTCGGCAGAGATATAACTGTCTACTGGCTGAACAGCTACTTAATAAATGAATTCATATGACACAATGGGACTGACAACATATGGGGAAAATACTGTACACTAAACACACAAACATAAAAGAAGATTAAAAATCTTAGGAACACATATCTTGCACACGAAACAATGGTTAATGCAGGTATAACATGTCACAATTGATACACATCGTTATCCCAGAGATACAAAAGGAGAACTTTCAGCAATAAACTTTAGTCTTGAGGATTTTCCACATGTATAATTATGTATAGATGAGGATTGCCTTTGCATACACAAAAAGAAGGCTTACCCTTGTTCAGGTTGAGAATTCACTCAGATTTACTCCTATCAAATGCACTGACATATATATATGTATCTGCATATGGACAGAATTGCCAAACATGACTGAATCCATTGCGCCTTTACCCATCAAACTTAAAAAAGAAACAAAACAATAATTTTAGTCAATGGGACAATACCAATACCAATACCAATACCATATAGTATTGGTCTCAATCACCCCGACCAAAACTGTTAACAATAATTATGTTGGTGAGTCTTGAGATCCTCATGGTCCTTACCCTTATCATCAACACGCATGGACAAGAAAAAGGGAAGAAGAAAAATGGCGCAAAAAAATGCATGACAAGGGCCTGGTTTAATTTCATCATTTTATGGATTATGTAGCGCTTACAGCAAAACCAGTAACAAATGCTGAAGTGCAATTACAATCAAAACTTATAAGACGCTCACGTGAAGACCCACCCTCTTTACATCCTCTCACATATCTTAAAATTTATTAGCAACACACGGTGTTTGCGAAATCTGCATAAGAAAATAAAGGGCTATATATAGGTGTATCAAACACAATACTCATTTCACCTAAAACCGCATCGGACCATTGCCAAAGCTGTCAACAAAACATGAAACATAATGTTAATTCTTCTTCCCAGCAAATCATCTGATCTCACCTGCTTGAAGAATTCAAACAAATCTCAAAAATGATAAAAATCAGGATCTGATCATGCCACCAACTAGTCTGTTCACCTTGAACCGTATCTTGTTATGAAACCTGTACATAAGAACCACATACTATAAATGGAATGACTTACACTCTAGCCATTTCAATGTTCTCTGGGAAAAAAAGCAGAGAGGGTATTAAAGAGGAGGGGAACACACAGGACTGAAAGACTCCTTTCCTTCTGTGTGCAATATGCAGAGTGGATATAAGCACATCATGGTTTGTAAGCTACATGACATTAATGGATCAGCTACAAAAGGATCAGAATGTTGCAAGATTATGGCACAAGATCTATCATCCTTGTTTTCTTACTTCCATTGCAAAAAAAAAAACAAAAAAAAACAAAAACAAAAGCAAACAAAAAAATTTACGACACTGTTATTGAGCTGTTTGATTTGAAAAGAATACAACAAAGCTTTTCAGAGCATCGCAAGCATGTGTATTCTTCTGTCAGCTGATTGTAAAGGAAATTAAAACATTGCTCACACTTGCACACTGGCATGCGCATGTGTGTATATTCACACACTGTACTGTACAACTATGTATAAGCCCCAAAACACAATGCTTTTAATAAACAAACAAACAAATAAAAAAGAACCGACATGTGTCAGTATAGTACCATACAGGTTTCACACTATTATATTTTCACAACTGATATAGTGTTTCATCAACAAACTTAAATCATGTTTAACAGGTTAGACCTTGTAATTTTTATATCTGTCATTTCGATTTCACAAAATGGTGTTATTTGCACAAACAGGACCATGTTCTGGATGGTGCTAAAAAATTCTTGACACTGAAACATCTCTCATTGCTTTAAACATTATCAAGACATCATTAAACAGATACAAACACACATCACACACACATATGCACACACACACGCACATATGCACACACATACACAAACACACACACAAACACACATACATACACATACACACGCCACTGCATACATCAAACAAGATTGCAATAACTATCATAAAAATGATATACAGCGTTCAACATAACATTCACTTTCAATTATCAGCATTCGCTCTGATATACAGGGCATATTTCATTCTGATGTAAAACTGATGCTTATTTCCACAAAGCATTAAAAAAATTCTCATGCTGTTGTGAATCTTGAAACATGACAGAATTAATCACCAGCCAGAATCCTGTGGCTGAACAATGAATTATATCTTTTGGATATAAAAGCAAAAACGTTTTCTGTTTCTAACATCTAATTGCCTTGACTTCAATCCAGGCCTGAAACATTATACCTGGTCTGTTAGCCAGCCACATTAATGCTTCTATCAATTCTGGTGGCATCAAAGTATTGTTTAACAGGTCCCTTCCCCCTCCCGCCTCCCCAATTCAAAACCTTTTCAGTGTGTAAAGTT
>JAPXFY010000015.1:52024293-52036793 GCA_030674185.1 Monoplex corrugatus | reverse complement strand
ACACACATGCACACACACACACACACTTACACACACACACATACACGTACACACACACACATGCATGTGTGCGTGCATACCACACACACACACGCACACACACACACACACCCCAACACACACACACACACACACACACACACACACACACACACACGTATGATGTAAGAAAGCATGATCACATTTACCCACAAGCGCATGTATACACACAGCAAAGTAATAAATACTTATACTCTACTACAAGAATAAGCAGACATCTTCATATAAACATACATCTCCACGTGTAAATATTATTTGCTCTTTGAGTTTGGGCTTGAGTATTAAAGTTTCAGTGGCTTTCCCTTGATAGTTCTCACAATAAAAGTTGAATTGTCTCCCTTGAGGGAAAAAAGTACTGAATAGTTTTGAGAGAGAGAGAGAGAGACAGACAGACAGACAGACAGACAAACAGAGAGTGAATGAATGAGTGAGTGAGAGAGAGAGAGAGATTGAGACTGAGACAGAGACAGAGTTTGGACTTTGTTCAAGAGGGATTCATGGCACTCAGGCAGTTCATATGCACTCCACCTAAATCTGCCAGCAATAACCTGGCAGACTCCCTGAGCCTCTGCAAGGGAACGAAACAACTTGCATAAAGAGAACAAGAGCAAGAGAAAGAGAGGGAGAGACAGACAGACAGACAGAGACAGATAGATGGTAGACAGACAGACACACAGACAGAGTGACACGAGAGACAGACAGACAGACAGAGACAGATAGATGGGTAAACCCAGACAGACACACAGACAGACAGCAGACAGACAGAGATAGACACACAGACAGACACACACACAGAGACAGAGAGTCAGTTTGCATTCAAGGTAATCTTGCCAATATGGTGTATTTACCTTCCTTATCCTTTCTATGATATATACACCATTCTGACAGGTAAGCCTTGAATTGTAAGCATATATATAATATATATATATGTGTGTGTCCAGTCGCAGGTAAACAACAATTGGGGCGAGGACACCAAGATGCACACATACACAAACACAAAGGAAAAAAGACACCACAACACAATAACCTTGCATTCTTCACTGCCTTCAGTTTAAAAATGCCCACATAACTGGTAGTTTAAATTAATCAGTCTCCAGTCTGTGGGGAGCAGATGAGTGTGAAAGTCATTAATAAAACATAAGATGTTGATTGATATGAAAAACAGAGAACAATAATTTCATTCTTTTCAAATATCTGATAATTCCAGCATATGTATAGACCTATCCTATTTATTGATCTGATGTTAATCCTATTTATAGATTAGACAGATTACTTCCCTGGAAATATTTCTGATGTTACATTTTCTCACGTTTTGAACTTAATGACTGAATACAACATATGACAGAACAGACATCCATCTGGACTTTCAAACATATGTAAAGGATCTGGCATTCCTAGATCCAAACAAATACCATATAATGATAGGCAACTGATTTATACTTAAAAAATGGCAAAAAATCTGAAACAGTTTAAAACAAAAACTGAAAAAGAGCATTAAACTTGTGATCGTGAACAAAAAAAATCTTTCAAAGGATAAATCCAATTTGAACAAGGAACGCCAACATTTCAAAATGATGCTGAATGTAACTTTTCTGGATGGGATGGGGGCTAAAGATTAAAATAATTCACTGCATAAGTAGGTCTACATCCATTGTCAGAGACTTAAGTACCACACACATAAAACTGTACAGAAATATAGATCCGTGAGTGACAGGGGCAAAAATCGAACCCAACAGTCAGCAAACTTGTTGTCAATCTCAACCACAACAAAAATTAATATCCATTCACACACAACCGAGTAAATTTCAATTCTCGACAACAATTAAACAAAACGACATTAAATTTCATTCCATCAGATTCTTTTGCAAAACTGACGCTCTCCATGCAGCACTGATAAATCAGTCAGCAAAACAAATACATTAATTAATTAATCAGTTAATGAGATGTGGTTAGTGACTTTGATGCACTAACAGGGTGTCTGCTATAGCATGCATCAGCATGCACCAATACATTCATCAAATTCCTGAACAACTGAACAAACAAACAAACAAACGCATGAATAACAAGCACACTTATGAAAGCATCTTAGACTAAATGTCATATAAACAATTTAGACTGGGATTAAATCGGGAAGGTCAGGTAAAGATAGAGCCCCCACCTTCCAATCTGCATGTACGCGTTTACATGGGTGTGAACCACACCCCTAAGCATGAAATCCCAGTCTACCGAGCTGTGAACGGGCACCTAATCTTCTTTAGAGTTAGAAATGGTAAAAGAGAGATAGACAAGAGTGACCTGTCCACAAAACGTTGACCCATAGATAGTTTGTTTCGAGTTTGATCAAGAAGGATTCATCACACTCCATACACGAGTACACTCCATCCAAGTCTGCCAGTAATTATCAGGCATATTCTTTGAGCCGCCACAAAAATCTATACAGTGACAAGATCTTGAAAATGAGAAAAGGTGACAATGGGATGGAACCTAAGAAACACTAATCTGATACCATCAGAATGATTGGAGCACTAAGATTAGCAGCAGGTGATCTGACAATTCCATATATGCTTCACCCAAATCTGCAAGTACTTATCCCGTAAGACTTCTTGAGCTGGCACAAAACCTTACGCGTTAGCAAGGTTTCGAAAATCAGATGGGCTGGGGATAGGATGAGCCAACAAAATACTGAGGTGACACCAGCAGAATGATTGGAGAATTAAAGTGGGCAACAAACAAATCAGTTTTTATGTTGCAGGATGGAATTGAACTCAAACATTGAGATCTTGAGTCCACAGCTCTACCGATAGTAGTGAATTCTGTACCACCTTATTCCCCTTGCAGCCTGGCTTACTGTTCATCATCATCATCATCATCAGGTGCCTTGCCACATGTCGTTGGTGATCATGGCCTTCCATCTGTCTCTATCTCTCGTTGCCTCAAGCATCTGTTCCATCCTCTTTGTCTTCAGCCACTCTGCAAGTCCGTCCAATATCTTCTCTCTGGGTCTACCTGGTGCTCTCTTTCCCTCCAGCTTTCCCGTTGTGACCATGTGCTCCAATTCCCCTTTCCTCATAAAATGGCCTATAAATGTTTGCGGTTTACTGTTATGATACTGATTTACCTTTTTTCTATTTTATTTTACACTGGAGACTATAATTTGGAAAATAACAGTTCCTCTAATGCAGTCCCACTGATGAAAACTCGATTGTAGCTAACTGATCGATGGAGTACACGATAATTATTTTCATTATTTTAATTTATTAAACACATTGTGTTTTTAATATTGAACTCGTGTACCTTTTTCTGTATTAAGTCACATTTTCATTTACTTTTTATCTATAAACTCATGTGTGTGTGTGTATGTGTGTGTGTGTGTGTGTGTGTGTGTGTGTTGTGTGTGTGTATGTGTGTGTGTGTGTGTATGTGTGTGTGTGTGTGTGTGTGTGTGTGTGTGTGTGTGTGTGTGTGTGTGTGTGTTATGTGTGTGTGTGTGTGTGATTTATTTATTTATTTACTTATTTGTCTGTCTGTCTGTCTGTTTGTCTATCTATCTATATATTCATTCATTCCCTTGTTTGTTTATTTATTTATTTATTTATTTATTTATTTATTTATATACTAATTTATTTATTTATTTATTCATTCATTCATTCATTCATTCATCTACTTATTCATTTATTTATCTATTCATTCAATTCTATTTATCTATTTATTTGTCCATTCACTTATCATAATTTATATTCATTTATCTATCTACTTATTAATTAATTAATTCATTTGCTTGGTAGCAAGGAAAAAGGCAAAATGCAAAACTACAGGGAAAGATGCCAATCAGGGCAGGATGGGTAGGTCACAATTAAGTTCCACTCATGCCATCATGCATGACACAGACCTACAACCCTGAAGGTTGGTTTTGTCGGTTATTTCTCTTATCAAGGAATTCAGCAAACTCTTGATCCCAGGTATCCCTGCAAATCACGTTGGATTCATGAGGAAACTTTGGTTATTATTCCTCCAATCTCTGTGAGACTCCTTTAACCTACAGAAGACTTGCTGTCCTTGTACATGAGTCTTTCGTACATAGCATTTTCAATTGCATGAGGTATTATTCGGGTTAGGTGTCTTGTTTCTACAACTTCTTGTGCTTGTTATAGTACAATAATAATGTATTCCTTTTTAAACAGAATGAAAGAGTAAATGAGAGGAAGAAAGCAAAGATGAGAGTGGGGAAGGGAAGAGACAGGAGGGGAGAGAGAGGTGAGAGAGAGGAAGAGAGAGAGGGGTAGAGACAGAGACAGAGACAGAGACTGCAGGAGATGGATAGAGGGGGGAAGAAGATATACACAGAGAGAAACAGAGACAGAGAGAGAGAGAGAGAGCAGGGGGGGTGGGTGGGTGCGGGCAAGAACAGAACACCAAAGTGAAAAAATAATATAATCTTGGAAAGTAAAACATCACACTGCAAATGTCTTTATGCTTCACAGCACACTTAACATCTAACTAGACACACATGAAGTATAACTGACAGTTTAGTTTGTAAAGTAATTTGTTATTTGTTGACTAAATGTAATGCATTACAGTTGTTAGACTTTAACCTTGGTCTCAAGCAGCAGTAGCATATAGATCGCTCATTCCTCTTTTTTTTTTCTTCTCATTATCATAACAAGCACAGTTTCCTAAGTTTGAATCTATGGCAAGCTTCACATTATAAACAGAGGACAAATAAGTAAATAAACAAACTATACAAACAATAAATGAATAAACAGATAGTAAACAAAACAAATGAAATTAGCAATATAGAGTTAAAGTGATAAGTAATCTCTAGTTGACTTGTCAGTAAATGCATTCTATGTCATACTATATCATCTGCATTTTTATAATCTATTAGCCACATACAGCATATATCAGTCAGTTAGTTCTTATATCAATGGCATATTCGAGAATAGTCACCTCAGTCAGTATACATACATATACTCATACATACATACATAAGGGGGCTAAGACGAAGATCTTGTGGATTTGAGAAAGTATCGCATTGCTTTGTGAGTATTTTCCATACAAAAAAGTTTCTGATTCCTGTGTTAATTCCTAAAAAAACAGTCCCCTGAGAAAGGTAATGCAGGCTGAACTATCAAAGAAAAAAAATCTACTTTGTTGTCCTGTTTTTTTTCCCTTCACACACATAACACAAACAGTGAATACCGCTGAAGACAATCTTACCGTTTGCGTTTGATCTGGACCAATTTCTCCCGAAGCTTTCCAATCCTGTCTCTCAGCTCTGCTATATTCTCATCATCTTCTGGTCCCTTTGTTTTCTCCACTTCTATTGACATACAAACTAGAATTAGGCATGGATTACAAGATTTTAAAAATATCAAACAAACAAACAAACAAGTAAAAATAAACTTGAATCAGAATTCACCACTGTTTCTCACTGAACAATTCTGGCAATCTGTTTACTAGTTTTAATCAGAAAAACAAGATAGGAAAACCAGAAAACAAGACAACCAGACACCCTGCTTGCCATCTCTTGGGGCTTTGACAATGTACTCACATTTATATTATTTGAAAACTATGAGTAAACTTCTGCAATACTAAAACAGAATAAGCCTTCTCTTTCAAACTCATCAGAAGGATCAGAATAAAACACCCAAAAAGTCAGAACCAAAATGTAGTACCGTATTTAAACTTAAAATAGCCCAGGTAGTCATTTTCTTGTTAAACTACTGAGTTTGGAGTTCGTTGAAGAAGGATTCATGGCACTCCCAAATCTGCCAGCTATTATCTAACAGATCTCTTGAGCCTGCACAAAATGCTATGCACAGGCAAGGTTTGAGATAGTGAGGGCACAGAGAGAGAAGGGAATTATGACTGACTAAACACTAAACTGGCATCACCAGAATGACTGAATTATTTAGACAGTAGCCAACAGGCTAGTTTTTAATGTTACAGGCTCGGATAGAAGATGATATAACATCTTAAGACCAAGGCTCTTATCAAAGAAGCCACTCAGCCCACATAATGACAATACTGAAAGACTAAAAAAGAAAAACCTCTTTGCAACCATACCATCATCAATGAAATGATAAGTATTGAAAGACTCACAGGGATGCAATTATTTTCCAACAATTGTCACTGTTTGTATGAAATATATTTCAAAGTTTTAAGCTATTGGGACTGAAAATGGGAATTCTTGCAATTAAAGATATATCATTTCCAATGCCATATTTTTTTTTCATTTTTTTAGAATCAACCAATAGATGTATTAGGTAAAGTGTAGCACATGTCTTCAACTGCAAGTTTCTGGTTTTCCTATCAGCTGTAAGACATTTTCAAAGCATAAGTATCCACAATATAACATACAACTCTCTAACTCTGTAATTCAGCTGCTGATCTATAGTATTAGATCATTAACAATACAAACATGACAAAGGCGGTTTTAAGATAAAATAGGTCTACATACAATTTATATTAAACTCTGAAGAAGAAAAAATGCTATAAATAACATAAAGCACTGTTCATTATATAAAAGTCTGATTAATAATACCTCTTTTTTCTAAGTGGCTGAATTAATTCTGTTAACATATTTTACAAATGAATACATTATCTATGTAAAGTTCTTTGAAGTATTCAAAGAAAGTTGCTTTAATCAAAAGTAAACCATACTTGTATTGAAATTTTTCATGCTGAACTGTTAGAAATGTGTCAGTTATACAACCCACCAAAAATATATTTGTAGTGGCCATATAATTCAGAAAATTAGACATTTCCAGTAATATGTGAAAAGATGTACTTGTAGTACTCTCTTAATAAAAGAAAAACATAATATAAAGACTATTTTTTTTAAATACCTGAAATGTTTTAGCATTCAAAAAAAAATTCATCAAGTACATAAACAACAATGAATGATAATACGTCTGAGCTATGCATCACCACAAACTAATTCTAGATAAACATGTATACACAATCATTATGCATAAATATGTTTTAAAACACCAATTACATTCTGACTTGATCATGCATCCGCACATATTTGTTACACTGAAACTGAAATCTTATCCACACCACCAATGGAGAACTATTTTCAGTCATATCTTCCACCAGTTATACACCGTCTCACCAACAGAAACTGTCAAAAATAACCAAATGGACAACAAGTAAAGCACCCTATGGAGAGACTCAAAGAAATGCCTGAGAAGCAAGATTAAATATGACAACAACCGGACAGTCCTTTCGTATGATCTATGCTAACCAGCTGAGAAGCAGGATCAAATACAACATCGCAACAGTTGCATTATATCTACACTAACTAAACACCAGCTGGACTTGAAAGATGACACATTTCTACACTCAAAAATGACTAAACTAAGGAAACAAAAGCAGTATGACCATGACTGAAAGATATGATTTGGGATTTACTATATCACATGAACAGTCTCTTATCACTGAAGTTTGTTTTTATTTTGCTTTTGTTCTTTTATGCTGGTACATAGGTATTGTTTACAGAAAAAACAGATTTTTCCAGCTAATGCGTTTTGAAGTACTCTGAGCTCTGCCACTATAAACGAGGCCTTATTTTCCTTTTACATCTTTTCTGTTTTAGTTAGTTCACTCCCTTTATGATTTCTGTCAAGAATCAACTTTCACTGAAAGTCAACTCATTGTACTCATTGTAAATGAGGCCGTTTCTAACATTCATTGTTTCATAGAAAAGTTTAATAAAACATGAAACTTAGTTTACTTCTGAATACCAAGGACCAAATGAGATTACAAAATTAAAGGGTAGTTAAAACCAAGGGAAATAAACAGATGGACATAGGTAAGTTTGACACTGAAAGCAAGAAAATATATCATGACTGATGAGCAGGAGGTCTCGGGAAACAAAAAACAAAAATCAAAAACAAAAACAAAACCACACACACACACACACACACACACACACACACACACACACCACACACACACACACACACACACACACACACACACACACACACACACACACGCGGGTCAAATTAAAATCACCTCATTCCAAGCCATGGCTTAATAATGACTTAATCTATTAAACATATCTAAAGGATTTCTGATTATTTATTATGTAACTGAAGGATTTCTGATTATTTATTTGTAACTGAAGGATTTCTGATTATTTACAATACATCTGAAGGATTTCTGATTATTTATAATACATCTGAAGGATTTCTGATTATTTCTTATATATCTGAAGGATTTCTGATTATTTACTAAACATCTGTGGGATTTCTGATCTTTCATTATCTGTCTGAGAGCACGACGTAAGGGAAAGAGACAAGTTAAATTAGGAAGGGAAAGGAGTTAGGCATCACCATTATAATGCAGGCCCTGTTAAATTAAAAGTGAGGTTTCTACCATCTCACTTCTCTGTGACCCGTATGTTTTGAAAAAGTTTAAAAACAATCAGATTAAGATTTTGATAAAAAAAAAATGAGATTGAAGTGCTGATCTAAAAGAAAAAAAGGCCAACTGAATCTGGTTGGGAAATATGTCATGTCTTACTGTAAGGAAATATTCAAAATGATTGATCACTATTAAGTAAAGTTTGTTCACGGTAGCCAATGTCTAAAATGAAGGAGGAAAGGTATTAATACTCAAATGGAGTGAATGGTGCCTACTGAACATGTTCAACCTGATTAAAAAGAAATTACAAAATTAATTCAATGAAATTACTCATCTGAAATATGAAACCACAATTGGACATGCTGATAGATATTATTTTACGATAATGCTGTGACTATAATTACCTTTGTTGAAGTCATACCAGACTATGTCACCAAAACTGATCATTTGTTATGACTAATAATTATTTGAATGCAGTGAACTCTGCAAGGGCTACAAACTGTTCAAATCAAAGAAAACACAGCTCAAACTACAACGTTAGTCAGCTCTCAAGGATTTAAAATGCACAGTAGTATGAAGCTGCTGACTCTAATACTCAGTAAGTGAAAATCTTCATGAACTATAATCATGATGTTATTCAAAGTGACAGACAACATACAATATAGTTCAACTGTCTATTTCAGTCTGAATCAAGTTAGGACAAATCCATTAAAAGTCTGTGCTCAGTGAACAGATCGGACAGTGAATGTTATCATCCTCACAGCAGCCAACTCATAAGTGTGGGAATAAGTACTGCAGCAAAAAAAACAAACCTTCCTATTGTGTTAAGGATTAATTTTTAATCATTCAAACATGACTGAAAGAAATGAAACCTGGTGTGAACAAATATCGTGTAAACGTTGATGACTGAACCACACGGACTCTATTACTGTCCTCAACACAGACAAAACATGGTTTCCATTTCATGATGGTGTGTATTGACTTCTATCCATGATAATGATAACAACAACAGTAACATTTGTCATTTGTTGTAAAAGAAGTACTACAATGCAAGATGAGTAGTCATGATCAGTCATGATCAGCATAATTATTCCTTTAGAAGAGTCAGATTGTCAGATGATGAATTATAATGACAGACCAAGAAATTTTCAAGGAAAAGTTCAGTACACAAGAAAGTGTTTAACAAGATTAGAATGAACAACTTACAAAATATAATTCTAGAATGAAGATATGCACGGTTTAAAAATTAAGAAGAACAGTCATGTATGCCCGCAAAAATAATAGGAAGATGAGTAACAGTCATTTTTCAAACATGTAATTTTTAAGACTGAAAATAAATATGAACAATACAGATACTTTTACTGATGCCCAGGTTTATTCACATCCCAACCTACAAAAAAAAAATGTAGTAGTCATAGAAATGAAAATCCCTATCATTATGATTCAAAATGTTTTGGATTCATATCATCATTCTTTTGATTTCGTTTTTGTTTTGTACTGTTCTGTTTTGGTTTGGTTTGTTGTCGTAGAGATTTTTTGTTTTTGTTTTGTTTTGTTGTAGTGTCCAATTGACACCTCTTTCTTTTCATACCCAAACAAAATTGATATTGTACACCTGAGAAACGTCAGTTTTGAATAAATATGCCTGTATCTACCTGTGTCTGATTACACATGAAATGCATGTTCTATGGGTCTATATAATTTATCGAAATAGCGCAGACTCCCCCCCCCCCCCCCCCCACTCCACCACCTCATATGCTCCACCCCTTGGAAATTTCCAGAGCAAAGTTAACTTTCATATAATTTTCATATAACTGACAGATTTTAAATGATGTCAACACATTTTAACCGCTTAAACTGAAACAACCACTTCAGACCTTGCAGCCTTTATGTTGTATTAGTTATGTGTACAGAACTTGTCTAGTTTCAGTCATTGTTGCAAGCTTTCAGTTTCATGCACAATGCAATATTTTCATGCTTCATGCAGCTGACAAAATACAGCATTACACAAAAGAACACGCCTCAAACCTAAGTCTAAAATGCAGTGACTACCGCAGGACAAAAAGTCTGAAGTTCAGCTCTGTTTCCAAAAACATGACAACTATAACAATCTTAGAAATAATAAACATAGCAATACATGCTGTGAAATTTGCAGAAATGAGTCAAATAAGCGGGCGACAGGAACTTTTTAGTGTTGTATTGATCATGATGCTTGTGACTGATCTTTACAAAATGAGCACTAAAAGAAAGAAAGGTGTATTTTCACTTTCTCACTTATGTACTCTTGTACTGAATCGTACGCATGCCACGAACAGAACAGCCATGTTGATTTTTAAATCAACCAAGAGAAAATCCATGTCAAATGAAAAACACAAAGGTTCACAGAAGGGAAAGTATCATGCATTAGTATGAATTCACAGACATAAAAACTTTAGGCAGGAAAAAGGAGGAGTTAACACCAATCTGGAAATGTTACAAATCAAGGTTGACCCCCATCAATAGTTCTATAAACCAATACTTTTGTATGAACTACGAGTACATTTCCATTTTAAGTTATACAGAATCCTAGGTAAGGTTAACATTAAACCAGGTCACTAATTTAATAAAGGGATTTGATACATGAACTGTCCTACACAAGAGAATGATGCAAAATGAAGAAGAGAGAATTTGTCTACAAGGGTGTTACTTATGAACGATGAAGAAGTAGGAAAGGATCTGATAAGTGGCAATGTGCTCAAGTGCAATGACAAATCAACGAAAAGAAAAAAAAATAAAACGACAATGAGAAATGAAAATCTGAGTGATACTGTACAAGATAAGCTACGATAGAGCCCACAGTGCACAGAGTGCAAAAAAATACATCAGGGATACGAGGATCCAAAATGTTCACCCTTGGGCACAGAAGAGGTCAAATCTGACAGGCCGCTGCTGCCATCACTGCAGGAAAAACCACCTCCTGCGGCAACTGAACCTGAAACCGTCTTCACAAAACTGGAACAAGGGAGGTCACCTTTTAGCTGCCTGTTAACTTCATCACTACTTTTATCCCTTGGAGATGATAAGGAATCATCTCCCCCTTCAGCGAAATCTGAATCATCCGACACCAGTCCCCGTGTTAAAATAGAGGACAACCCCCAAGAGTCTAATAGCTCATTTTCTCCACTATCACTTCTCTTAAATGATGCCAGCTTCTGGTCTTTGTCATGGGTATGACTATCACATTCTGCACTCTCCAAATTTACGCTATGAAAGCTGTGGTCTTTTATTCCCAAACTCTCTGACACATCTACATTCTTTGTGAGAGTTTCCACACATTCATAGATGTTCTGACGTTTCCTATATTCCATTTCTTTCCCTATGAGCTCACTGAATTTAGAGATATGTACACTGTGAGTTGCTTTACCTCCATCTCCTGGGCTTGGGGCTGAGATGGATGGTTCATGCACATGACTGTCTGAGAGTTTGTCTTCTGCAGTGAAGTTTCCGTGTGCCGAAGGTTCATAAAGATCTACAGCTGTACACTCAACACTGGACGTGCTGCAGCCTGGAATTCCTGATGCTTGTGGATTGTCACTGCTCTGATTGGATTGAGGGGATTTGGGATTGGAGGTCACAGTGTCTGCAGTGTTGCGTGGATTGCTTCCTGATGGAGTACCTTCCCTTTCGTGTTGTTTCTGCTTGTTTTTCTTGCTTTTTCCTTTCTTCTTCTTCTTTTTCGGTTTGTCTCGTTGTTGTACATCCTCACTTGCTAACAGTGAGTCCATTTTCTCAGACTGAACATGGTTCTCTTTCGTGACCACAACACCAGCAGCACTGTCCTGCTCTTGACTGTTCTGTAGAGAACGGTCCTGTTCGGCATTCACACTAACTCTGTGTACAGCATTTTCACAACCATCCTTTCCATCACCAGCAGGACCAACGTTTGTTGTTGAACTCGGTGAGACCACAACATCTTTCCCACTGTCTAAATTGTCTTTAAAATCATCTGGTGTCATCGTCTTTTCCAACGCACTTTCTTCCTCCTCCTCCTCCTCTAAAGCTTGCACCCCTCCGCTGGCACCCACAACACTATCTGAGATTCCATTGCC
>JAPXFY010000015.1:52001793-52019293 GCA_030674185.1 Monoplex corrugatus | reverse complement strand
TCCTTGATGCCAAATTACTATCAATTATCTGAAAGTACTTTAACTTCTTAGTTCATCAATAATAACGATTACACTGATTGAACCACAGCAACAACACAGAACAACAATCGACATCAAGAACAGTGTTGATGTCCATCACAATCTGACGAAAGAATTAATTTGATTTCCCAGATTTTGAAGCTCAAAACATTATGTGACAAATTCTCAAAAATGGTGATAAAAATAACAAAAACAAAAACTTAAAACCACACCCATTATCCTTCACTGTCTAAATCGTGACCACTTTTTGAATTTCAGGAAACGTCATTAAGTTAAAACCAGTGCAACAATATATTGTCAGTTTTACGCTAAACAGTTGAACTCTTAGATGCAAGAAACATGACAGGCTGATTGTGTGCAAAACTTTTCACAAAAAGAAAGAAACACAAAAAAGTATAGTTTTGTCATTAAAAATAACAACAAAAATGCAAAGAAACAGAAAACAAATGAGAAAAAAAACCAAGATACTCAAAACATCTGAAGAATCCCCCTTCATATACTAACATTATCACAAGCTAGATTTTGTACTTCTAAAGATCATAGTGACTTTGAAGAAGCTTCAAATGAAATATAACTTGACATGAAGCAAAGAGCAAAGACACTGGCAGACTCTCACAGCTGTAAAACCAGAATGTACATATTGTCAGAAACTAACGTCAGGGGGAAGAACTGTTCAAGAACTCTGCTCTCAAGCCTTCCTCAAAAAGAGGTGATTTGGGTGTTTTTTTCGTGTTTTTTTTTTTTTCTGTGTAACCTTGAGTTTTGACCATGGCACTGCAGCTTCCGAATTTATGCATTCTTGATATATAAACAGTCAATTCCTTTAACCCAAATTTGGTAATGATCCATTTAGAAATAACTGAAAAAATCTTGTTCACACAATGGTGTTACAGAAAAACAAACTGAGACACAAACACACCTCTCTCCAAATGATATAAAACAATATCATTTTATTTTTTGAAAAAGAAAAAAAACAAAAAAACAGGGGGAGGTGGAAGGAAAACAAACAAACCTTATGAAATAAAACAAATAAACCAATAAACAAAAACTGAAACATTGAAGCGGTCATGCTCTTTAGCAGCCATAAACCAAGACCTTCATATCAGGATTAATAAAAGAAATAAAGCATTCCTGAAATGAAATTTTAGAAACCACTTCAATAAGAGCTTGAGCCTGTAACAAAAGCACAAGAGAAAATGAAAAACATATATAAATATATCACATAATATCATAGACCATGACCCCAACCATCACTGATTTCATTATGATTGAAATGTATGTAGATTAGTAATCCAATAATCTATTAAGCAGCACAGAACCGAATTATGGGAAAATAATACGTTTTATAAAAAAAAGATTAAAATAATGAAAATAAAAACAGAAAAAGAACACCAGTTACCAAGACACACAAATACCACCCACGTGGAGTAAATGGATCACATTATTTTCAATATGTTGGCATGACAACTGGAATGACAGTACAATACATTACAAAACTGTGCATATAAAACAATACAATACAATACAATACAATACAACACAACACAAGACAACACAATACAATACAATACAATACAATACAATACTTATCACTCAAAATCTACAATTATGAAAGCAGAACGGAGAAAACCCATTTCTATGAGACTGAAAGTTTATGCCACTCAAGCCAACAGCTTGAGGAAACCGTCTGCCAATCCAAAGTCCTCTCATGAGACATTGAAAGCAAGAGAGTTTGTGGACACATCTGCCTAAGACTTCATAAAGCAGCTCTCAGTTTCTGGGAAGGAGATGACCAGATCCCTTAAGGCAATGTCAGAAGCAACTGAAAATAGTTCCAGCTGGATCTGGTCGAAGAGGAACAAAGGTGACCTTCAGAAGGCTTAAAATTCCCCTATATGTTGCCAGTGTCCGACAGCTAAGTGATTAAGACATCCGTCACAAGGGTGACTTGGCCTTGAAATGCTTGACCACCTGAACTGGACGAGTTTAAACCCAGGTGGATGACTGATTAAGAAAACAAAATTACAGTGATAGCAGGGGGGCATCCAAGAGTCATGACCTGGACGTGACCCGGTCCCCTTAGAGAGTAAGGAATTTGGGGCTGAAATATTGCTTGAAGGGGCTTCGACTTCAAAAACCTTCTACTGTCCAGTTCTCCTCAGAGCTTCTTGTTACTTATGCATATCACTGAAAATTTACAATATTGGTCAGTAAGCTTATAACTAATATCATCAAAAGTCATCACTTGATGCACATTACAGAATTGAAAAACTCAATAACCTGTCAATAAAAGTTAGTAATAAAGCATTTCAACCTCACTTTTAAAAACAATCCAACATTCCCCATACAATCGCATTTAGGCACCAGCATCATTAACAAAAGAAAGGGAAGGAAAATCTGACATGCTAAATAGAAAAGGGGATGACTTTTAAAAAATGTTATATTTCTGAACAAACACTATGTCAGTAAAAACGACTCTGAAAATTACTGAAACCCAAGGAGAAATAAATACAATATCTGTCAATAAAGTTGAACTTCACCAGACACTGAACATTGATTGCAGATAGTGAGTTTCTTTCTTCTCCTCCACCTAA
The DNA here is from genome assembly GCA_030674185.1 of Monoplex corrugatus. NCBI lineage: Eukaryota > Metazoa > Mollusca > Gastropoda > Littorinimorpha > Ranellidae > Monoplex > Monoplex corrugatus. The sequence goes on along the minus strand of JAPXFY010000015.1, from coordinate 52,016,660 downwards.
GTCTCTTGAAAAACCCTTCAGATAAGAAAAGCATACAGAATACATATATATACACAAAAACACCATTTTAGTTTTAAGCTTCAGTTTCAGTTTGCAGTGAAATAACATCATGATTATGATCATCACGTAATCTTAACATCATTTTGCAGACGTTGCACACATTTCATACACAAAATGAAATATGCACGGTGTCAACTGTCAATCTCATAAATCATAAACAAGTTCACACACGCGTAAAGAATAAGATATACAGATTATTCAGTTAAGTTAAAGCAGAGAAACCCTACACTGTTCAACGATACACTTTTGAAGTACAAATTGTTCTGAAGTGCAATGCTGTTTTCAAAATACACACACACACACAATCTCTCTCTCTCTCTCTCTCTCTCTCTCTCTCTCTCTCTCTCTCTCACACTCACTCTCTCTCTCTCTCTCTCTCTCTCACACACACGCACTCTCTCTCTCTCTCTCTCTCTCACACACACACACACACACACATTCACACACACACATGCATGCACATACGCAGCTACGCACGCATACACGCACGCACACACACTTACAACACACATACACTAGACAGACACGAACGCACACATTAAAGTGCAAAATAATTATCCTGAAGATAATCAACTTAATATAACCCTTTCTTAAAAAAAACGCTTTTACGAAATAGCATAGTAAAGAAAAAACTTGACAAACATGCATGCACATGCACACGCACACAGACACACACACACACACACACACACACACGCACACACACACACACACACACACACACAAAACACACACACGTACACACGAGTCATACACATACAAAAAGGTATAATACATTTTCATGAAACATTTCAATACAAAACAAAAACTTCCTAATAATTATATACTCTATCAAAATAACTGAGAACGGGAAAATAAAACATCCCTACAATAGACCAGTGGAATACAGTATAGAAAAGAGAACTAAAACAAAAACACAAACGCTCCAAAACGTAAAACAGAAGAGAACTACACAAAAACATAATCACAACAAAAAATATAATACAGTCTCACCTTGATGCTTGATATGGACAGGAATGGGAGGAGGAGGTGTTGTAGGAAGAGGAGGAAGTTCTGCTGACGATGGTGATGGGAAAACAGAGGAGTTGCGAAAACTGTCCTCAAACACAGGTGAAGCTGCTTCGGACGACGGTGATATTCCAGGACCTCCAATGCTCACTGAGGACAACGACGACTCTTCTTGGATGCCATCACGAAGATTGTACTCTGTAGCATCTGAGGGAGCGCTAAGGCTACTGACCTTCCGTTTAGCTGTTGATTTCTTTCCAAGGTTTTCGAAAAATTGAGTTGCTCTGTATGCGAAGGAGCCCATTCTCATCACTTTGTTGGCTAGAAAAAAAAATAGATGAAAAGTTTGAATTCAAAATTACAAAAATGATACAAGCAACCAGACGTTTTTAAAATAGGATTCTTAAAAAAAAAAGCCACAGAAAGAAACAGACTGAAAGAGATTTTATTTATAATCAGCAATTTCGGGAGATATCTCTACGAACACACGCACTATCTTCTGAGCAATTGACATAAGCATGAAAATGGCATCAAAACGAACATTTCATGCACAAATGATAGACCTATTCATCTTGAAACAACTTGTATTAGAAACAAGCCAAACTGTCTATTTTGATGTTAAACTGTGTGTGATGTATACATTCAAACTGCTAGGCGAAACACTAATCTTGCTGTGTCTCCTAATTTCTAGCACTATGGTCAAGGTTTCTAGTTTAGCATACCACATAAATACAGTTCCCTTACATTTGTATCTTTAAAATCATCTTTTCATTACAACTGCCCTGCAAGCCACGATATTTTGAATTTTAAATCAATTTTCTAATTTAACTAAATAAATCTGAAATAATCTTGGTCTGCCAAGGTGACTAAGTCTGCAAGCATTGAAGAAAACTCATTTACCCAGTTAACATATGGAATGAGATTGGGTCATAGGGAGACAAAGACAGAGAGACAAACAAACGGACAGACAGCAGACAGAAAGAGAGAGGGGGCACATACAGAGAGAGAGAGACAGACAGACAGACACAGAGACAGAGAGAGACAAACAGAATGAGGGGAGGGAGAGAAAGAGACAGAGAGAGAGAGAGACAGAGAGAGCGAGAGACAGAAATGTTAGGAACCATCATCACTCAAAGAATTACCAATTCTGGCATAAATACAAAAACAATTCTCACTAAAATCGAGAAAGAAAATAATAAGCACACAGATAAACTAACAGAGAAACCAAGAGAAAGAACAGAGATCGATACACAGACACATAAACACACACAAAGAGACAGAGAGAAATACAGCTAAACAACAGACAGGCAAAGCATCCAAACCAGATACTGACCTCTCAGTCTTGGTTTGGAAGAATCGTCAGATTCCACCCCATCACTGCTCACAGACAGGTTGGAATTGGAGTTGGAAAGATTTCCCTGAAAAAAAATGACACAAACCAACATCAACTTAATGTTGGAGAGAGACTTAGGTCAGGTGGGTGGTTCGTGAAGCAGGAGGTGTTGAAAATAATAAAATCTAACCTCACAAAACATACTCAACTGATGGTAACATTAATATGTGTGGTTCCAACTGTTTATTTATCATTATTCGTTGTAATCAAGCAAACTGAAATGGGCACACAATTCGAGCCGTAGGACATGCGTGGTCTGTTTTTGTTTGTTTCTTTTTCGTTTACTAGTTTGTTTGTTTGTTTGATTGATTGCTTGTTTGCTTGTTTGTTTGTTTGTTTGTTTTGTTCCATTTGTCTGTTTGCATGTTTCAGTTCCATCTTTATCAAAACAAAACTTATCGAAAACGAAGTTAGATATAAGTGGTAGGGATACTATTTTTCAAAACAAATATGCGAGGAAGAAAAATGTTTAAATTCACCTCACCAACAAACAAGTAAGCAAACAAACAAACTCAAACATCCACACACACACACACACACACACACACACACACACACACACACACACACACACTCACTCACACACACACACACACACACACACACACGCACGCACGCACGCACGCACACAAACACACACACACAAACAACAACAACAACACACACACACACACAAACAACAACAACAACACACACACACACACAAACAACAACAACAACACACACACACACACACACACACACACACACACACACACACACACACACACACACACACACACACACACACAACACACACACACACACACACTGTAAAAAAAAAATGCAGTATTCTTCGATATATCATTTGAGATTAATTGTTACCACATATTTTCGTATTCAACTGAACGCTTTGAAAACAAAATATTGTAAAAACGTTTTATGTATTTGCGGTGAACAATTCACATTGTATCACTGTTTGTTTTACTGCAGAAAGCTTCGTTATTTTTTACCAAAGATGTTTACACAATGGAAACTATCTTGAAAAGCATTTTAAAGAAGTGATATCAGATCAAGTTCTGTTAGTTAAAATTTCAGAATCATTGGTTCACAGTCCTGTTAATGCGTTACTTTAAGGTTATTATTTTAATTATCATTATCTTATTTTGTTTTGTTTTGCTTTTTATGACGATTTTTCTTTTACATTTGATGTTAGCGTTGTTCTAGTTTCATTTCTCTGATCATCCATATCATTTTTCTAAAGACCTTGCCGATTCCTTTTAAATTGTTTCCGTCTCTTACTCTGTTCCCTTCTTTCCCCTCCTCCCTCCCCCCCCCCCCCCAAAAAAAAAATCATCCTCCATGCCATTTTTATCCGTCTAATATCACTTATAGTGAAAAGACGTTAAATCAAGGAACGAACACACTGCACACTTGAAAACAATCCTTTCTTGCAGCTTTCTTTTCGAAAGGCGCCTGAGTCTAACTTTCACACAAAGAGAATTGCCCAGGATCCCTGACGTGGCTATCTGCATAGCAGGGGGGAGGAAAGGAAAATGACTGATGGGCAGAGCTGAATGCAAATAGTCAATATCTGCACGACTGATGTAACCAGATCCTGACCAAGACTGATGCCTCAGGAAGTCCTGTGACAACTAACAATAAGATGACCGCCTGTTAACCCCCCACCCCCCACCACCACCGCTTTCATCGATCCAATGCTAATAGTGTGCACGCTCTGACTGATACACTGAGCACCCTCTAGAGAGTGGGATCATATCCGCTCTGGGACACATACATGACTTACGAAAGTGAATTTGGACAAGGAATTTCTCTTTTTTCTTCAGATTTTACACACAATTCTTATAAAGTCTTGTCTGTTTTTTTTCACGTGCCTGGATTGAGAAAAATGCCTATTCCTCTTTTTTTACATATATGCATACATACATACATACATACATACATACATACATACATACATACATACATGCATACATACATGCATACATACATACACATATGCATACATACATACATACACACATAAATACACATATACAAAATACATACATACATACACACATACATACATACACACATAAATACACATAAACACAATACATACATACATACATACATACATACATACATACATACACACATACACACATACACACATACATATATTTGCTCAAGAAGGCATATCCATTTTATGCATTGCCTCAGTTGGACTAGACGTTTCTCAATATCAGAGCAGATTTAGCTGGGGGTTGTTTGCATGTTTATTTGTTTGTTTATTTGTTTATTCATTTATTTTTATTTGTTTGTTTGCTTGTTTGTTTGCTTGTTTGTTTGTTTCATTCCCTCTGTACATCAACAAACTCTTTAAACCAGATAAACACACGAAGAACGGAAACACAGAAAACCAGAAGATAGAACACAGCAAGATAAGAGCAGAGGAAGACAAAGAGAAAACAAGACAGAGACAGAGAGAAGAGGACAGACACAGAGACAGAGAGGACAGATAGCGAGAAAGAACAGAGAGAAGACAGAAGAGAGAGAAGAGAAGAGAAAGGACGAGAGAGAGAAGAGAGAGAGAGGAAAGAAAGAGAGAGAGAAAGAGAGAGAGAAAGAGAGAGAGAGAGAGAAGAGAGAGAAGAGAGAGAGAGAAAGAAGAGGAGAGAGAAGAGAGAGAGAGAGAGAGAGAGAGGAGAGACGCAAGTGGTTTAATGACTTTAAGCAAAAAGAGCGAAAGCCAGAAAAAAGCGAGAGGGTGAATGGCAGAAACATAGACAGACGAACGGACACGTATCTTCCGAAGACAGACAGGCAGACAGATAGGCAGACAAAGAGGTCTTAATCATATTATCATGTAGTTCATAACATATCAACCCAATCATTTATATATATGCATAAATCATAGCAATCTATCCAACGTAAATGACCAACAAACTGTGATATAAACCAGATAGTCACAAAGAAATGTGTGCTATGAAGTAGCAGCAATTGTTTTTTTTTTCAAAGCCACGCAAAATCAGCATGATCAAAACAGCCCCCAAAGTCAAGCCATTCCAAAAAAAAAGCCCATCTTATTTAAATTGTACAAAGTTCAGATGTATTATAGAACCCATACTAAATACAAACAATCAAATCATACATTATCCAAATTAAAAACCATTCTTAGTCAAATGATACAAAGTCCAGATGTATTATAGAACCCATACTAAATACAAACAATCAAATCATACATTATCCAAATTAAAAACCATTCTTAGTCAAATGGTACAAAGTTCAGATGTATTATAAGACCTATGCCAAATACAAACAATCAAATCATACATTATCCAAGTTACAAACCATTCTTAGTCAAATGATACAAAGTTCAGATGTATTATAAGACCTATGCCAAATACAAACAATCAAATCATACACTATTCAATGTGTAATAATTTTTAAACAAAAAAATCAATGAAACACAATTCCAAGACTTTTGCATTATTCTCTCTTTTATCTTTTGAATGCTATCATAATAATGTATTTCAGTACAACAAGATTTGTATATCTGCAAGATAAATACAAGAATATCACGACAGCAAACCTATATAAAAATTTAATACGCTCCTCCCCCGACCCCTCCATCTTTGAAATATCTACACAAAAATTATAGAATTATAAGGTTATGCTCGGAAAAAACACTTAAATACTGTCAGTGCTGAAACATTTAATTCTTTCAAATTGGTACTTATTGAACGTTGGTGATGACACCTTTTCCAATAAAAAGTAACATAAAAGTACACAATACAATAATGCATTACAGGTCAAACTTGTCTTTTTTTCTTTTCTTTTTCTTCAATACAGTGATACTTGCTCAAACAGACAAAAGGTACACCAAAGCCTGCAGAAGCCGTAAAACTGGTATATATGTATTCGAAATAAAATAAAAAATCTCCGCATAAATATAGAAATATTTCAGCAATATACCAATCACCCTCAATCCCAACACTGAGCATAGCTGACTTCCAACCAAGCTGAACATCTGAAATATAAAAGAATATAATAGGCCTACGTAACAGGAAAATTTGCCACATACTCAACATACGACATAGGAAAATGTAAAAAAAAAAATTCAATCTACAAGCAAAATAAACATATGACAAATGCAAAAACCAAAACAAACAAACAAAATTTTTTTTTTTAAATAAAGCATCTGGTATTCTCATGCATGTCATTGATTAATTTTAACATAACTTTTACCGTGCCACAAAATGAAAACGGAAATGCAAAAGCGAGATAAGGGATTCCGGTTAGGTTTTATACTCAGAAGATTTCATGACAAAATTAATACGAGTTAATCAATCTATTCAAAAACTGTTAAAAACATTACCTTAGCTGGTAGAAACAGATACACACACACACACATGTATACACACACACACACACACACACACACACACACACACATGTAACACACACAACACGTACACACACACATACACACACACACACACACACATGTATACACACACACACGTACACACATATATATATGTGTGTGTGTGTGTGTTGTGTGTATATGTGTGTATACATGTGTATACATGTGTACACACACACACACACATATATATATATATGTGTGTGTGTGTGTGTGTGTGTGTGTATACATGATATACATATATACATATACATATATACATACATATATATATATATATACATATATACACATATTGCAAAATGTAACCAGTGTGCTTGCGTACATGTACTCAAGCACACTGGTTACATTTTGCAATATTTGACAGACATCACACCAATTACCCTCCCCTCTCCCTCTTCAGTTTCCTCTCCCGTACCCATGACCCGTGTCTCACCCTTTCAACTCTCCATCAGAGACACAAACAGGACGATAGGCACTTTCAGTCTTAGCTCGCGATTAGTCTAGCTTGATCTACGCAAACTGTCACGTCTGCGTGTGCGCTTTACGTCTCAAAACCACTGCAAATAACCTGTAGTCTGCAGTCCCGAGCCCTCTGCAGCGCTAGCTGCAAAAATACCGTGGGGCACCACAGCTAGACAAAATCTGCTTTCCACGCCATAAAGTGAGTTGCCTATCTCTCTTTTTGTCTCTGTCTTTTCTCCAATTTGCAGTTAGTCATGTAAGGGGAGGGAAGAGATTGTTATGTGGAGAGGGAAGAGTGATGGAAGGCCTCAGATGCACCAACCCCATCATGCACGTGTATCATTCAAAACCCCTATTTATCATCCAACCAGACAAGAAGACACGTACAAAAACCATCCAAATTCCTCGTGGAATTAATTAAGAGTATACGTGTAGCACTGTTCTTTCTTCTACATTCTTAATTAAGATAAAAAAAAAAAAAACTATTTTAGATCAAACTTTCCAACATCAAAATCGCTACTTTAAGAGCAAAACATTAGACGTTAAAACGTATTTTTTCTTTCTTTCTTTCTTCTTTTCCCACCCAAGTGTTTTACATGTTTTGAGATTATTTTTTTATCCTGAAAACAAATTGTATCCTCGAAAAGGCAAACAAAATCACCAGTAATGTTTAAGACATTGTTACACACACACACGCACACACCTCTCTCTCTCTCTCTCTCTCCTCTCTCTCTCTCTCTCTCTCTCTCTCTCTCTTCTTTCTTTCTTTCTCTCTCTCTCTCTCTCTCTCTCTCTCTCTCTCTCTCTCTCTCTCTCTCTCCCCTCAAGCAGAGGCACACAGCTGCCTCTTCCTCTATTTCCCTTTACTAAAAGGCATAAAGTGTTAAAATTTGCCCACAATCATTTACTGTAAAAGTGAGTCTGAACAGAACACACATCACAGCCTTCTTTCAGTACTATACTATAAACCATATCATATGCATAAATATAGAAATATCTAGTGACTGGTGATTCAGCAGGCACCACTGATGTATGACACTGAAGGTCAATGGGAGTCTGTTTTGTGCCAGCGCCGCTCTGAAAGAGGGCAAATTAGGCCATCATGGCATTACGCTGATGGTCTATAAAGAGGTGTGATCACTGAAATAGGTAGACACTTTAAAGTTTAAAATGTCAGTAGTAGATATCAAACAACAGGGTTACGACAATCTACTGTATCTTTTCCTTCACATGTAAGTTAGTACCAAAAAAATACTAAAGAGGTTAGTTCTGTCACAAGAGTTTCCATACCGATAAGTTATTACTTTTCTATAAGTTATTACTTTTCTAATGTAGAGGGGATGAGAGTGCTGGGTGCTGATAAAGCAATGAAGAAAAAATAGCAGATGGAGAGGTGGGGGAGGGCACAAGAATAAGAAAAAGAATGCATGCAAAAAAAAGTTAATTATATCATACTTCACCCAAAACGAATTTGAAAAAATAACAGTTAGTTTCAAATTGTTAATCAACTAAAACAACATCAGAGAAAACAAATTTAAAACAGTTAAATTCTAACCGTTAATTAACCAGCTAACAATCAATAAATAAAAATGTGACAGAGTTCCAGTATACCACAAAAGAAAGTTAAGACAACAACCATTGTTGATGAACATAGTTAAGCAGCACCCATGCCATCCACATCTACACCATTAATTTTGATCCAACCTACCTCTGTCGCTTGCTGCATGCAAAATGATAACACACATTAAAGATTTGATAATAGCAAAAACCTCAAAATAGTAAACCAACTAATAACGAAAGAAAAATCTCTCGTAATGGTAAATCACAAAAGCAAAAAAAAAAAAAAAAAAAGATTGCTTCAAACCAACTGCATCTGATTTGCCTCTTAAAGTAAATGTTTTAGTTTCCTTTTGTTCGTTCCTTGAATTAACGTCTTTTCACTATAAATGACATTAGAAAGGCAAACAAAATCACCAGTAATGTTTAAGACATTGTTTTAACACACAACACACACACACACCACACACACACACACCACACACCACACACACCAACACACAACACACACACCTCTCCCCCCCCCCCCCTTCAAGCAGAGGTACACAGCTTCCTCTTCCTCTATTTCCCTTTACTAAACGGCATAAAGTGTTAAAATTATGATGCATGTGATATGTAAATGAATCGACCATCAGTATCAAGTAAATGGGAAAATCATTTCACATAGTTCACATACACAAAAAAGTTCAGAAGACCTGTCTCTGATAGTGCGTATGTGTGTGCGTGCGTCCATGTGTGTGTGTGTGTGTGTGTGTGTGTGTGTGTGTGTGTGTGTTGTGTGTGTGTGTGTGTGTGTGTAGTGTGTGTGTGTGTGTGTGTGTCTGTGTCTGTATGTGCCTCTGTGTGTGTGTGAATAATATTATGAAACTAACAAATTTACAGGATATGTTTAATCAATTTCGCTCAGAACTCGCTGTAAGAAAACAGAAAAATGCCAAACCAATGTAATGCCAAACCAATGTTAACACGTAAGTGTGTCAATTATAATCTTTATCAATGATTGTTATAATCTACTTTAAATAAATACGAACATTTCATCAACTCAAGAGTATATGCTGTTGTCTTTAACCTACAATATGGTAGACTTTATTCAGGATGTATGGATTTCACAGTTCTCCACATGTAGCATCACAAAGCATTCCATGAGCACATTGCAAATTATTCTATGTGTATAATGCAAAGTATTCCATGTGTATATCAAAATGTATTATAATTATGTTATGTATGTAAAAATATTCCACGTGTATTATTGCAAACAATTCAATGTGTACACGGTAAATTATCCAATATGTATATTACTATGTATAGGTTGTGGATGTTGTAAACAATCCCTTGTGTATTATCAAAGTATTCCATGTCGTTTAATATCAAAGTATTCCATGTGTGTTACTGCAAAGTATTCCATTTGTATTCTGCAAATTACTTCATGTGTATTATTGCAAAGTATTTCATGTGTATGTTACAAAGTATTCCTTGTCGTATATTGTGAAGTATTCCAGTGTATATGGCAAAGTATTTCGTGTGTATATGCAATGTATTCTAAGTGTACAATGCATTATTCCAAGTTTATTATTCCATGCACAATATTCCATGTACATACTGCAAAGCATTCAAAGCGTATATCGCAATGTACTCCATGTGCATGTTACAAAGTATTCCATGTGTATCCTGCAAAGTATTCTACATTTAATATAGCAACACATTTCATGTATGTTGTTGCAAAGTGTTTCATGAGTATGTTACAAAATACTCCAGATGCATACTGCAAAGTATTCGAAATGCATATTGACAAGTATTCTACGAGCACGTTACAAAATATTTCATGTATACATTGCAATGTATTCCACGAACATGTTGCAAAGTAGTTCATGTGTATATTGAAAGGTATTCCACGAGTATATATTGCAAAGTATTCCATGTATATATTGCAAAGTATTCCACGAGCATATTGCAAAGTATTCCCCGTGTCTATTGCTAAGTATTTATATGTATATTACAAAGTATTCCACGAGCATGTGTATATTGCTAAGTATTCCATGTGTATACTGCAAAGTATTCTATGTGTTTGCACCATGAGACAGCTCAGATTATCTCACCAGGTACACCGCACATTAACCTAGCAATCAGTGTTCACAGTTTTTACAGTTAATAGGTGTTCTTAAATTTCGTTGTATTTTGTTTCTTTCTTTCTGTATAGTGTCACACACGTGCCAATAACCATATACATATATTGATCAGTCTAAACAGCAACTACAGAGTCCTCTATGCACCACAGAGCCAAAACGGAACTTATTTTATTCCTGAACAAAGATATTTCTGTTGCCTTCTTGGGAACTGGTGCCACTTTGTCAATCAATTTTTCAGCTAAAAATGTTAGAAATGCCAATTACCTTTCACACCAGCACCATCCCTCTTCTTTGTGGCTATTCATGTAATTCGTTGTAATTCTCTTATTTCTAAATTCATCGTTGTGGGTGCCAATCTGTTTGTTGCTAACAAGATACAGGTCAGCTTAGCTGGTTATCGTCTCCAATAGACTGTGAGTAAACAAAATCGCCCATATGTTCCTGAACTATCCATGCAGGATCTGCATACATTCGAGAAGTTTGTAAGTCAGGAGTTTCACAACAAATTTCATGCCCCATCAAAAGCTGTAAATTTATGTTTCTATTTAAACGAATGTTAATTTAGTGGAGGTGTTAATCACGACTAGGGAATGGAAAATGCATTCAGGGGACAATCAAATATCATCATATCAGTGTATTAATTCCTATGTTTCATTTCAGTGATATCAAGAAACCGTTAACTGATACAGAGTCAAGCATGCTTTTATCAGTTCTACGTCGATTTCTGCTGAGACATTCAATCTTCAAACAACTCAAAAACTTGTAGTCAGGCTCTTGAAGCATCCCAAACTCAGGATCACTATGCAATAACGGCATGCCTGTTAATAGTAAAAAAAAATGTCTTGTAATCAAGCAGGGCGCAAAACTGAAGAAAACAAAACCAAGGAGGCATTCCACTCAACGTCCACAAATGCAGCAACGGTCACGTCATGCCAGTACACGTCATGATGCGTCTTTCCACGGCAGTTCATCATGCAGCACATCACTGCCATCACAGCAGGCCATGCCCCATCTCCCCTTCTCTTCTTCCTGAAACACTCACACGTCGCAGTCCCAGGAGCACGTTGTCTAAAGGGAAGTTCCAGTTGTAGAACAAGGTCTTCCAGTCCCAGCGTGACAAGGTCAAGGTGGAGGCCGTCCTCGCCGAGGACGTCAAGGTGGAGAAGGAGCGGTTCTGAGGCATCATAGTCTTGGCCCTGTTCATCAGGCGGCTGGTACTGGCCGGGGAGCTCAGGCCACGGTCGGGATCGAAGCGGGAAGTTTGCGGTGACATCGGGGGAGAGCTGAAGACGCTACTGGTGTCAGTGTTGTACTCTTCGTACGCTTCATACTCGTCTTCTTCTCCCAGTGTCAAATCAGTCTTGAGGATGGCGGTAGGTAGAGGCAGCAATAGCAGGAGTTGGGGGTGCACGTTATTAAATGAATCAGGTTGTTGACAGACAATCATACTACTTTGTGTTGACACGTAACACGTACAGACGTCACTAAGTTTTGCAGTAACACAGATATATCGACCTACGTCTCTCTAGGTCTGTGTGTGTGCAAACTAACAGCCGACTTGTCGTTGGAGTTTTGGTGTAACACAGATACATAAGCAACTATATGTGGAAACTTTTACTGTACAGTTTTGATGTAATACACACAGAAACCATTTTTGTGTCGACATGTATGGTAGAGATTTTGCTCCGTTTTTTTTTTTTGCTGTTGCACAGTTACAAGCTTGCGTAGATGATAACTTAGCATCAATGAATCTTGAAACAGTTGATCCAGAACCATTCTATTGCAGAGAACTACGAAGTATCATAACAATGAAACTGGTGCTGCGGGCTGTTTGGAACTGTTCCCAGTCAGGGCAGCTCTCATTAACACAGAAAACTGCAGAGAAGGAAAAGCATAAAGCGCCGATAGAACAGATCCAGTCACTTTTTGACTGTGTGAATATGTTAATACTGTACACAGTACAGTTTGTGGATCAAATTAAAACGGTCAAGTTATGAGATGGGATATGTGCTTAAATGATGTGTCGAAAAAAAATGTAGCGCAAGATTGTGAGATGGAATGGTTAACATAAAATAACACAGAGTATTAAACGTAAATACACACACGTGTAGAACACAAAAGTAAAATCGAGTGACTTTAAAAAAAAACTGAAACGAAAAACAATCACCAATTATGAACACACGTGCATGGAACTCTATACAAAGTATTGATTTTTAAGTGATATCAAACAAATAACTAAAAAATGATACATGGTATTCACTTTAAATAAAAAGCATGACAACAGATGTGAAAGTCCCCCAAAATGTGTGATTTCAGAGTGTATACATTAAAACAAGAACTCAAAGTTCAAGCAGCTGTTGCACTTTAAAAAAATGGATTCCTTTGTGCGATGGAAATACATAAACAAAGCTGACTTGGGAACAAAACAGCTGGTGCATGGCAGGTTTGGGGTTTACATGAAAACGTGTGTCAAATGAGAAAGGTTCGCAAACAAGGAACAGAGTATTAAATAGGAAACGAGAAACACAGATGATAAGTGGGGGAAGGAAAGAAAGAAAATGACAGAAGGAGGGTGGGGGGGGGTGAAGCAGGGTTCAACGTCCTGATAAAGAAACAAAGTGAATGTAAAGATAACGTATTTCATTGGCTGTTCTGTGTGTGTGTGTGTTGTGTGTGTGTGTGTGTGTGTGTGTGTGTGTGTGTGTGTGTGTGTGTGTGTGTGTGTATGTGTGTGTGTGTGTGTGTGTGTATGTGTGTGTGTGTGTGTGTGTGTGTGTGTGTGTGTGTGTGTGTGTGGTTTTGTTGTTGTTGTTGTTGTTGTTTTTTGTTTTGTTTTCGTAATCTTTCGAATTTCAATTACATTACCAAAAGAAGGCAAAAGAATTCATCTCAGTTGTTAGCCCGAGAAAAAGTATTTCGATTGAGCAAAACGACAAAAAAAAAATGCAAGAAATGTAATACAAAATGATGTCATTAAAAAGAAAGCTAAAGAAATACTGATGATGATTACGTACTTTGCTCCCAAATGTAGGGTTTTCATTTCCTCCGCTGAACGTGCGAGCAAGATGTTGTTGGTATGGAGGTAGAGACATTCCTTGTGCTATGCCATTGATGTGCTGCAAGGCAAGTGAAAAGTGGCATGTAATCACAATAATAACAAAGTGTGATCTCCATTACTACCAAAACTATTTTCTTCATTCAGACTACCTATATTCCTGCTGACATACACTGAAGTAGTCCCTGTAAGTGAAAAGTGACATGTAATCATAATATTTACAAGTGTGACATCTATTACTGCCAAAACTATTTTCTTCATTCAGACTACCTATATTCCTGCTGACATACACTGAAGTAGTCCCTGTAAGTGAAAAGTGACATGTAATCATAATATTTACAAGTGTGATATCCATTACTGCCAAAACTATTTTCTTCATTCAGACAACCAATGTTCCCATGACATACACCGAAGTAGTCCCTGAAGCTTATTTTCAATTTAGTGGAATCACATCAAAATATTAACTAATCCTTCGAAGTCACACGTAACGCAGAATAAGACTTCAACTGACTGTCACCATAAAAAAATCGAGACGAAATGAATGTTGTTATCGACATAAAATACAAGTTCTCAGCATAATATATGAATTTCACTGTCATTCATATGTGGGATTCGCTCACCATAAAGAACATATGCCAAACCTTTTTTTTTTTTTTTCCCCTATTAATGTGATAACTAATCTATAAGGTAAATAATTAGAAACGAAAATGTTACGTTGAAAAATCCCTGGAGAAAGTTTCGTTAGCTTTCAGTCTCGTCTGGAGACTCTGGTGAGGTGAACTAGTCTGTTGT
>JAPXFY010000015.1:51989293-51994293 GCA_030674185.1 Monoplex corrugatus | reverse complement strand
ATTTTCTCCTTGGGTCTAACAGGCGCTCTTTTTTCCCTCCAGCTTCCTTGTTTTGACTAGATGCTCTAAATTCCCTTGCCTCAAAAATGTCCTATAAATGTTGCTTGCCTTTTCCCGATCTTCTTCATTAATGGTCTTTTTTGTGTCTGCTTTCTTCAAGACTGTCTCGTTTGTTTCCTCTGCTATCCATGGAACATTCTTCTTAGACATTGTAGCAAAGCAAAAACTTGATCCTTCCATTCCCTCATCCCGTTTCTTAACTTCCTGCAGGAAGCTGACGGATAAGATGAAGGAGTGAAAGGGTTAAGGAAAAAAATTACACGTGGTGGATAGGATGAGGAGTCAAACGGTTAAACCAACGCTCCAAACCAAACGTTAAGCTGGCCAAGTAGGGGGAGGGGTGTGTGTGTGTATGTCATTAAAATAAAAATACTAATTAAAAAGACAAATTCAGAAAAACAAAATACGAGACCTTCCACAAGGAAGAACACCTAGGTTTTTTTTAATGTTTGTTTTCAGAATTCAGTATCATGCCACTTCAGGTACTTTTATCTGGACATGGCTCTTTGTGCATGTACTTTTTACCTTGGTGAGTATCTGTGTGCGTGTGTATTCGCTCGAATGTTAAGGTTTAATATTAACTTCCTTGTCCTTCATGCATAATTCATGTTTATACCGTTTGGGTGAATTTATGTATACGATCTTCTTTTAATGTGCCCTTGAGTCCACGTATGTTTAACCTCGACAATGATATATTGAAATAGACCATATTATCACCATTTTCCCATCCCAGTGAGGTCTCGGCTCGCTTTGAGGCTGCATATATGCCTTTTTGTATTTTTCATTTTTTATTTCCACTTTTACTTTTTTTTTATTTTATTTCATTTATTTCATTACATTTTTTTTTTAATGAAATCTGCTTTTATTCTCCTTTCACAAGACAGGCCCAGCCGCGTCTGACTAAGGGGTTTTTTTTTGTCCAAGACTCTGGTTTTTCCTTCAGTCCCTTGGCTGTTGGTTGAGACGTTTTTCTTCCTATTCCAAGGTCAGACCGGATTTGTTGCACTAGGCACGATCCATTTACATCAGCCATACCTCTTGATTATATATCTTCCCATTCAGTCGATCATGTGCTTATATTTCCTTTTACGCATTATCTATTAGATTCCTTACATTCCAAATACTACTCGTAGCTAGTGCATCGTAGTTTTAATTTTAGCCCTGGACCCTCTTCAGGATAAAACAATACCATATGGCATGACCACTTTTCAAATTGCAGAATTCGTTTCACTTCCGCTCTGACGTCATATTTACTCAAAAACACATTACGATGTCATTTTAGTCAGTTTAGTTTTTCTCACACTGGACGAAGCAGCAGGGAAGTTTCAGTCTTTTTCTCCTAATTTTGTTTTATCTGGTGTTTGTTTGTTGTTTGTTTGTATCTTACGCTTGACAAAGGCAGCTGGCCGACAACTTACGCCTGTCTTGTCTGGTTGTTTACATACTCGTTCTGATTCTTTTTTCGTTTGTTTGGTGGGGTTTTTTTTTTATTGTGTGTGTGTTTTCTTTTTTGTTTTGTTTTTGTTTTGTTTGTTTTTTGTTTGTTTGTTTGTTTGTGTTTTTCTGGTTCCTGTTTCCTGTTTGCTTGAACGCGGGCAGTCACACTTGTTTTGGATTCTGTTTTTGTTTGTTTGGTTGGCTGGTTAGTTGGTTGGTTGGTTATTTGCTTGGTTGGTTGGTTGGTTGGATAGTTGGTTGGTTGTTTTGGGGGGTAACTGTACGATCCCAGCCACAAGCTAACCCTGTAAACTTGTATACCATTTTTTCCCATACAACACGAAAGCTGCAAACGCAAAGACTACGATTTGCATGGCAAAAAATAATACATGAACAAGTAAATAAATAATACTAAAAAAAAAAAACCCAACTATTATGGGGTGCCGGCTGAACTTAGCTAGCGAGTAGTCCTGTCAACAGACTTAAACACCACAGGGAAGGAGGACAGAGGACACAATGGGCCTACCCGTCCGCTGTTGACCCACCCTGTTGATTCAGTCCTGCCGATAAGAACACACACGGTACACCAGGGTACCCACCCTAATTATGATCTTCTGAGCTCTCGTGTCAACAAAGACTATTAGGGGGAAAAAACAGCAACAAAAAATGAGAGAGGGATAAAGAGAGATGAAGAGAGAGACTGACAGACAGACAGACAGACAGACACAGAGAGACAGAGAGAGACAGACAGACTGACAGACAGACAGAGAAAGACAGACACATAGACACACACACACAAAGACAGACACCACAAACAAAAACACAGACACACAGAGACAAAGAGACCTAAAGAGAGAATGACAGAGAGACAGAGACAGGTGACGGAGAGAGACAGAGCGACAGAGACAGAGAGACAGACAGACAAGCTGTCAACACACACACCACAACCACACACACACACCACACAAACACACACACACAACACACACACAAACACAAACACACACAAAAACACACACAACACACACAACACAAAACACACACACAACAACACAACAACACAAAACACACACAAACACCACAAACACAAACACACACAAAAACACACACAAACACACACAAACACAAAAACACACACAACACCAACAACACAAACACACACAAACAACACAAACACAAACACACACAAAACACACACAAACACACACAAACACAAAACACACACAAACACCAACAACACAAAAACACACACAAACACACACAAAAACACACACACACGAAATGAACAAAAAGACAGGCAAGAGAAAAACAAAAAACACCAAAAAAAAAAAAATAAGGAAGATACAAATAAAACAAAAAGGTGATTAAAAAAAAAAAACGAAAGAAAAAATATTATCCTTTTGTTCCTTTTTCTTCCTGTCAATGAGCTGCAGAAGATAGGCATGTGACCTAATGGTAAGTGCTATTGTGCATTAACAGTGTTGAAGATAGTCATCTACTGCGCAGACATGACAAGAACAAGCTTATTGCTTTAGCTCAAGTATTTTAGACGCTTAAGTATGTTTACATTGTCATCTCCTGCCGTTAGGGAATTTTTCTGGGTTGGCGTACTCCTTCGAAAAGGTCAAGGTCAAGGTCGTGTAATAACCTCAATGTTGTAGGGGAATGACTTACTGACACCCCAATTTCTCTCTGAGCAAGTATGAGCCAGTATTATCAAAAGGGGTGCCCATCTCCTTGCTCTCGATGCTTCATCTTCCCCAACCCCAAAACAGGATGAGTTTCGCATCTACAACTACGTGGAACGGAAAGCCAACGTAATATGTTTCACCCCCCCCCCCTCCACCCCCCAAAAAAAATTCTTGTTATTGTTGTTGTTTAAAGCCCAGCCGACTTGCGTACAGCCATATCAGGGCTGTAACCTGTTTCATAACGTCCACAATACTTCAACAGGGGGAAAAAAGGGAAAATAAAATTAAGTGCATATATCGATGCACTGATCGCGTACATAATCTAAGGAGATGCCCCAGGCGTTGATTTGTCCATATTGCGTGGGCGGTATCTTGCTATACAGTATGTGTACTCTGTCTGTGGGATTTGATTGCTTGGTTGGTTGGTCGGTCAGTTGGTTGGTTGGTTGGTCGGTCGGTTGGTTGGTCGGTTGGTTGGTCGGTCGGTTGGTCGGTCGGTTGGTCCGTTGGTTGGTTGGTCGGTTGGTCGGTTGGTTGGTTGGTTGTTGTTGGTTGGTTGGTGTGTTGGTTGGTTGGTGTGTTGGTCAGTTGGCTGGATGATTGGTTGGTTAGTCGGTCGGTCGGTCGGTCGGTCGGTTGGTTGGTTGGTTGGTTGGTCGGTTGGCTGGATGATTGGTTGGTTGGTTGGTCGGTTGGTTGGTTGGTTGGTCGGTTGGTTGAATGGTTGGTCGGTCGGTCGGTTGGTTGGTTGATTGGTTGGTTGATTGGTTGGTTGATTGATTGGTTAGTCGCTTGGTTGGCTGGCTGGTTGGTTGGTTGGTCGGTTGGTTGGTTGATTGGTCGGTTGGTTGGTTGGTTGATAGTTGTTTGGTTGGTTGGTCGGTTGGTTGATTGGTAGGTTGGTTTGGGCGGTTGGCTGGATGATTGGTTGGTTGGTTGGTTGGGCGGTTGTTGTTGGTTGGTCGTCGTCGGTTGATTGGTTAGTTGGTTGATTGGTTGGTTGGTCAGTCGGTTGGTTGGTTGATTGGCTGGTTGATTGGTTGGTTGATTGATTGGTAAGTCGCTTGGTTGGATGGTTGGTTGGCTGGCTGGTCCGTTGTCTGATTGGTTTGTCGGTTGTTTGGTTGAATGCTTGCTTGCTTGCTTGTATGCTGGTTGGTTGTTTTGTTGTTGTTGTTGTATTTTGTTTGTATTTCATGGTCATTTTCTTCTACTTTCTTTGGGGTTTATTTTTTACTCAAAAACTGCTTCAGGTATCTGATCTTGACTTTGGCGTTGGTCACACGCCTGCTGTGTTTGTATAGCGTGAAGTTCCGGCTCAGGCTGTTTGATGGTTGTGCATGCTGGGTCTTTGTTCCTTTCACTTTCTAGTTTTTAATGGTTCCCGTCCTTCATATTTACTGAAGTCTTGGTTGCTAGACTTGGTGAAGTTTGCTATGATCGTATTCGATAACTTATATAAACTTCTATCTTTTTTTTTCCTATCTTACATGCATAGCAGAACACGAAAAAACGAAAAGTGCAATGCTGAAATTAACCCTTTGACTCCCGTACCCAATCCACCAACTGCAAAAAATTTAACCCTTTGATTCACTCACCCTATCCACCAGTTTCCTGCAGAAAGCTGGTGGAAAGGGTGAGGGAATCAAAGGGTTAAGTGTTTGCTTTGCTGGCATGGTTGCAATGCAAGATGTTGGTGGCCAGTGTGCGGGAATCAAAGGGTTAAGTTTTCACTTTGCAGGCATGGCTGGCAATTACAAGATGCTGGTGGCCAGGGTGCGAGAATCAAAGGGTTAAGTTTTTTGCTTTTTG
>JAPXFY010000015.1:51956793-51961793 GCA_030674185.1 Monoplex corrugatus | reverse complement strand
CAAAATGCCTCAATCCAAAGAAAAAGTACATTAGACTTTATCGAACACATACAGGTGAACGGATCATTAAGGCAGAAAATGATAGGTAGAAATGACAGAAAGCAAAGGAACAAGGCAGAAACAAAGAGAGTGACAGAAAAGAGGTTATTTCTAGCACAGAATTTCCAGACAGTGGGGATACTACTTATACTGTAAGAGCCCCTGGTATCCCCACGAGGAGGGGGGGGGATATATAATTTGTCGTTAGACTCAACCAAATACCATCTCTTTATTATGTTAAAAACTTTGGCAAGAGCCCGTGACACATTCAGCTCTGGGTAGGAGCCTATAGGAGCCCAGACATCTCGCAATGTTTTTGTCAGAGCTGACGGGTTACGAACCCACAACCTTCCAGTCGGAGATCCGTTGTGCTAACCACTGCATCAGGGTGACTGGTTTGTCTGTATTTTATTGACTTATTTGTTGATTTATTGAATGATTTGTCAGCTGATTGATTAATCTAACTGTTCTATCTATCTATCTATCTATCTATCTATCTATCTATCTATCTATCTGTTCGTCTGTCTGTCGGCCTATCTATCTATCTATCTATCTATCTATCTATCAATCTATCTATCTATCTATCTATCTATTCGTCTGTCTGTCGGCCTATCTATCTATCTATCTATTCGTCTGTCGGCTATCTATCTATCTATCTATCTATCTATCTACCTATCTATCTATCGATCTATCTATCTATCTATCCATCTATCTGTTTGTCTGTGTATCTATCTATCTATTGCTAGCTATCTAGCTAGCTATCTGTGTGTCTGTCTGTCTCTCTGTCTGTCTGTTTGTCTATGAGTCTATCATCTATCTATCCATTATCCATCCATCCATGCATCTATGTATTTAATCTATCTATCTATCTATCTATTTATCTATCTATTATCTATCTATCTATCTATCTCTATATCTATCTATCTATCTGTCTGTCTGTCTGTCTGTCTGTCTATCTATCTATCTATGTATCTATCTCTGTCTGCCTGTCTGTCTGTCTGGCTATCTAACTTTCTACATCTATCTATGTATTTGTATATTTTATTTATTTATTTATTTACTTATTTATTCATCCATTTATTTATCTATTTACTCATTCACTTAATCATTCAGGTATTTATTTATGCTTTTGCAAATGAGTATGTTTTGCACATTATATACAGCTATGTCAATGTTACAATAACACAGAGCGTCATACCTTAATAAGTACGGTATCAGGATGCTCAGACTGTTAAGGATTTCGTGTTTCGAGTTGGCTGGTTGGTTGGTTGATTCATTGTTTGTTTTGTCGTCGTTGCTGTTGTTGTTGTTGGTTGTTGTTGTTGTTTCTTTTAACCTTTGTTCTTCGTTGAGAATCAACAGAGAATATTTTGAGAGAGAGAAAAAAACCACACCTAAATTTGATCCAGGACAAAGAGATGTCATGGTAGTATATGTAAGGCAAAGTACACAGTACACGTGGGGGTCCACTGACGCTGATATCATTAACATACAATGGTTAATTGATAAGTGTTAGGAGACAGACAGACAGTCTGACGGTAGTTAGCCAAGAGCTCAAATTACAAACACGGCTGGTGATCTGCTTGCTTGATTTGCTTACTCACTTACCTACCTACCCTCTGACTGACTGACTGACTGACTGACTGACCTGATGATAATGACGATGACGACGATGATGATGGTGGTGTGGTAGTGACGATGATAATGATGATTATAATTATGATAATGACTATGATGATGATGATGATAATGATGATGAAGAAGAAGAAAAGGAGGAGGAGGAGGAGGATGACGGCGACGACAACGCTGCCGATGACAACGATGATGCTGACTATAATGATGAGGAGGAGGAGGAAAAAGAAGAAGACGAAGACGAAGAAGGAGAAGGAGGAGGAGGAGGAGGAGGATGACGACGACGACAACGCGATGACGACGATGATGCTGACTATAATGATGATGATGAGGAGGAGGAAGAAGAAGAAGACGAAGACGAAGACGAAGAAGAAAAAGAAGACAAAGAAGGCAAAGAAGAAGACGAAGACGAAGAAGAAAAAGAAGAACAAGAAGAAGAAGAAGAAGAAGAAGAAGAAGAAGATGATGATGATGATGATGATGATGATGATGATGATGATGATGATGATGATGATGATGACGATGACGATGATGATTATGACGATGACGACGACGACGATGATGATGATGATGACGACGACAACGATGATGATGATGATGATGATGATGATGATGGACATTCCGGTCGACCCGACACGACGAGTAACGAGGCATACCTACCTGTTTTCACCGTCTAATGTGGGTTCTAATGGACATAAATGACCAATCCTGGTGCACAGTCATGTTCTATTCTTCTCCAAGCACTGCGTGGGAAGATTCCTGCGGTTTGGGTTCTGCTTCTGCTAATCCCTCTTCTGTTCAAAAAGTAGCTGTTCTGTGTTGTTCGTATCTGATTGCGCCCAGTGTACACGAATTTCCACACCATGCTGCTCATTTGCAGGCACGTTTTTTGGGGGGGTTTTTTGGGTTTTTTTTTGTGTGCTATATAATGGTGTTGATACTGCACAACAGAAACGAGAAATGCGGAAGCAATTTTAGATAATTTAGGCCTGTCTTTGTGTATGTTTTAGTGTCTTCAGTTATGTGTCAATTTGTCTTCACGTTTGTTTTGTTTTTTTTAATTCCCTATGCGATAAATTGGAGGAGCGGTCAATGCCTGGGGCATCTCCTTAGATTATGTGCGCGAATGCATTGATATGTATAGGTATACTTAATTTTCTGTTCCTTCTTTTTTTTTTCCCCCTATTGAAATTATTGTGTATGTTTTGAAACTGCTATGGAACTACGCAGTCGGCTGGGCTTTAAAAAAAATATCGATAAAAATTACAATGATGTAGCTGGTCTTCAGAGCATCATCTTTCTCCTGCTTTAATGGTTGCGGTGTCCTTGCTTTAGCTGCCGCGATGTTTAGAATGACATCGTCTTCCTACGGACACTGTATCCCGTCCAATGAAGCTGGCATTTGATGACTTGACGCTCAGTGCTTGGTAAGCCACGTTGCTTCAGACCTTGAAGGTTGGACCCCCCGATCTTGACATGTGAGAGACAGAGACAGAAAAAGATAGACAGAGACAGAGAGACTGACCGACAGACAGAGGCAGACAGACAGAGAAACAGAGAGAGAGAGGGGGGGAGAGAAAGGCACACACACACACACACACACACACACACACACGCACGCACGCACACAAACATACACACATACACACACACACACAAATAGAGACAGACAGACAGACAGACATAGAGGGAGAGAGAAACACACACACACACACACACACACACACACATACACACACACACACACACAACACACACACACACACACACACACAAAACACACACACACCCCACACACACACACAAAGAGAGAGAGACAGACAGACAGACAGAGGCAGACAGACAGACAGAGGGAAAGAGAAAGTTACACACACACACACACACACACACACACACACACACACACACACACAAACAGAGACAGACAAACAGACACAGACAGACACAGACACAGACAGACAGACACAGACAGACAGACACAGACAGACACACTTACCAGCTCGGGGCGGTAAGGACGGAGGCAGCCTAAGGATGTCGAGCCTTTCCACGAAATATTGCCGTCTTTCTTCTGCTTTGCTGGACAGCTTTTCCTGGGGCAGGATTTGAACCAGAAACTCCTCTATCCCTGGCAACAGCTCTGAAACAGGCAGCAAAAAGAAGGGGTCAGTTGAGTGTCTAGTATATAACTGTTTTACTGATGCTGTGTTTTGTTAAGACAGGATCATTAACATTTGGGGAGGTACTGTGGACAATTATGAAAGTGTGTGTGTGTGTGTGTGCGTGTGGGGGTGGGGAGGGTGGGGGGATGGGGGGGTGTTTGTTGTGTGACTTCGTGTGTGTGTGTGTGTGTGTGTGTGTGTGTGTGTGTGTGTGTGTGTGTGGGGTGTCGTGTGTGTGTGTGTGTGTGTCTTTCTCTTTCCCTCGGTCTGTCTGTCTGCCTCTGCCTCTGCCTCTGTCAGTCTGTCAGTCTGTCTCTCTCTCTCTCTATCTCTCTCTCTCTCTCTCTCTCTCTCTATCTCTCTCTCTCTCTCTCTCTTTGTGTGTTGTGTGTGTGTGTGTGTGCGTGTGTGTGTGAGTGCGTGTGCGTGTGCGTGTGTGTGTGTGTGTGTGTGTGTGTGTGTGTGTGTGTGTGTGTGTGCGTGTGTGTGTGTGTTGCTCTAAATGTCTCTATGTGTGTGTGCGCGCACGCACCAACCTACGCTGAACATAAATACATGAAAATTTAAAGTACGTATAATTCCGAAAAGGGAGAAGGGGGCGGGGGGAAGAAAGGCAAAGGGTTAGGAAAACAGAAGAAAAGGAAAAGAAAGACAAAAATAGTGAGTAAACTAATCATTAACAACTAATCATTAACAACTAATCATTAACAGAGACACTCAATAACTGATTAAAAGAATTATCACAGAAACTTCCAAAGCTGTAGCAACAAATTATAAATAACTAAGACATGATTGGAGCACCGGAAGCGGAAACAGTTACGTCAAACTTTGTAAGTTTTTTTTGTAATTGGTTGAAGTCAATGTAATTACGAGCTTTCCACCAATCATTTCCTTACTTAGGTGAACAAGGTGAGGGAGTGAAAGCGTTAATTGTGGGAAGTTACTGGAAGATGGTAGATAAAGTACGAGAGTGGACGAGTTAATACAGGATTTTGGTGGGAAGATGATGGGCAGGTTGTGGGAGTTGGAAGGATTAACCCTTTGACTCTGCACCCTATCCACCAACCACAAAAACTTAGCCCTTTGACTCCTGCACACTATCCACCAACCACAAAAACTTAACCTTCTGATTCCTCATCCTATCCACCAGCTTCCTGCAGGAAGAACGTG
>JAPXFY010000015.1:51949293-51951793 GCA_030674185.1 Monoplex corrugatus | reverse complement strand
TGCCCACGCCTCACAACCGTATAACATTATCGGTTCCATGTAACATTCAAGAACTCTCTCCCTAGTGTTAATTGACAGGCATTTGTTGGTGAGAACGCTTTTCATCTTCTTGAATGCTGTTTTGGCTTGGCCGATTCTGCTGGCTATTTCTGATGTGCATCTGCCGTCTGGTGAGATGACCGTTCCCAGATATTTAAACTTATCAACCTGTCTCAAGATTGTGCCGTTTGCTGTTATTTTGCATACGGGGATTTCTTGTTTTTTTGTTTTTGTTTTTGTTTTGTTTGTTTGTTTTATTGATTACCATGACTTCAATCTTCTTGTCATTTAGCTCTTGCCCTTTATTTTTGCTTTCTATTTCAATTATATTCACAAGATTTTGTAGGTCTTTTTATTTTCTGCAATTAGCACAGTGTCGTCTGTGTAACGAGTTTTGTTTATCATTCTTTCTCCATCCTTTTTCCCAAGGCATTCTTCTAGATGGCGATGATACAAAAAAAAAAAAGACAAATAAATAAAATAAAATGAATAAAATAAACAAATATATGAATAAATAAAACACTTTATTTTCCAACACCCTATCCACCAGCGTCAAGCGACCTTTTCACTCCCTTACCCAATCCAACAGCGTCAATTAACTCTTTCATTCCCTCGCTCTGTCCACCAACGTCCATTATTAAATTTACCCTTTCACCCACCCACCCCTCGCTCCATCCACCAGCGACATGTAACTCTTTCCATAAAAATGAAAGGGAGTTAAATGACAGACATGCTTTGTTTGCAAGAGGCTGATGGATAGGGTGAAGGGATAAGAAGCGGGAGATTATGTGCTCTTCACAGTCAATTAACCAGGTCAGACATGGGTTAATTCCACGACCTCCCTGTGTCAACACTAATAGAAGACCATCACTCGTTTTCACGCCTCGGGCCTGGCTGCACGTGCGCTGCAAATAAACGCAGCCATCGGTCTATTTTATGACAGGCTTGTGCCTACAAAACTAAGAAATATTCGATTTTCGTGGAGAAAAGCGTAAATCTATCTAAGAGGAGGAGGAGATGTTACCTCTAGTCTTCTGTCATGGCTACAGGTGTTACTTCTAGTCTTCCTTCATGGCTACAAAGTTACCTATAGTCTTCCTTCATGGCTACAAATGTTACTTCTATTCCTCCTTCATGGTTACATATGTTACTTCTAATCTTTCTTCATGGCTACACATGCTACTTCTAGTCTTCCTTCATGGCTACATATGTTACTTCTAGTCTTCCTTCATGGCTACAAATGTTACTTCTAGTCTTCCTTCATGACTACAGATGTTACTTCTAGTCTTCCTTCATGGCTACAAATGTTACTTCTAGTCTTCCTTCATGGCTACAGATGTTACTTCTATTCTTCCTTCATGGTTACAGTTGTTACTTCTAGTCTTCCTCAATGGTTACAGCTGTTACTTCTAGTCTTCTTTCATAGCCTAGATGTTTACTTCTAGTCTTCCTTCATGGATACATATGTTACTTCTGGTCTTTTTTCGTGGCTACAGATGTTACTTCTATTCATCCTTCATGTCCGTAAACCCGACAATGCTGACCTCTTGATGACCATCACCTTTCATCTATAAAACTATTGTTTACTCTAAGTAGAAGGTGTGGCCTAGAACACGAAAAACTCCGGTTCAAATCACGGACAGGACAAGGAATTGTCTCCCCTATCCTGTCTCCACTAGACATTAAACAGTGGGATATGTGCTATTATTTTCGGATGAGACGATAACGTGAAATCCCGAATGCAGCACGTATTTTGCGCACGTTAAGATCCCACGACAATAAAGAAGTTATTCCCCCAGAAAAAAAAACTTCTGTAGGAAATTTCACGTCCATAGATAAATAGAAATATATGCATACAAGTAGAAAAAAAAATGGAGGGGGGGGGGGGGCAGCAGTGTGAATTGCATATCGTAAGTCCGTTGGTGATAAAAATAATATGCAAATAGAAATATTTCAGAGAATGTCCAGTTTTCTTCTCTATACACTGGTAGTACACCATATCAGTGAGTCTGGAGGGAGGGAGGGAGAGAGAGAGAGACAGAGAGACAGAGAGAGAGAGACAGAGACAGAGGAGAGAAGAGAAGAGACAGAGACAGAGAAAGAGAGAGAGAGTTGTGTGTGCACTGCATGCAAGAGCTGCATCCATATTAACCCACTTGGCAGCCACACGTCTGGAATTTCACGCTGAACGGCGGCTCAGGACTGTGCAGACTTTCCCCTGGTGTTTCCAGGCATCTCTTTGGTTCTCTGGAATGGAGTCTCTGAGTCTGAGAAAGCTCTTCATGTGGGAAGGTGTGGGCGTGGTGGGGGTGCGGGTGCGGGTGGGGGTGGGGGGATGGGAGGCAGAGGTGTTGGGTGCTTGCTTATTATACAGTCGTGATTTGTTGTTGTTGTTGTTGTTGCTGCTGCTGCTATTGTTTTGTTGTTGCTTTTGTTGTTGTTGTTGTTTTGATATTGTAGC
>JAPXFY010000015.1:51929293-51931793 GCA_030674185.1 Monoplex corrugatus | reverse complement strand
GACAACAAGAAGATAAAGGGAAAAAAAGCTAAACCACACACATACCGCCTCTTGTCTCACAACAAACCTACACACGCCCACAACATAATGGAAACTCTGTGGTGTTAGCATCCATTCACCAAAAGAGAAACAAATAGAGTCTTCTTACACAATCCAAAACTCTTAGAGAACAACACCCGCCTGCTTCATACTCCACTTGCTCTTTCTTAACCCTTTGACTCCCGGTACCCTATTCAACAACTGCAAAAAAATTAACCCTTTGATTCCCTCACCCTATCCACTAGCTTCCTGCCTAAAAACTTAACCATTTGATTCCCTCACCCTATCCATCAGCTTACTGCCTAAAATCTTAACCCTTTGATTCCCTCATCCTATCCACCAGCGTCCTGCAGGAAACTGGTGGATAGGGTGAAGGAATCAAAGGGTTAAGTCTTTTTTTGTTTTGCTACCATTATTGGCAATGAAGACTGCTGATGGAGAGGGTGCGGGAGTCAAAGGGTTAATGGAAGAAGGCCACCCACTCCAGTAAAAAAAAAGTGTCGTTCTGGGCTGTCCCACATGGCTCCAGAGTACGTTCTGTCCTTTGTCCACTGTACCTGAAATGTGTAATGGCCGAATGGCGCAATTCCATAAGAGCAGCTTCAGGACAGCAAAAAGCATTTGATGAAAAATCGCATCCCTCATCCAGACCACAGGATTCACTGTTTGTGGCGTAACAATACTCGAACTCAAAATAAAAAAGCAGTAATCAAATAATAATGGAAAGAAAAGATATTGTTGGAAAGTCTCAAATTTTCAGAATACAACATAGTGAAAATAATAATGGAAATAGAAGATACAACTAGAAACCCTCAAGTTTTCATGATATCACATAGTGAAAATAATGATAGAAAGAAAAGATATTGTTGGAAAGTCTGAAATTTTCAGAGTACCATAAAGTAAAAAAAAAATAATAAAGGAAAGAGAAGATATCGTCGGAAAGTCTAAACTCTAAGACTACTATATAGTAAAACTAATAAAGGACAGACAAGATATCGTTGGAAAGTCTGAATTTTTCAGACACCATAGTTGTCACAAGATATAGTTGATGCTATTAGAGAAGATAATGTTGGATAGTCCGAATTTTTCAGAGTCGAGTACCAAAAGGTAAAAAACAATAAAGGAAAGACAAAAGATCGTTTGAAAGTCTTGAATTTTTCAGACACCATAACTATCACAGGATATAGCTGATATTAGTAATGTCTGCTATTCTATGAGCCATGTAACACCCGCAACAAGCATTCATTGTCCATCCAGGACCATTATGCAAGCTGGGATCCGCCTGAAATGACTGGAAAACCGCAGAATATCTCGTGTCACGTTTGTGAATATGGCACGTTGATAGACCCACAAGGGAGGTAATAGCTGTAATAAGACGTTTCCGCCTTTTATTTATATCAAGAACCAAACCTGTAGTGACACTGGTACAATTATAACTTGCCACATGCTCTGCTGTCTACTGTTGATGGGGGAGCTCTTGGTTTAATGGCAAGTAGATTTACGCTTGTTTAGATTTATCGGATTTTTGTTGTTGGATCTTTTCCCCCCGCTCTAACCGAAATAAAAAAAAATCGTCAAAAAATGACTGGTGGAATTTTGGCGTAGAAAAGTGCACTTAATCCCCCCCTCCCCTCTTCTCATATTTTAATTAATTTGTTCATTCGTAATTTATCTATTTATTTATTTATCTATCTATTTATATATTTATTCATTTATGTATTTGTTTGTTTATTTATTTATTCATTCATTTATTACCTAATATCTTATTTATTTATTTATTTATTTATTTGTTTATTTAATCATTTATTTCAACTGAACGCTGAAATTTTGCATGTTCTTTATCCGCCTTAAAGTTATTTCTCTTGCCCTATTTGCACTCAAAACTCTCTCTCTCTCTGTCTCTCTCTCTCTCTCTCTCTCTCTCTTTCTCTCTCTCTTTAACCAGCACCACCACCACCCCAACTCTCTCCCTCTTTCCCATCCCTCTTTCTAAGCATCAAGTCTATTACACAACCACAGCAAGAACACTCCTGTTCCTCCCCCTCCCCCTCCCCCTCTCCACACCCTCCCCACATCCGTTGAGCCTTCGTTTCCTGAACTAAAAAGAAAACGAGTGCACGAAGTGCTTGCTGTAATTACTTGCGATTGCCCACAAATGACATGCTCACTCAAGTCTCCGGTTTGCTTGCCTACTTGCTTGCTTGCTTGCTTGCTCGTTTGCTTGCTCGTTTGCTTGCTTCCTCGTTTGCTTGCATCTTGTTGTTCTAATGGCTTCTCGTTACTAGAATGTATTTATTTATGTAAAAAGCTCGATAGTTAATTAAAGACACGAAACGGATTGCCTTGCTAATGTTAGACAGCGTCTTCTCCTTTTTAAAAAGATCTGTAAACAAGGACGACGAGGGAAAAAGAAATTGTGTGGGTGTGTGTATGTATGTGTGTGGGGGGTGAGGGGGTGTTT
>JAPXFY010000015.1:51916793-51921793 GCA_030674185.1 Monoplex corrugatus | reverse complement strand
ACAAGAAGAAAAACAACAACAAGAAGAAGAATAGAAAAAGACGAAGGAAAAGGAGAAGAAGAAGCAGAAGAAGAGGAAGTAGAAAAAGAAGAAGAAGAAAAAGTAGTAGTAGTAGTAGTAGTAGTAGTAGTTAGGGTAGTAGTAGTAGTAGTAGTAGAACGATAGGAAAAAGAAGCAGACATGAAGAAAGAGAAAGAAAAGAAGAAGAAAGAGAACACAAAGGAGAAGCAGAGGAAGAGGAAGAAGTAGAAAATGAAGAAGAAGAAGTAGGAAAAGAAGAAGATACATATTTTTAAAAAAAGGACAAAGACAATGAAAAGGAAAGAAAACCAGACAGTTAACCCCTTGACTCCCTCACCCTATCCTGCATTGTCAACCGCGTCACACACACTCTGAGACCGTTTGCTCACACTCTACGAGGTAACCCCGTAAAAGAAATAGATATAATCCAAATACACAGACCATTTCTGAGTAAATCATGCACACAGATCTAAACCGCAAAATCATGCAGTTAGATCTAGGCTGTCTTCCACAGCAGATATGCGTCTTGATCCTTTTATTTCTATTTGTACAAGGAACAGCAGACACAAGTAGATCACTCATAAGGAAGATTAGGAAAAGACAGGCAACATTTATTGGCCATTTTATGAGGAAGGGGGATTTGGAGCACCTGGTCACAACAGGAAAGCTGGAGGGAAAGAGAGCACCGGGTAGACCCAGGGAGAAAATGCTAGACGGACTTGCAGAGTGGCTGAAGACGAGGAGGGTGGAGGAGATGCTCAGGGCAACAAGAGATAGAGAGAGATGGAAGTCCATGATCGCCAACGACATGCGGCAGGGCACCTGACGATGATGAGAGGGAACAGCGGTTCATGGGAACAGCGAAACGCTTCTGAGTAGATCGAGATCTTCAGAACATCACTTCCCCACGACCTCAGAAACTCCATAGACCAAATTTTTACCTGAACACACAACACACGAAAACCATTCCCAAACAACAGACTCTTTCAAAGAAGACAAGAGCTACACACACAAAAAGCAGCAGTGAAGTCTCCATCATTACATCTACAAGCTGCACGAACAGTTTCGGCCGAAGCTTTATCATCAGGGGGGTAAACTTGGAGAGGAGATAGCCAGCCAACGGACCTGTTTGCTGAGTGTGTGCCAAGTCTTGGTTGGCCCAGCAGTTTGGGAACAGGGAGGAAGAACAAGTGGCGGACTATCGAAGCACGCCAACGGCCCTATCTTCACACAGATAGCAGTCCAAACGGTTCTCTCCCTTGCAAATTGCCAGAGTGGTTGCAAACATGGGGCAAAAGGAAATTTTCACTTCAGCTTCACTTCAGATTGTTTATGTTATACTGGTCAGGTGGATGGAAAGTGGTGAGCAACAGGGGTGGGGGGTGGTGGCAGAGACGTGTGTAAGGGGATGTGTGGGAGGGTGTGGTGGTGGTGAAGAGTAGTGTGTGCGTTGTGTGTGTGTATGTATGTGTGTTTTTTTTCGTTTTTGTGTGTGTGTGTGTGTGTGTGTGTGTGTGTGTGTGTGTGTGTGTGTGTGTGTGTGTGTGTGTGTGTGTGTGTGTGTGTGTTTTAGTGTGTAAATCTTGACCTTTGAGATCAGTTTTCTCCTGGTATATAGATCAATAACCCCAAGGAATAATGCTATATGGATTAGAGTTAGAGCTAAGTTTGAAACGGGTCTCCCTCCTCCTCTCCCCTCCCCCCCCCCCCAAAAAAAAAGTAAACCAAATGATGTGAGACTCTTCGCGCACACTCTACGATTTAACCAATTAAAAGAAACAGATTCAATTCAAATACACAGGCTATTCCTGATTAAGGTTAAATCATGCAAACAGATCTAAACCGCAAAAACATGCAGTTAGATCTTGTCTGTCTTCCACAGGAGATATATGCGTCTTGATGCTTTTATTTCTATTTGTTGAGGGAACAGTCATGGGAACAGCGAAACGCTCCCGAGTTGATCGTGATCTTCAGCACATCACTTCCCAATGACCTCAGAGACTCCACGAAACAATTTTTTACCTGAACACACAACACACACACAAAAAAAACATCCCAAAACAACAGACTCTTTCAAAGAAGTCAAGAGCTACAAAAACAAACAAAAAACAAAAAAAAAGAAAGAAACAGCAGAGAAGTCTCCATCATTACATCTACAAGTCGCACGAACAATTTCCCCCAAAGCTTTATCAGGGGAGGAGTTAAACTTGGGGAGGAGATAGCCAGCCAACGGACCTGTTTGCTGAGTGTGTGCCAAGTCTTGGTTGGCCCAGCAGTTTGGGAACAGAGAGGAAGAACAAGTGGTGGACTATCGAAACACGCCATCGGCCCTATCTTCACACAGATACCAGTCCAAGCGGTTCTCTCCCTTGCAAATTGCCAGAGTGGTGGCAAAAATTGGGCAAAAGGAAATTTCACTTCAGCATCACTTCAGACTGTTTATGTTATACTGGTCCGGTGGATGGAGGGTTTAGGAGGTGAGGAGCGGAGGGGTGGGTGGGGAGTTAGTGAAGTATGTAAGTTGTTGGGTGGGAGGGTGTGGTGGTGGTGAAGAGTAGTGTGTGTGTGTGAGTTGTGTGTGTGTGTGTGTGTGTGTGTGTGTGTGTGTGTGTGTGTGTGTGTGTGTGTGTGTGTGTGTGTGTGTGTGTGTGTGTAAATCCTGTTCCTTCAGATAAGTTTTCTCTTACTTTAGATCACAGATCCCATGGGTTAGGGGTATGGGTAAGAGTTAGTTTAAAATGGACTCCTGCCCTCCCAAAAAATAAAATCACACAGATAATCTGAGACTCTTTTCTTACGCTCTACGATTAAACCCGGTAAAAGAAATCAACTTAATTCAAATATATAGACTTTCTGAGTAAATCATACAAACAGATCCAAACCGCAAAAGCATGCAGTTAGATCTAGTCTGTCTTCTACAGCAGATAAAAGCCTTGATGCTTTAATTTCTATGTATACAAGCGAACGTTCCAGAGTTGATCGAGATCTTCAGCACACCACATCCCCGTGACCTCGAACTCAAAGACTCCACAGAACAAATTTCTACCTTAACGCAGGAAACCACCCCCAAAACAACGACTCTTTCAAAGAAGACAAGAGCTACACACACAAAAAAGCAGCAGAGAAGTCTCCATCATTACATCTACAAACCCCACGAACAGTTTTCGCTGAAGCTTTATCATCAGGGGGTAAGTAAACTTGGGTAGGAGATAGCCAGCCAGCCGCCTGTTTGCTGAGTGTGTGCCAAGTCTTGGTTGGCCCAGCAGTTTGGGAATAGGGAGGAAGAACAAGTGGCGGACTATCGAAAATTCCTATGGCCCTATCTTCACACAGACAGCAGTCCAAGGGGTTCTGTCTCTTACAAAATTAACTGCCAGAGTGGTTGCAAAAATGGGCAAAAGGAAATTTTCACTTCAGCATCACTTCAGATTGTTTATATTATACTGGTCGGGTGGATGGGGGGTTTAGGTGGTGAGGAGCAGAGGGGTGGGTGGGGGATTAGTGAAGTATGTAAGTTGTTGGGTGGGAGGGTGTGGTGGTGGTGAAGAAGTGTGTGTGTGTGTGTGTGTGTGTGTGTGTGTATTGTGTATATATGCGTGTGTGTGTGTGTTTGTTTATTTGTGTGTGTGTGTTTATGTTTATGTGTGTCTTTGTATGTTTATGTGTGTGTGTATTCATGTCTGTGTGTTTGTTTAGTGTGTGTGTGTGTGTGTGTGTGTGTGTGTGTGTGTGTGTGTGTGTGTGTGTGTGTGTAAATCCTACCTATGAGATCAGTTTTCTCTTAGTATAGGTCACAGATCCCATGGGATAAGGCTATGGGTTAGGGTCAGAGCTAAGTTTGAAAAGGATCCCCCCCCCCCCCCCAAAAAAAAATTAAAACATACAACAACAAAAAAGAAAATCACCCACATAATCTGAGACTTGTTACGCACGCTCTACGATTTGAGCCAGTAAATGAAATACATTTAATTCAAATACATAGACTATTCCTGAGTAAACCATGCATACAGATCTAAACCGCAAAAGCACGCAGTTAGATCTAGTCTGTCTTCCACAGCAGAGCAGATATAAGCTTTGATGCTTTTATTTCTTTATAACAAACCGTACCCTGAACACACACACACAAAAAACCCACTGCAAACAACAGAGTCTTTCAAAGAAAGACAAGAGCTACACACACAAAAAGCAGCAGTGAAGTCTCCATCATTACATCTACAAACTGCACGCACAGTTTCAGCCGAAACTTTATCATCAGGGGGGTAAACATGGGGAGGAGATAGCCAGCCAACCGACCTGTTTGCTGAGTGTGTGCCAAGTCTTGGTTGGCCCAGCAGTTTGGGAATAGAGAGGAAGAACAAGTGGCGGACTATCGAAACACGCCAACGGCCCTATCTTCACACAGATAGCAGTCCAAGAGGTTCTCTCCCTTGTGAAATTAACTGCCAGAGTGGTTGCAAAAATGGGGCAAAAGGAAATGTTCACTTCAGCATCACTCAGATTGTTTATGTTATACTGGTCAGGTGGATGGAGAGTTTAGGTGGTGAGGGGCGGTAGGGTGGGGTGGGGTGGGCGTACACGTGAAGTATGTAAGTGAATGGGTGGGAGGGTGTGGTGGTTGTGAAGTGTTGTGAGTGTGTGTGTGTGTGTGTATGTGTGTGTGTGTCTGTAAGTGCGTGTGTGTGTCTGTGTGGGTGTGGGTGTGGGTGCAGTGTGTGTGTGTATTGTGTGTGAGTGTGTGTCTGTGTGCGTGTGTGTGTGTTGCGTGTGTGCGCATGTGTATGTGTGTGGGCGTGTATGTGTGTGTGTGTGTGTGTGTGTGTGTGTATGTGTGTGTGTCTGTGAGTGTGTGTGCGCGTGCGTGAGTGTGTGTGTGTGTGTGTGTGTGTGTGTGTGTGTGTGTGTGTGTGTGTGTGTGTGTGTGTGTAAATCCTGACTCTTGAAATCAGTTTGCTCCTAGTATAGATCTCTGATACTATGCG
>JAPXFY010000015.1:51901793-51909293 GCA_030674185.1 Monoplex corrugatus | reverse complement strand
TGTTGTTGCTGCTGCTGCTGTTGTTGTTGCTGTTGTTGCTGTTGCTGCTGTTGTGTTGTTGTTGTTGTTGTTTTCAGTCCAGCACTTGTCAGTTTGCAGCTAAAGTCAAAAACTACCAACCAGCTTGACGATTTTTTTTTTTTTTTTCTCTTCTTGATCTCAGATCACGAATGAAAGTGTCCTGGAAGAACTTGATACCATTAGAAAACTACTAGCAAGACATCAACAAGAGAAGACTAAAATACACTGTCCATGTGTCACCCACCAAGAACACGGACCGACCTCATGGCAACCATCTTTCAAGGAAAAAACGGTGGCAAAAAGCGAAGAAAGGTAGACCTCCAATCTCATACATCGAGAACATAATCAACATCAGTGGCTTATATATTCATGACATTGTCCACCAAAGTCAAGACAGAGCGGCCTGGAGGGAGAAGGTGGTATCCAGATGTGCAGCAGCCAACACCGAACCCGGTGACGCCGACAGGTGAGATCTCAGATCATAGAACAGCTCTACTACGTCCTGTTTTCCGAAACTTGAAGTCAAAGTCAGAAGCTTGGTCTCAGTAACGCTTCGTTGAGTCACTTTAAATTTCTGGACCTAAACCAATACAAAGAGGACTCGGGACTCGTACCTCCTCTGCAGGTAAGAAGTACTAGACCCCTCTATGTTCTCTTTGCCTAAACTGCCAACCTCACTCCGAGTCTTTTATCTCGACTCCTGTCTATTGGAATTTGGCATTTCCGGTTAGTTCAAGAGGGATCCATCGCACTCGGACAATTCCATATTCGCTTCACCCAAATCTGCCAACAATTATGTGTAGATTCCCTGAGCCTTTGAGAAAAAAAAAAACTTTGGGGAAGGGAGTGGTGGGTGAGAAGAGGGAGGAGGGGAGGGGAGGGGAGTGAGAAGGGACCTATGAAACACCTAGCTGAGACCACTAGAATGATCGAAACATTAAGATGGCGGCAGTGAACAGGCGAGAATTTTAATGTTACAGGCGAGGATTGAACTCGAGATATACGATCTTGAGTTCCACAGCTCTACTGAAAAAAACAACCAGCTCGGTTGTCTGCTAGAATGAATAAACAACAACCTTCAAAGCAAAGAACCTCAGGAACACTGGAAGTTATTCTGTTCTAA
The DNA here is from genome assembly GCA_030674185.1 of Monoplex corrugatus. NCBI lineage: Eukaryota > Metazoa > Mollusca > Gastropoda > Littorinimorpha > Ranellidae > Monoplex > Monoplex corrugatus. The sequence continues at coordinate 51,908,149 of JAPXFY010000015.1, read as the reverse complement.
ACATGTTGATGATAACAAAACAACAACAACAACAAAAAAGACCTGGTTCTGTAAGAAAACACGTTGTGTGTGTTACTGGAGCTGTTACTGTTGTTATCTCACGTTGCTGTCAACTGGTGCTCCAGTGATTAGTGAAACTTCCTTTCCTTTTCATTCAGACAGTGGCGGAGAGTTGTTTTGCTGGCAGACACAGGCACCGCTTTTGCCAGACACTGTGCTACTTGTCTGGCACTGGAGAATCAGTTAAAAAAACAAAACAACAACAACAACAGATGTTCACACTGTCAATGCAGTCTATGTTTTCGCTTGACTTAGTTTTGAAAAACAAAATGGCCGTAGGATACTGCGTTGTGGATTCCAGACAAAAGAAAACTGTATAGATCTAGCCTACCTGCTCATTCAAAAATCGACTCTGTATTTACAGGCAAACTACAGGGGCTGTTAGTGTGTGCTGCTGCTGCTGCTGCTGCTGCTGCCACAGCCAACTGATTGATGCTTTCATGCGCATATGTTCCCTTCCTGACTACCGCAACAACTGGCATCACACACAACATTGACCTGACCCGAAGTGGATGACGATTCTACGACCACACTGGAAAACAAAAAGACTCATAATAACATTTACATAATCAATGTAAGTAAACACGAGGCCACACTACCAAGACTCGAACACAAACCTAGAGTGAACTGTTTTATATTTAACACCACACTACCAAGATTCGAACACAAACCCTCATAAACTGTTTTGTATTTAACGCCACACTACCAAGATTCGAACACAAACCCAGAGTGAACTGTTTTGTATTTAACTCCACACTACCAAGATTCGAACACAAACCCTCATAAACTGTTTTGTATTTAACGCCACACTACCAAGATTCGAACACAAACCCTCATAAACTGTTTTGTATTTAACTCGGTCATTTCAACAACATCCGTTTCAGTTTCAGTTTCTTAAGAAAACGTCTCCGCGCTCGGAACGAATTCCATATGCACTAACGTCACAGGTGTCATGTGTATGGTGATCATGGCACAAGCCTTAATTTAAGCCTGCATATATTAAACCCATGAGCTGGCCAGGTCCTGAGGTCCTACCTAGCCTATGTTTTTTACCTAGTCTATATTTTTTAATGCTAGTATTGTATCAGCCTATCATTGGAACAATCTTGGTTTCAACAACATCCATCATGCCCTGGCGCTGCTCTGACCTTGCTGGTGAAAGTCAGGTTGGTTTTTGACTTGATGATCCAATCACGAGCCATCCTCAACTGTTCTACCACACCACTACACCTACAGATCAAAACCCATTAAAACAATAGCCTACTGTGCACAACAATACATAACTTTGTATTCCAGTGAATGAACCTAACAGTAATAAATGAACCTATCAGTAAATGAACCTAACATAATACATGAACCTACCAGTAAATGAGTTTACCAGTGAATGAACCAAACAGTGAATGAACCTTAAAGTACATGAACCTACCAGTAAATGAATCTAACAGTACATGAACCTGACAGTGAATGAACCTGACAGTACATGAACCTTACAGTGAATGAACCTGACATTACATGAACCTTACAGTGAATGAACCTGACAGTACATGAACCTTACAGTGAATGAACCTGACATTACATGAACCTTACAGTGAATGAACCTGACAGTACATGAACCTTACAGTGAATGAACCTGACAGTACATGAACCTTACAGTGAATGAACCTGACATTACATGAACCTTACAGTGAATGAACCTGACAGTACATGAACCTTACAGTGAATGAACCTGACAGTACATGAACCTTACAGTGAATGAACCTGACATTACATGAACCTTACAGTGAATGAACCTGACAGTACATGAACCTTACAGTGAATGAACCTGACAGTACATGAACCTTACAGTGAATGAACCTGACAGTACATGAACCTTACAGTGAATGAACCTGACAGTACATGAACCTTACAGTGAATGAACCTGACAGTACATGAACCTTACAGTGAATGAACCTGACATTACATGAACCTGACAGTGAATGAACTTGACTGTAAATGCAACCAACAGCGAATGAACCTAACAGTAAATGAATCTAACAGTAAAAGAACCTAACAGTAAATGAACCTAACAGTAAATGAACCTAACAGTGAATGAACCTAAAGGTGAATGAACCTAACAGGGAATGAACCTAACAGGGAATGAACCTAGCAGACAAGGCAATGTCTATTGTTATACTTCGTACACAACACAATAGAAACAGCCAAGAAGAGAAACCACAGAGCACTGGTATGATGATGTAACATAGGAAAACAATGTCTATATCTACTTCTGCAAAATTACATCTCACTGAAAACCTGGCAAGTTCTGTCATCACTGTCATCACTGTAACATCAACGGAATGCTGATGATGATCCTTCAGTAATCATTCTACCAGGTCTCCTCTTCTCAAAATTCCTTATCCTCAGAACTCGCACTGCTCAAAATTCCTTTTCCTTAGAAAAGTTCTTTTCCTTTTCACTCTATTTCTCAGTATTCCCAGTACTGTTTTTTAGCATTCGATGTCCTTCTTTTACTTCTTAGATTGTCAAGAGTTTGTAATTTGGAATTTGTTTGACAGAGGTTCATCGTACCCGGCAAACTCATATGCGCTCCACCCAAACCTGCCATCGATTATCTGGCAGTTTCCCTGATCCTGTCGCAAAACCCTATGCGCTGGTAAGGTCTTGATATAGAGAGGGGTGGGGGTGGGGGGCAGGGACATATTAAATACTCACCTGATGCCACCAGAATGATGGAAACATTAAGACAGACAGCGAAAAAGCTCCTTTTTAACCATCTGACTCCCGCACCCTATTTATCAACTGCAAAAAATCTTAAGCTATTGACACCCTCACATATCCGCCATCTTCCTGCAGAAAGCTGATGGATAGGGTGAGGGAATCAAAAGATCAAGTTTTAGTTTTGTTAAGTCATGGTTGACAATGCAGGATGCTGATGGACAGCGTGCGGATGTCCAAGGGTTAAAGCTGTTGTGGGCTGGGACTGAACTCGGTTTCAGTTTCAATTTCAGATTCTCAAGACGACGTCTCCGCGCTCGGAACAAATTCAACATGCACTAACGTCACAGGTGCTACATATATGGTGACCATGCCACATGCCTTAAGCCTGCACATAAACCCATGAGCTGGCCAGATATCACAAGAATCAGAAATTGCAATGGTCAACACCTGCGATACCTTGCTACCAAAAACTAAAACAAAAAACTAGTTCAACAAAGATGACACAAATTTTGTCGTCATCACTTTTATCACATCACCCGAATGTCACTCACAAAATCCTTCATGAAATCAGACCTTGCTGCTCTTTGTTTTTTTCTACCATCTCTTCAATGCTTAGCGAAGAATCAGAAACCACAATTTACCCGCCACTTTTCCACACACAAAATAAACACACATTACACACACACACAGCGCTTACACACTCTCCTTCTTAGCTGTTGCCACCGCCACGGCGTAGTACGAGTAGTAAGGGAAGTTTTTGAACACCATCCGCGCCCCATCACAAGCAAACGGTCTTGGCACAAGCCTGACTGCAATCCACTATTAGCATCAACCGATGAGAGCTATTACCCACCCCCCTTATCTTACCGTGGATCAAACACTGATGGTGCTGCTGGGTGGTTGGCGATGATGGTGATGGCGAATAACTTCCACCAGATGAATTTCCACACACACATACACACACACACGCTGGAAGGAGGAGGAGAGCTGATCGAAATGCTATGCCGCTTGATGACGGTAATACAGACTCTACTAGACTATCTCCCAAAAGTCTCTGGTATGCTCAGAGACAGAGAAAGAGAGAGAGAAGTACAGATTGAGAAAGAAAGCTAGGAAGCGAAAAATGTTATTAATAATGGTGGTACAGAAGTTTCTTGATGGTAGTGGTATGTTTTTGCTGTCCCGAAAAAAGTTTCCAGTCCTGCCTTGCCTGCCTGACTGCCTGCCTGCCCACCTACCCTTCATCTACTGTTGGTTATGGAAGCAAACGCCACTCACTCACTTTGTGAATAGAGACGGAGCTTGGTGCCAGAAACTTAACCCTTTTTATTCCTTGATCATATCCGCCAGCTTCCTGCAACTTACTGCTGTTTAGTCTGTGAGGAGAGAGAGAGAGGGAGTATGGTGCCAGATGCTCAACTTCTTTTTTTTTTTAACTCCCTCGCCATAGAGGAAGCTGGTGGATAGGGTGAGTGAGGGGTGGAAGTGTAAGGTTGCAGGTGGTGTATAGGGTGAGGGAATAAAAGAGTAAGGTTGAATGGAGCTGGTGGATAGGGTGAGGAAGTAGAAGTGTATGGTTGAAGCTGGTGGATAGGGTGAGGGAGTAAAAAGAGTAAGGTTGAAGCTGGTAGACAGGGTGAGGGAGTAAAAGAGTAAGGTTGAAGCTGGTGGACAGGGTGAGGGAGTAAAAGTGTAAGGTTGAAGCTGGTGAATAGGTTAAGGAGTAAAAGTGTAAGGTTGAAGCTGGTGGACAGGGTAAGGAAGAAGAAGTGTAAGGTTGAAGCTGTGGATAGGGTGAGGGAAGTAAAAGAGTAAGGTTAAAGCTGGTAGACAGGGTGAGGGAGTAAAAGAGAAAGGTTGAAGCCGGTGGACAGGGTGAGGGAGTAAAAGAGTAAGGTTAAAGCTGCTGGACAGGGTGAAGGAGTAAAGAGTAAGGTTAAAGCTGGTGGACAGGGTGAAGGAAAAAAGAGTAAGGTTAAAGCTGGTGGGCAGGGTGAAGGAGTAAAAGAGTAAAACCGAAGCTGGTGGACAGGGTGAAGGAGTAAAAGAGTAAAACCGAAGCTGGTGGACAGGGTGAAGGAGTAAAAGAGTAAGGTTAAGCTGGTGGATAGGGTGAGGGAGTAAAAAGAGTAAGCTTGAAGCTGGTGGACAGGGTGAGGGAGTAAAAGAGTAAGGTTAAGCTGGTGGACAGAGTGAAGGAGTAAAAGAGTAAAACCGAAGCTGGTGAATAGGGTGAAGGAGTAAAAGAGTAAGCTTGAAGCTGGTGGACAGGGTGAGGGAGTAAAAGAGTAAGCTTGAAGCTGGTGGACAGGGTGCGGGAGTAAAAGAGTAAAGTTAAAGCTGGTGAATAGGGTGAGGGAGTAAAAGAGAAAGGTTGAAGCTGGTGGACAGGGTGAGGGAGTAAAAGAGTGAAGTTAAAGCTGGTGGACAGGGTGAGGGAGTGAAAGAGTAAGCTTGAAGCTGGTGGATAGGGTGAGGGAGTAGAAGTGTATGGTGGAAGCTGGTGGATAGGGTGAGGGAGAAGTGTATGATGGAAGCTGGTGAATAGGGTGAGGGAGTTTATGGTGTAAGCTGGTGGATAGTGTGAGGGAGTAAAGGAGTAAGATTGAAGCTGGTAGATAGGGTGAGGGAGTCAAAGCGTATAGTCGAAGCTGGTGAACGGGGTAAGCGAATGAAACGGACACAGGAAACTGCTGGGTACGTACGATGAAGGAAGAGAAAGGGTTAGAGAATAGAGAGAGAGAGAAAAAAAAAAAACGTGTGTGAGGGGAGGGGGAAATGATGTTAGGGTGGGTGGTGGTGGTGGTGGTGAGGGTGGTGGCAGCAGTTGCTGTTTTATCGCTTGGAAGCAAGCGCTAGGTCTAGTTGCCTTTCAACTGGCATGGTCGGGGCAGGATGGAATGTGGCATTGGGTCCGTTCGTTCTCTGGTCCCTCGAGGCCTATATACAACAGACTGCTGCGCTGCTTGTACATCTGGTACTGGTCCCACAATGTCAGATTGTTTGTTTGGTTTGTTTTAGGGTTGTTGTTTTTTTTCTCTGTCTCTCTGTCTGTCTCTGTCTTTCTGTCTGTTTGTCTGTCTCTGTCACTGTCTCTCTCTCTCACTTTTTTATCATGTATCTCTGTCTCTATCTCTCTGTCTGTCTGTCTCACTCTCTCTCTCTCTCTCTCATTCTGTCTATTACTCTCTCTCTCTCTCTCTCTGTTATCATGTCTGTCTCTGTCTCTATCTCTGTCTCTCCTGTCTGTCTGCCTCTCTCTCTCTACCTCTGTTATTATGTCTCTCTGTCTCTGTCTGTCTCTGACTCTCTCTCTTTTTTCTCTCTCTCTCTCTCTCTCTCTCTCCCCTCTCTTTCTCTCTGTCTCTTTCTGTTACTGTCTCTCTCTTTCTCTTGTCTCTCTGTCTGTCTCTGACTCTGTCTCTGTCTGTCTCTCTGTCTCTCTGTCTCTCTGTCTCTCTCTCTCTCTCTCTCTCTCTCTCTCACGCACGCACACACACACACACGCAAACACACACATACACACACACGGTGATTGTTGGCATTATGTCCAATCCTGCTGTTTTCGTTAATTAGCT
>JAPXFY010000015.1:51896793-51899293 GCA_030674185.1 Monoplex corrugatus | reverse complement strand
AAGCAGCCTTCTGGTGATTGAGGCAGCCACGTGCCTCGATGACAGAGAACAAGATACTTCTGGTTGAGGCAGAGAGGTAGCCTCAATGACAGGGAACAAGCTTACTGCTGGTTGAGGCAGTGAGGTAGCCTCAATGACAGAGAACAAGCTTACTACGTGTACTGGTGATTGAGGCAGTGAGGTAGCCTCAACGACAGAGAACAAGCTTACATGCAGTGGTGATAGAGGCAGTGAGGTAACCTCAATGACAGAGAACAAGCTTACTGCTGATTAAGATAGAGACTTGCCTCAATGACAGATAACAAGCTTACATGTACCGCTGATTGAGGCAGTGACGTAGCCTCAATGACAGAAAACAAGCTTACGAGCGATTGAGGCACAGACGTAACCTAAATGACAGAGAACAAGCTTACTACTGATTGAGGCAGTGACGTAGCCTCAATGACAGAGAACAAGTTTACTCTGATTGAGGCAGTGACGTAGCCTCAATGATAGAGAACAAGCTTACGAATGATTGAGACAGTGACGTAGCCTCAATGACAGAGAACACGTTACCACTGTTTGAGCAATAACGTAGCCTCAATGACAGAGAACAAGTTTACTACTGATTGAGGCACAGACGTACCTAAATGAATAAAGAACAAGCTTACGAATGATTGAGGCAGTGACGTAGCCTCAATGACAGAGAACACTTACCACTGATTGAGACAAAACGTACCTCAATGACAGAGAACAAGCTTACTACTGATTGAGGCAATGACGCAGCCTCAATGAGACAGAGAACAAGCTTACTACTGATTGAGGCAGTGACGTAGCCTCAATGACAGAGAACAAGCTTACTGCTGATTGAGGCAGTGACGCAGCCTCAATGACAGAGAACAAGATACTGCTGGTGAGGCATTGAGCCTCAATGACAGAGAACAAGATACTGCTGACTGAGGCAGTGATGTAGCCTCGGTGGCAGAGAGCATGCCTGCTGCTGATTGAGGCAGTGACGTAGCCTCAACAGAGAAAGACGTTAGGCCTACTGGTCATTGGGGCAACGACGTGACATAGCGTCTAGAAGAGAAAGTAACATGCTGACGATTGAGGAGGCACTGACAAAAATTTTGCTTGGAATAGAAATGGAGACACATCACATACGTGTGAGCATGCGCCGCGCACACACACACACAACACAACACACACACACACACACACACCACACACACACACACACACACACACACACACACGCAAGCAAGTCTGTGAATCGTGTATTCATTTCCTGAAAAACAAGTCTCCTGAGGAAGGCCACACCATTGAGCGAATTACTGGGACAAACTTCAGTTTATTGTGTTGGTTTTTGATATGCATATTATGTAATAGATATGTGTGTGTGTTTGTGTGTATGTGTGTTGGTGTGTGTGTTGTTTGTGTGTGTGTGTTTGTGTGGTTGTGATGTGTGGGGTGTGTGTGGTGCGTGCGTGCGTGCGTGCGTGTGTGTGTGTGTGTGTGTGTGTGTGTGTGGTGTGTGTGTTTTGTTTACACACATAAATTGTCATTTACTAGGAACAATCTGAATTAACTCTTAACATCGTAGGATTATGTAACTCTGTATGTGTGGTGACAGAGAGAGAGAGAGAGACAGAGAGAACAGAGAGAGACAGAGGAAGAGAGAGAGACAGAGAGAGAGACAGAGACAGTGAAAGAAAGAAGAAAAGAGAGAAGAGAGACAGAGAGACAGAGACAGAGAGAGAGATAGACAGACAGAGAGACAGAGAACAGAAAAGAGAGAGAGAAAAGAAGAGACAGAGAGAGAGAGAAGAAGAAAAAGAGAGAGAGAGAGAGAGAACCTGTATGTTTGTATGTGTGCGTGTGTGTTATTCATAATGACAGTCACTGAACGACACACTCCACATGTACTGAAGGGCACACAAGCTCTATAAATACGCCCAAGAGAGCAAACTTTATCTTTTAAAGGTTAGGACATGTGTGCTAAAGGCTTGTTGAAGGAATATTGGCACTGAATCAACCTGAACGTTGAATAGACTTGATGCAGCAGGGCTGAACGCTCAATACACTGAATTGAAAGCGTGGGTCTCCAACACACTTCGCGGCTCCTCTCACCCACCACACCCTATCCACGGTGCTTTTAGTTTGTTTGTTTTTTTTGGTGGGGTTTAAACAAATACTGTTATTTTTCTCCTTCTTCTTCTTCTTCTTTCTCTCTCTCTCTCTCTCTCTCTCTCTCTCTCTCTCTCTCTCCTCTCTCTCTCTCTCTCTCTTCTCTGTCTCGTGTTTCTGTCTCTCTCTCTCTCTCTCTGTCTCTGTCTCTCTCTCTTCTGTCTCTCTCTCTCTCTGTTCTCTCTCTTGTTCTCTCTCTCTTTATGTCGTTCTCTCTGTCTCTCTCCCCCTCTGTCTGTGTCTCTGTCTCTCCCCCTCTCTCTCTCTATCTCTATCTCTCTCTCCCCTCTCTCTTGTCTCTATCTGTGTGTGGTGTGTGTGTGTGTGTGTGTGT
>JAPXFY010000015.1:51879293-51886793 GCA_030674185.1 Monoplex corrugatus | reverse complement strand
TAAGCGTTCCAGCTTGTTTCTGACCGTCAACTATTACTCCCCGACACCCATGATGGTAAACGCGGACAGGTACACTTGTAAAAGTCAGAAAGAATTGTTATTGTTATATTTATTTTTGTTTAAAGCGCAGCCGACTATGTAAAGCCATATCAGGGCTATAACTGCTTCAAAACATATATAAAACTTCAAAAGGTTAAAAAAAAAAGGGGGGAGGGGAATAAAATTAAGTGCACATATCAATGCATTCGTGCACATAATCTAAAGAGACGCTCCTAGCTTGACCACTCCGTCCAAGTTATTGCATGGGGGATTTTAAAAACATACCTGAACACAAAATTAAATGTATCTGAGAACACCAAAACATATACATAAACGAGCTAAATTGCCTAAAATTACTTCCACTATCTCATTTCCCTAGAGCCAAAAATGCACTTAATACAGGTACCAATTACCAATCCTAAGAGAAAGTACAAAAGACTTGATCGAACACATGCAGATGAATGACAAGCAAGGCAGAAAATGAAAGCAAGAAATGACAGAAAGTAAAGCAACAAGGCAGAAACAAAGAGAGTGAAAGAAAAGAGGAAATATCTAGCACAGAATTTCCAGAAGGTGGGGATACTATCTAAAAAACAAACCTGAATACAAATGTAGACATAACTAAGGACATTAAAACATATTCATATAAACAGGCCTAAATTACCTAAAAATTGTTTCCACTTATCTCAATTCCCTAGAGTCTAAAGCACATCGCATACCCACGGAAGGGAGGGAGGGATGAGAAAGAAATAAAGATTTTACAATTGTTCAGACGCTGGGCCACAAAATCAAACAGTGTGAGCGACGAGACAACGAACAGAGAAACTCTTTCTCTGGTATGAAAAAAAGCGATAATTTCACTTGCAGCTTGATAATAACAATTGACACTTGGGAGCTAATACGCGCCAGCAACACTACCAGTTACAGCAACAGCAGACCGTTTATCACCAGGGGAGGAGGTTAGCAGACTTAATCAACTGATCGTTGTTCCACTTACGGGGAGAATGAAGGACAGTTAGGTTATTAACGCTTTTGTGGCAGGCAGACTTAAGCGATAATTCGAATTATAACGAGTGAACAACGCTATTACAGTGGATTGAGTCAATTGCTTGTGAAACAGCTAGCAAGAGAACAGTACCGGCACTTATTCTTAGTGTTGCTAAAAGCCCAGCTGACTGCGAACAGCCATATCAGGGCTATAACCGTTTCAATACACACGCAGTATTTCAACAGGAAAAAAGGAACAGAAAATTACGTACACATATCAATGCATTCACACACATAATCTAAGCAGATGCCTCTGGTGTTGACCACTCCATCCAATTTATCACACACAAATCTGAATACAAATTCAAACATAACTCAGAACACCAAAACATATAAAAACGGGCTTAAATTACCTAAAACTGCTTCCGCATATATCTCATTTCTGTAACACCAAAAATGCACTTAATACATACCTCAATTATCATACCTAAGAGAAAGTATGTAAGACATACAGGTGAATGGGCCAGCAAGGCAGAAAATGATAACAATACATGACAAAAAGCAAAGAAACAAGGCAGAAACAAAGAGGGTGACTGAAAAGAAGACATTTCTAGCACATAATTCCCAGAAAGTGGGGATACTAGTTGTACTGATAGAGACACACACCCCACCCCCGGCATCCCCATGGAGGGGAGGGGGGAGAAAGAAATAAAGCTTTTACAATTGTTCAGACGCTGGGCCACAAAAACAAACAGTGTGAGCAACGACAGAACGAACAGAGAAACTTTCTCTGGTATGAAAAAAAAGCGATAATTTCACTTACATCTAGACAATAACAATTGACACTTGGGGAGCTAACACGCGCCAGCAACACTACCAGTTACACCAACAGCAGACCGTTTATCACCAGGGGAGGAGGTTAGCAGACTTAATCAACTGATCGTTGTGCCACTTGCTCCACTTTACGGGGAGAGTAAAGGACAGTTAGGTTATTAACGCTTTTGTGGCAGGCAGACTTGAGCAATAATTCGAATTATATCGAGTGAACGCTGGCTATCACAACGAATTGAGTCAACTAGCTAAGCACAGAGAACAGACAGTAACGGTTCTAGTCTGTTTGCTACAGTGAACAACGTGTCTTAAAGCATGGCTGGATATGCTGACTTTGGCCGAAAAAACAAATCTCTCTCTCTCTCTCTCTTTTTTTTTTTTTTTTTTTTTTTTTTTTGAGGGCAGGATGCCTCTTGTAGAAGAAGCGTGGACTGCAAGATCCGACTGACATCTTGAATTCAGTCCCAACCCGCGAAATAAAATCTGACCTGTTTGCCCTCTATCTCGGTGTTCTGATCAAAATGAGTAATAAAGAGGCCAGTTTTTAAGTTGCGGGTCAGACTGTGTGTGTGATTTTGTGTGTTTGTGTGTATAGTAATAACATATAACATTATGATAATATATGTATAATAATAATAATAATGATAATAATGATAATAATAATAATAATATATTCTAATTATGTGTGTATATGTGTATATTTACATAATATTATGTAGGCAGGCATGCAAATGCGTGTTCCAATCTTTCTGGTGGTGTCAGCTGAGTGTTTCTCATAAGTCATGTTCCCATCGGCTCCGCCCTTCCATCTTCCCTTTTCACTTCCAAGACCTCACCAGCGGTAGGGTTTTGTGCAGGCTCAAGGAGTTTGGCAATGAACAAATGGCAGGTTGGGTGGAACGTATATGGAATTTTCCGAGTGCGATGAACCTCTCTTGAATCACTTCAAATTTCCATAATAACAATCTTTCCAAAGAGCTAAAAAAAAAAAAGAAAAAAAAAAAAAAAAAACCAAACGAACGAACGAACCACACACACACACACACACACACACACACACACACACACACACACACACACACAACACACACACACACACACACACACACACACACACACACACACACAAACACACACATACGCGCACGCCCATACACAGAGAGAGAGAGACAGACAGAGACAGACAGACAGACAGACAGAGGTCAAAAGCTATCCCGTAACCCCGAGGATGTAGAGGGGGGGAGGGTGATGTGATAGACTCCTTAGCTGTTCTTGGGGTCACCATCGTGAAGATGATGTCCATCTCCTTTTCCTCAACGCTTTACCTTCTCCAACCCAGAACAGGACCAGGTACTCATTTACAACTGGATAAACTGCAGGCCATGGACACAAAGCCCTCCCCCCACTCCCGAGCCAGACTAGAATGTGTGCAGTAAAACTGGAAAGGGGGCGTTTTACTCTGCACAAACCAGACCTTATATCTGTATAAGCTGCACGAAAGGAAGGAATCTTCTATTTAATGTCTGTTCACAATGTGATTTTAGACACACACACAAAAAAAAAGAGAGACAGAGAGAAAGAGAGAGATAGGGGAGTAGGGAGTTTGAAGATAAGAGGGGAACAATTGCATATAATAATTTAGCACAATGAAATAAGAGTGTCTTATACAACAAGCCGCACGGATTTTTTTTACTTTCAAATGTCACTTTGTCTCATGTAAAAGTAATAGTCTTCCATACAGCAGTGCAGCGGTAACAGTATAATTAAGAAGTAAGCCAAATTCGCTGTTCGACTCACAACTTCGTGTTGTGTGTTGGTTGTCAATCAAATAAACAAAATCTTTTTTGTGTGAGCGTGTGTATGTATATATATATGTGTGTGTGTGTATGTGTGTATGTAAGTGTATATATGTATGTGTGTTGTGTATATGAGAGAGAGAGAGAATATGTGTGTGTGTGTGTGTGTGTGTTGTGTGTATGAGAGAGAGAGAGAGAGTTTGTGTGCGCCTGTGTGCGTGTGCGTGTGCGTGTGCGTGTCTGTATATGTGTGAATGTGAATGTGTGTCAGCAGGAGTCAATATTCTCTGCTGAGAGTTAATCGTCCCTCCCGGACACTCACCCTCACACGTCCCATACCCCCTGCAGACTTGGAACACGCACATATTGCTGGCGTAAAATAGATCGGGAAAAAAACCCAACAACAAGAAGACAGAGAGAGAGAGAGAGAGAGAGAGAGAGAGAGAGAGAGACTGAGAGACAGAGAGAGAGACAGAGAGAGACAGAGACAAAGACAGACAACAAGAAGACAGAGAGAGAGAGAGACAGAGACAGAGACACAGAGAGAGACAGAGAGAGACAGAGACAAAGACAGACAACAAGAAGACAGAGAGAGAGAGACAGAGACAGAGACTGAGAGACACAGAGAGAGACAGACAGAGACAAAGACAGACAACAAGAAGACAGAGAGAGAGAGACAGAGACAGAGAGACAGAGACTGAGAGAGACAGAGAGAGACAGAGACAAAGACAGAGACTGAGACAGAGACAGAGAAAAAGAGAGACAGAGAGAAAGAGAGACAGACACAGAGACAGAAAGAGAGACAGAGAGAGACATGGAGAGAGAGAGACGAGAAATAATCACAATAATCAGGTCAGGTCAGGTCCCGTAGCCGGTGGGTGGCTGTAGGGGCACCACAGACGACTTGACAACCTCCCTCCATGCCTTTCGGTCTTCCGCTTTCCTCAGGGTGGTAGTGAGGGGGAGGCTGGTCCATTCTTTGATGTTATCTTCCCATCTTTTCTTCTGTCTGCCTCGTCTCCGCTGTCCTGGTACGGTGCCCTGCATGATGGTCTTTGCCAGGCCATGGGTTCTTGTTATGTGGCCGTACCACTTCAGCTTCTCCTCCTCCTCCTCCTTCTTCTTGTTCTTGTACTACTACTACTACTACTACTACTACTACTACTGTTGCTTCTTCTTGTTCTTCTTCTTCTTGTCGTTGCTGCTGCTGTTTTGCTATGATATGACTTCAACATAGAGAAGATATGTTTTTAGCTGGATCTTCTAGATCTAGTGAATCAGAACATTTATTTATCTTGTAAAATACTGGTTGACGTAGTTTTCTTTTCTTTTTTCTTTTTTTTCTTCTTTTTTTTTGCATAGGAGTGTCTTCCTGCTTGCTGTATGAGCTTGTAGGACAAGTCTTGCAGGCCTTTTAAAGGTTGTAATAAAGTGGTCGTGAAATGTAATGGGTCTACTCTGTATGAATTGTGACGGGGCAATCTTACGCGTGGTCTAGTCTACGAAGTCATCATCATCACCATCATCATCAGGTGCCTTGCCGCATGGCGTTGGCGATCAAAATCAAAGCGACAAAAACCATTACGATTGGTATCATCGTGTATTCTGTCTGCCGTTTCTCGTATCGTCTTTTTTGTTTGTTCTCCTCCTCCTCCTCCTCCTCCTCTTCTTCTTCTTCTTCTTCTTCTTCTTCTTCTTCTTCTTCTTCTTCTTCTTCTTCTCTCCCCCTCCTCCTCCTCTTCCGCCTCCTCTGCCTTCGTGGTCGTGTCTGCAGGGCTTGTCGTTCAATGAGACGATCTTCACGTGGGTTTGTCTTCTTCGGTCGACCAGATCTGCGTCTTTCATGGACCCTCTCTTGCATAGTCTACGTAGTAACATAGTGAATTAGATGTCTTATAGAGGTAAACGCACACAAAGTGCATTTATTCACGGAACTCCTAGACATAGCCAGAAACAAAGCCATGTAGACACAGAGAGAGAGAGAGAGAGAGAGACACACACACACACACACACACACACACACACACACACACACACACACACACACACACACACACACACACACACACACGCATATCACTTATAGTGAAAAGACGTTAAATCAAAGAACGAACGAACACACACACACACACACACACACACACACACACACACACACACACACACACACACACACACACACACACACACGCACGCACGCACGCACGCACGCAAAGAGAGAGAGAGAGACAGAAGAACCCCTTTACTATTGTTTAGTCACAAACGCTTTACATACATATACACTACGCACAAAAAGTTAAGGATCACTATGAGAAAACAGGTGCGTAATAAACTCAGTTCGCTACTGTTATTTATTTCTCAGTCCAGCCAAATTGTTATGAATTCTTGTTCAGCTGTAAGTGGGCGATGTTGTGTTAGTGCGAAAATTGCACGGGATTCTCTACTACTGAGCTTGGCCGCAAACGGAAAGCGGAAACTTGAGAAAAAGGACCTTGTTTTGGACCGTTCTGCCTGAACACATTGCACAAGCCAGATGGAAAAACCATTATGCACGTGCAAGCACTGCTGTTTATGTGTGAGATGCTGTCTCTTGCTTGGCTTTATAAGAAGACACTCCACCAGTAGTAGGCCTGATCTGACAATGCCTCCACGACGAAAATTGAGCGAGTTTGAGAGGGGACGAGCTGTTGCATGGTTCCAAGATGGTGTTCCCAAGCGAGAAGTGGCCAGGCGACTTCAGGTGTCCATCTCGGTCATTGTCAGACTGGGAGGGTCCATGAAAGACGCAGATCTGGTCGACCGAAGAAGACAAACCCACGTGAAGATCGTCTCATTGAACGACAAGCCCTGCAGACAAGAACAGCCTCTTCCAGCATCATTCGAAGGCAGCTGAGGGTGGCTACTAACATCAATATCAGCCAGCAGACCATACGGAACCGCCTTCATGGGTTTAACCTCCGTTCTCGTCGCCCAGCTGTACGGCCACGCTTAACTCCAGCCCATAGGGCAGCACGCCGCGCCTTCTGCAGACGTCACGTGAGGTGGACACGTCAGCAATGGTCCCAGGTCCTGTTCAGTGATGAATCACGCTTCACCATGAACCACAACGACGGCCGACTGAGGGTCTGGAGGCGTCCAGGGCAACGCTTTATTGACACCACTGTCCAAGAAAAGGTGGCTTTTGGTGGAGGTTCTGTAATGGTCTGGGGGGCCTTCAGCCTTCACCACAGAACACCCTTGTATCATGTACAGGGTAACCTGACTGGCCTCCGATACCGGGATGAGATCCTTCGACCGCTGGCTGTGCCTACACTGCAGCAGATGGGACCGACGGCTGTCTACCAGGATGACAATGCTCGCCCCCACAGGGCAAGGGTGGTCAACGACTTCCTGCAGCAGTCTGGAGTCAACAGAATGGAGTGGCCAGCATGCAGTCCCGATCTCAACCCGATTGAGAACCTCTGGGATGAGCTGGATCGCAAAGTGAGGAGCAACCACCCCCCTCCCAGGGATGCCCAACACCTCTACCAGATGCTGCAGGCTGAGTGGCAGGCGCTTCCACAGAGGATCTTCACCAACCTGGTCAACTCGATGAGGACTCGCTGCGTCGAGTGCCAGAACAGCCATGGCAGTTACACGCATTACTGAACTTTTGGGAGCATCAGAATGCCCTGTCTTGTGATTTTAATGACTTTGGGAAATCAAATTTCGATACGTACCCACTTTGATCAAATGTACACACCAAACGATTGCTCGAAATTGAAGGCAATTGTGTATCGTTATCACTAAAGCATGGAATTAAATGTTTGCCAAACTTCAACGCATTGGCTTTCTTATTTTGAAAGTT
>JAPXFY010000015.1:51859293-51861793 GCA_030674185.1 Monoplex corrugatus | reverse complement strand
TCCAGCATTTCCTCCCTGGGTCTACCTGGTGCTCTCTTTCCCTCCAGCTTTCCCGTTGTGACCAGGTGCTCCAAATCCCCCTTCCTCATAAAATGGCCTATAAATGTTGCCTGTCTTTTCCTAATCTTCCTTATGAATGATCTACTTGTGTCTGCCTCCATCAAGACTGTCTCTTTCAGCCATCGAAAATCCGTTGTTGACGTAGACTTTCTTCTTCCCCTGCTGCTTCAATTCACTTCGTTCCAGTGTTTTTCCTTCTCCACTTCTTGTCAAATCCATCTCGGTCGTCTCACCATCTAGTTTTCTGTCTTCCTCTACTATCTACTGGAGTGCCGTCTCTTGCTATTCAGAACGTGTTCTTTGTTATCAAAAAAAAACAACAGAAAAAACGGAAATTTCTAGCACACAATTTCCAGAAGGTGGGGATACTATTTATACTGAAAGATCCCCCTGGCATAAAAAAAGATCTTGTCCACAAGTTAAATTATCAAAATGTATGAATGATGAACAATAACATCAATAATAATAGTTCAATCAATATAATTATTCATCAAAAAGAGCTCGACCAGTACAAAATAAGTAACAAATTAGGTCTGTATTTTGAACAAGTATAGGCAGCTAGCTATCTGCCAATACTCTCACAACGGTCCCATCCTCTCGACCACCTCCTTGTTTCATAACTCAAGACCCTGAAAGCGGAAGGAAAATGAACCGGAGGTGGAGGAGGAGGCTGGGGGTGGTGGAAGGAGAGGACAGTGGAAGGGGGAGGGGCGGGGGGCAGAAGGCGTCGTCGTCGTCAGACGTGTTCCTTCTCTAACCACAGCACCAAAGACCCCTACCGTGCACAACAAATCCCTTCCCACCACCACCCCACACCCCCACATACCCCACCACTAAACCCTCTTGTCATCTGACATCAGCCGAAAGGGACGGAATGTATGGTACAACACTAGTAATCAAAGACAAGAAAAGTCGAATTTAGCTCATGTTCATTTAGTTCGTATTACTCTAAGACTGCATTTTATTTGTGTTAACTGTCTTTGTATCACGCTTTGTTTTTGTTTCATAGTTTGTTACACGATGTCCTGCATTTTCGTCTTCTCTCTGATTTCCAATTTCTTCCCCCTCTCCGCTTTTTTTTCCCTTGCTGTATCCTGCACAAAGACCTGCTTTACTAAGTACATTTCAGTCCTCTTCTCCCATTGGACGAAGCAGCAGGGAAGTTTCAGTCTTTTTCTCCCCAAATTATCGTATTGTGGTGTTGGAATCTTTCATTTTTGTTTACAAAATTGGGTGTTTGTTTTGTGATCTTACATTCACGCTTGACAAAGTGCCAGTTGGCCGAAAGTCTTTGCTCTGTGGTAATACGGTTCTGATTCTATTTTCGTGTTTTTCTGGTTCCTTTAGCTCATGTAATTTATTACCCCTCGCGCAGAAGGTTCTATTTCTTTTCGATTTCAGTCATTAATTACGGATCACATATTCAGGAAACAGGAAACCACGACAGAAAAGCTGGAGGGGAAACAAACACCAGGTAGACCCAGGGAGAAAATACAGGACGGACTTGCAGGGTGGCGAAGACAGAGAGGCTGGGAGAATTACTTGCAGCGACAAAGGGATAGATTCGTGTGGAGGCCCCTGATCGCCAACGCCATGCGACAGGGCACATGATGATGACGATTATATTCAGGTGGGAAGTTTTAATTAAGTAGCAATAACAATACGCGTAACATCAATAATAAAAACCATAACAAGAGAATCACTCGGCGTTGGTGCAGAGTGGTAAGCGCCACGGACTTCTGACTTAAAGGTTGTGGGTTCGAATCCCCCATCCATCTTGTCAAAAACTCCTTGTGGGATTTTCCGACTTCATCCGGTTCCAACCCAGAGTTGAGCGTGTTATGGGGAAGTCTGGAACCGCATGTCAAGTCTTACCACTCCACGGATGTGGTCACTGAGGGTGTGCACTGACTTCCTGACCAGTAAGGCAAGTGTCTACATCTCTCGGGCCTGGTTGACGCCAGGAAATATTGTGATAGTAAGCGTAGAGTACAGTCACCCTGTCACGCGGTCTTAATCTTACGTGGAAATCCATAGTATCAAGATGTAATTCCCACTGTCATGTAATTCCCACTGTCATCGTCACAATAGCGTCATAAAAAGTGTCCCAGTTTCTGTCATCATTTATGTAGAAAGTAGAAAATGGGACAAAAAAAAGAAAGAAGGAAAAAGACAGAACAGAAGACAGAAATGAAAGAAAGAAAGGAAGAAAGAAGAAAGAAATGAAAGAAAGAAATATTGAAGAAAGAATAGAAAGAAAGAAAGAAGAAAGAAGAAAGAAAGAAAGAAGAAAGAAAGGAAGAAAGAAAGAAGAAAGAAAGAAAAAAAGAAAGAAGAAGAAAGAAGAAAGAAAGAAAGAAGAAAGAAGAAAGAAAGGAAGAAAGAAAGAAAGAAAGAAAGAAAAGAAGAAAGAAAGGAAGAAAGAAACGAAGAAAGAAAG